>CM052653.1:53117542-53155611 GCA_028533165.1 Leontopithecus rosalia | reverse complement strand
GCCTTTTTCTGCTGGTTTCTTCCCATCATTGTAAATCTATCCTCCTGTCGTCTTTGAAATTGCCAGCTTTCAGTAGGTCTCTTGAGTGGACGTCCAAGATGTTAGTTCCCAGGGCCAGGAACAGTGGCGTTAAGACTGACAGTGTTTTTCTGCCCAGGCTTCTCCTGTCTGGCTTCCTTCTTGTGTCCGTAATAGGTGAGTCTGCCTTCCCGCAGCTCCAAACCTCGGTCAGAAGGGGAACCAGTCATGTTCACTCTGCGCCGAGGTGCCGGCACAACTGCTGCACCGGCCTCAGGAGTCAGCGCTGGGAACCTGCGTGGCTCCTCCAAACCTCTATCAGAAGGGGAGCCAGCCCCACCTAGTCAGCTCTGAGAGCTTCGTGCAGAGGTGCCTGCGAAACCACTGCCCTGCGTGGCTCCTCCACTGGGCATCTTCTGCTCCTGAGTGACCAGAATTTGTCTGATAGTGTGGCATCCTCTAGTTCTATGAGCTTTAACTGCAAGCTGCAATCCCGAGATGTTAGCAATCGGCCATCTTGGATCATTCTCCTGTCTCCAGATTTTTTAATGATCTCCATTTTAACAGGCATGAGGTGGTATCTCAATGTGGTTTTGATTTGCATTTCTCTAATAATCAGTGATGATGAGCATTTTTCATGTTTGTTGTCCTCATATATGTCTTTTTTGGAAAAGTGTCTGTTCATATCCTTCTCCCACTTTTGGATGGGTTTGTTTTTTTTTTCTTCTAAATCTGTTTTAGTTCTTTGTAGATTCTGGATATTAGTCCTTTGTCAGATGGGTAGATTGAAAAAATTTTTTCCTATTCTGTTCGTTGCTGGTTTATGCTAATGATTGTTTCTTTTGCTGTACAGAAGCTCTGGAGTTTAATTAGGTCCCATTTGTCTATTTTGGCTTTTGTTGCCAATGATTTGGTGTTTTAGTCATGAAGTCCTTGCCTATTCCTATTTCCTGAATGGTTTTGCCTAGGTTTTCTTCTAGGGTTTTTATGGTGTTAGGTCTTATGTTTAAGTCTTTAACCAACCTGGAGTTAATTTAAATGTAAGATGCCAGGAAGGGGTATTTTTTAAATATACAAAATAAGTCATTTTCAAATAATGACAGCTTTACTGGTGCTTCTCAGTCTTTATAACTTTTTCTTTTCCTGCCATTTCTCCTGGATAGGAAAGCCAATACAAGATAAGTAAAAATTAGAAGAATGATTACTTGTGTCTTTTGAGTTAATATTAACAGTGTCGAATATTTTACCTTTAAATATGATGTTGACATACTTTTATTGTAGATGAGTAAAAGATTATGTGTTTTGTTTACTGAGAGATTGTATTTTGAAGAAATATTGATCTTTAACAGATGCCTTTTCCTCATTTGTTGAAAAGTATGGAAAAAATTGTTTAAAAACACAACTTATTAAAACACTCTTCTTAAAATTTGTCAATTTTATAAAAATTGGTATATTGTCATATGGTTTTTTAAACATCTTATTTTCTATAAATACCCTTAATACCTGCAGCAATTACCCTATTTTATTCACAGTAAATACAGGATATTACCACTCAAAATTTATTTATTCACAAAATCTCTTTTGTCCTGAATGAAAGAACAAAAGAAAACAACGTTTATGTGGATCTGTATTCTACATCTGCTTTCTATTTTATTAAGTTCTACTCTTACTTTTATTATTGGGTTTCTCCTATATTCTTTGAGTTAGTCAACTTTTATTTTCTTTCTTCTGTTGGAAAATTACATTATTAATGTTTCAGTATTCTTGTATATATATATATATATATATATATATATATATATATATACCTATAATATATGCAAATATTTATGTATGCAAGTATATATTTAGAGATAACTTTTCCTCTAAGCACTGAGTTGGCCTCATAAGTCTTGATATATTGTATTTCCTTGTTTTTTTTGTTTAATAATTTTAAAATTTCCATTGTGATTTATTTGACATATTATTTATTAGTACTCCTTAATTTCCAAACATTTCAGAATTTCTAATTATCCTTCTGTTATTGATGCCTAGTTTTCTCTTATTAATTACTGGTTGAAAGTGCCTGAAGTAATCAAGTCTATGTTATGCAAATTCTTTGAAATGAAATGTTGTGTACTGTGCAGTTGCTTTCACAGTGACTACACACAAAGACACACACACACACAAATACACATACACTTGCACTCACAGGCATACATGTATATGTGTTTAATTCAAGTGGGTGAACTGTGTTGTTCAAGGCAGACATAATGTTCACTGTTTTATTCTCAGTGCTTTCCATGGAACTAGACATAGAATAAAATGAGTTTGTCTGACACTGTATTTTTTTGGAAAAGTTTAATGCTGCATCCAAAAGAAAATGAGTTTCAAGTTTTGAAAAAAGATTTCAAAATGGGTATTTGAATTCCAAGAAATGAAAGAAGTTAGGAAAAAAAATCTTAATTATAACCATAAGAGTTTTGATTAAAAGGAATTCAAATATTAGCTGATGAACACTATTTTCTATTTAGAAAATGTATTTTTAATTGTCTATGCATACTCAACAGTTATTTTAAAAATAAAAATTGAAACTTGCCTTTTTAACTTACAATAATTTTCAGTTTCAAATTTATTATACACAGAAATTACAATCTACATAATTAATTTTGAATCTTACATGAGCAATGTTTTTAATGGCATTGAGATATATTAGTAGACTAGGTCCACTAGGTCATTTACATTTCCCCTCCTTAACACATGATAATGTGTCTGGAAGCTTCTATTGTTCCATTCTTAAATTCTTCCCATGAGGCCTGCCTTGAAAATAATATATCTGAAGCTATTGGCAAACTATTTTTGTCAGAGGAATATCAGAAATAAAATTCTAGAAGGATGAAAATCATTGGACAAGAATTAATTGCTCTTGCAAAATGTTTTTCTTTCTTTGGCTCCTATGTAATTTGAAGGCCATTCCAGAATTGTTTCAGACAATATAATTTTCTATATAGATAAAATAGATAACTACCTCTATTCCCTCTAGCCAGTCCTCTGTGCTTAATTTGTCTACTTCAAAATTTGGTACAGAAAACATTTTAAGGTCTCTACTAAGCTTTTCATTCCCTGGTAAAAAAAATCTTAAAAGTCTAGAAAACAAATTATCTCTAAATAGTTGTACACATGCTATTGTAGATTAAAGAATCTGTGAACTAACACAGGATTCAGGAATTTAAATGTTGATCTCAGTTCAAAGTTTGTTAATAACACCCTAAAACTAGATTTTCTACTGTTTCTAGAAGTATAATAGCATTTTTAAGGTTCTACAGAATTTATTCCTTTTTTCTTGTTGACAAGTGTTTTGAATTCAGTTGTTATTACCCATAAAATAGATTAGAAAATGTTATAAAATGTAAAGGTATTTAAGGAACTGTAGAATTTATCAAATCCAAAATTCTTTTACAGGTAAGAAAACTGATATCGAGCAGGTTTTCAGGACTTGGCAAAACGTTGTTTGATAGAGCGAACTACGAAACTATAGTTTCTTGATTTAAAAATCTTGTTTGAATTTCTCAGACACCAACTTAAAACTCCGATTTCATGTCAGTGATTTCTAATTCCCATGTAACTTGCAGAATTAGAAATCATTTCCTAATTCCACAAGTTGTGCTAAACTGTGTGAGGCTCATGTGTCTTAAGCATCTACCACTCCCAAGGTTATTGTTTAGCCATCTTTGCCACAACTTGTAGAGCAATGACTATTTCACAAATCATTGTATCCTCAGTACTATTAACCTACTCACAAAACAGGAGCTCTGTAAATATGTTAAAAATAAATGAATACATTCAAGAGACAATGAAAAAATGTAAGTATACTTACTTACAGGTGCTGAATTGTAGTCACTAAAATATGAAACAATACAAATTTATTTTTACTGAAGAATGTCTAATCAAACTGTGGTACATTCATGCAAAGGAATAATGCATTAAAATGCAAAGAACTAATGTGCACGACTACATGAATGAACCACAAATGCACTACTCTAAGTAAAATAATACAAATATAAAAGGTGACATATAATATCACTGATATGACATTTCTTGAAAAAAAAACAAATTGTAGGAACAGAAAATAGATAAATGATTTTTAATTGCTGGTAGAAACAGTGGTTAACTGAAAAAAAAGGCAAGCAAGAGGAAATTTTTTTATGTGACTAGCAATTTTAATGTTGATTATAGTGGTGATTGCACTATGTTATGCATTTGCCAAAATTTGCAGTTATACACACAAAATGGGATAAATTTACTCTATGAAAATAGTTCTTCAACATAATATGTAAAATATATTTTATTTATAAAATAAAATATAAAATTGGTTATTTTACTAAGTTGCTTTACTATTTTTATTTGGATGACATAGTAAAAAATATTATTTAGTAATTATCCTGATTATTAACTAAATTTTAAATTAAATCAATAGTTACTACTGAGTTAAAATTTACATTTTTTTGCTTTGCTTGTATATTAGTCAGGGCTCATCAAAAAAAAGAAGATAATTGTAAGGAGATATGGTAAGAGATTTATTACATGAAGTTATGAAGCTGGCCACAGAAGTCCAAATCCATGGATAGAGCCAAGCTTGAAATCTCAGGCATGGGCTAAAGTTACTGTCCACAGGCTGAATTTATGCTTCATCAGGGGCACCTCAGGTCTGCTTTTGAGGTCTTTAAACTGACTGAATCAGGCTCATTCAGATTATCTGAGGTAATTTATTTTATTAAACTGAATTTGACAGTTATGCCCTTGATACTGACAGGCAAATTTCAATGGTTCAGTTTGTTATTGTGAGACAGTAATATTTCTCAGGACCTTTAAACAAATGTGTTGAGCCTTAATCTTTTAGCTACAAGGGTTTATGCTAGAAAGTGTACATCTTTAAAACTCTGTTTCAGAGATTCTTTTCCAATCGTAAAACTATCAGGCTAAGTAACTTCTGAAAAGTTAAAACCTCTCCTAAATATACATAAAGTAATGAAGAAAACTAATCACTCTTCAAGGTAAACTTATCTTGTACACAAGTAGTTCTATGAATTTTTAATATCATGTCTATAAGCAGTCCAGTATGTTTAAGAAAACTCCTTTATAACTTAAAATGACTTTATTATATTTTTTCAGTTTAATATGAAAGTTAAATAGAACAATAAAATGAAAATTAAATAAACAATAAAATCTATGCATGTTTATAAAAGCCAGTATAATTCTTAATTTATTTAAAGATTTGGCTATGAGGATACTGAAAAAGAGTTCTCTTTCATAAGATTCTTTCAATAATAGGGAACAAGAAAAAATTAAAATAAAATTGAATCTATATCTCCTTTAATCAAATATAAAGGCCAGGCGCAGTGGCTCACGCCTGTAATCTCAGCACTTTGAGAGGCCAAGGCAGGTGGATCACAAGGTCAGGAGTTCAAGACCAGCCTGGCCAAGATATAAAATGGTGAAACTTTGTCTAGCCAAGGTGGTGAAACCTTGTCTTTACTAAAAATACAAAAATTAGCCTGGCCTGGTGGTGGGTGCCTTTAATCCCAGATACTCAGGAAGCTGAGGTGAGAATTGCTTGAACCTGGGATGTGAAGGTGGTTGCAGTGAGCTGAGATTGCGACACTGCACTCCAGCCTGGGTGACAGGGTAAGACTGTCTCAAAAAAAAAAAAAAATCAAAGATTGAATTTATTTCAAAAACATCCAAATAGCAGGAAAGGGGAGTTCTATTCTTGTTTCTATCATTAAATTTGCTTTCTTTCCCCTAATTAAGGGTGGGTCTGCCTCTACCAGTTCACTGACTCAAATGTTAATCTCCTTTGGCAACACCCTTACAGACCCACCCAGAACAATACTTTGCATGCTTTAACCCAGTCAAGTTGACATTCACTATTAACCATCACAAGTGATGATCTTAGGATCACATCTCAAGACAAGCAATTTATCTAGACTCATGTCTTATTTATAATGTCCATGCTAATGTTTGTACTTTTTAAATATATCATAGTTATCATGTTTTACTATGAAATAGAAATTTTGCCAAACCTTCCAACAAAACTGATGCTGAAGGAAGATGTGCCAACTTTATCCAATATCTTTTCATATCCTTAAAAGTATTCACAGCTTTGTTCAGAAATAAAAGAGCTTTATTTTATTTAATTTTTCACATGTGAGTTCCTTACAGATAAAACGTTTTTGTAAAATTATGTGTTCCATTATAGTATATGCTTTTGATGATCAGTCTTCTAAAATCCTAATTGTTCCAAAGTAACTATTATTGGAGAATTATGTCAAATGCTATAAAACTCAACAGAAATGAGTATACATAACACCTGTTCCTGTTCCTCTTACCATGACCTCCATGCCCCAAATTATCTCCACTCCCACAAATACACATGTCAGCCACTCCAGTAAAATGACATTGCATTAAAAAAAAAAAGATTTATCCTTTCAGCTCTAATGTATAAAGAGCACAAAGTTCCCACAACCATGTTTACTAAATGGTTCAGATGGGCAAAGTAAAAAGATTTTTAAAATTAGGCACTTCTTAGAACTATGAGATAAATAAGGTTGCAAGATAAATCATGACTGAAACTTGGAGAAAGAGATGCATTCATAGTCTTAGCTCAGATCGGCTTAGTTGGAGAAGAAGTCAATGGAACCATAAAGAGGTAGCTATACTTAAATGTTAATTGTCACAAACCACGGGAGGCTGAGCATAGAATAGCACGGGAATGAGAAACTTCTGGGGCATAGAATTTTAGGGAGAACCATCAAACGTTTTTGGGCTTTACCTCCAGTATGTCTATTCATATCTCAAGGGGGATCTGAGAAAGATTTCCTTATGGAATTTGCATGTGGAGGAAAAGAATAATAACTGTAAAATGCATTCAGAGCCCTCTCTGTAATAAAGGTCTAAACTCTATGGTAAAGACTCTAACAAATACTTATGTTATCTAAGGAAGGACATGCCTCTCACTACAAACCTCTCTTGCCTTCCAATTTTACCTAAGTGGTGAATGCTAATTTCAAGAAAACAGATTGAGAACACTACAGCCAAGTAAGGGAATGAGAGAGAGAGAAGAAAAAAAAAGCTGTATCACAGGAGAAAAAAATTTTGAAGGTCAAATGCTTATAACATGGGTCCACTAAGACTGAGGTTTAATTTAAAAAGTGTAGAAATCTTCTGTTATATACCTTACCACCATACCAACAGTGAGTGCTACAGCATAATAACAATGAGTTATAGCTAAAAGAAGTGCAAGATACAGACTACCTCAGAGAAAGAGTACTTAGGGAACCCTAAAATGAAGAGGGGAAATAAAACTAAGGAAACTGGAGAAATTTGAATTCACTAGTACTTTTAGCTACAGCAAACATTAAACACAGTCTGATTCCTATCCATATTAAAATAAAAACTAAAAGCCAATTCACCTCAGTTTCCATTACCTGACATTTTTTATGACTAAAAATTGCCACCTGTCTTCTTTTTAACAAAAATGAAATTATAAGCCATGGCAAAAATAAAAAAAGTACACTCTGAAGAAATCAAGCAATCATCAGAAACAGACTCAATATGGTACTCTGCTATGAAGAACTATTTCAGCCTGAGTAACTTATGAAGAAAAGAAGTTTAATTGACTCACAATTCTTCAGGCTTAACAGGAGAATGACTGAGAGGCCTCAGGAAACTTACAATCATAGCAGAAGTTGAAGAGAAAGCAAACACCTCTTCACAAGGCAGCATGAGAGAAAGACAGAAGGGGGAAGTGCCATATACATTGATACCATCACATCTCATGGGAACTCACTATCATAAGAACATTAAGGAGACATCCACCCCCATTATTACATCACTTCTCACTAGGCCCCTCCTCAAATTTGACATGAGATTTGGGTGGGGACACAAATCCAAACCATATCACACAAATATTGGAATTATCAGAAAGGGAATTTAAAAGAACTATAATAAATATGTTAAGGGTTCTAGTGGCAAATACACAACATACAGTATAATTGATATAAGAATAGATGGAAACCCTAGGAAAGAATATAAAGAAAAAGACTAACAGAAATGAAGAATGCCTTTGATGTGGTCATTGGTAGACTAGACATAGCTTATAAAATAATCAATGAATTTGAAGGAAGGTTATTGAAAAATTCCCAAGCTAAAACGTATAAAGAAAAAAATAATGAAACAATATATAACAAAACATCCAAGCACTGTAGCACAATATCAAGAACTGCAGCACAATATTACATTTGTAAGATAAATAAAATTGGAATACCAGAAAGAATTATGGGAATATCAGAAAGAATAATGAGAACACAAAGCATAAGAAATATTTGAAGCAGTGATGTCTGAGGACATTCAAAAATTAATAGATGCTGTATTAGTTTGTTCTCACACTGCTAATAAAGACATACTTGAGACTGGGTAATTTATAAAGGAAAGATGTTTAATTGACTTACAGTTCAGGATGACTGGGGAGGCCTCAGGAAACTTACAGTCATGGCAGAAAGGGAAGCAAACACGTCCTTCTTTATATGTGTCAGGAAGGAGAATGGGAATGAAGGGGTAGAGAAGCCACTTATAAAACCATCAGATCTTATCAGAACTCACTATCATGAGAATAGCAATGTAACTGCCCTCATGACTCAATTACCTCCCACAGCATCTCTACCACAACATGTGGGGATTATAGGAGCTACAGCTGAAGATGAGTTTTGGATGGGGACACAGCCAAACAATATTAGACACCAAACCAAACCCCAGGTTCATGAACCTCAAAGAACATGACCAAACAGAATAAATAAAATAAACCAAACCAACAAGCCAACTTAGATGTATATTCAAACTACAATAAAGCAATAACAAAAAAACCTGGCTGGGTTTGGTGACTCACACCTGTAATTCCAGCACTTCGGGAGGCAGAGGTTGGCAGACCACAAGGTCAGGAGATGGAGACCATCCTGGCCAACATGGTGAAAACCCGTCTCTACCAAAAATACAACAAAATCATTTGGGCATGGCAACGTGTGCCTGTAATCCCAGCTACTCGGGAGGCTGAGGCAGAATTGTTTGAACCCAGGAGGTGGATGTTGCAGTGAGCCAAGATTGCACCACTGTCCTCCAGCCTGGCTACAGAGCTGGACTCCATCTCAGAAAAAAAAAAAAAAAAAAAAATATATATATATATATATATATATATATATAGTAATAAGTTGGAGAGTGAGCTTACTTACAGTGGTACAAGATAAGAATTATAATGGACTTTTCATGAGAAATTGCACAAGAAATAAGAAAGTGAAGTGAAAGACCAGGTGCAGTGGCTTACACCTTTAATCCCAACACTTTGGGAGGCTAAGGGTAGCAGAGTGCTTGAACTCATGAGTTCAAGACTGGGTTGTGAAATTTGGTAAAACCTTGTCTCTATATGTAGACTGCTATATATATCATACCAATAGTCTCAGCTACTCAGGAGGCTTAGATGGGAGGACTGTTTGAGTCCATTCCATTATAAAGTCAAAATACAGGAGGCAAAATTATTGAACTGAAAAAAGAAAAAATTCCACTCTTACAGTTGTAGACTTCAAAACCCTTATTTCAGTAATTGATCGGTCAAGCAGAGAGAAAATCAGTAAAGATATTCAAGGATGGAAAGTGGAAGGAGGGTGAGGATTGAAAAAAAACATTTTTTGAGTACTATGTTTATTACCTGGTTGACAAAATAATCTGTACCCCAAACCCCTGGTGACCCACAGCTTACCCATATAAGAAACCCAGCACATGTACCACTTGAATGTAAAATACAAATTTGGAAAAAAAAGCAAAAGTGAAATCAAGATGTTGGTAAGGTCATGCCCTCTGAAGCCCCTAAAGGTGGCTCCTTTCTTGCCTCTTCTAGCATCTTGCAGCCACAGAAGTTTCTTGGTTTGTAGATACATGACTGTAATCTCTGCCTCCACCTTCGTATGGCATCACCTCTGTCATTTCTGTCAAGTTTTCTGTTTGCATAAGGATATCAGTCATATTGAATTAGAGTCCACTCTAATAAATGACCTTAACTTGAAAAAAAAGATATAATAAGACTAGAATAACACTATCCATCAACTTGAATTAATTGACATTTATAGAATAATACTAGGTATTTACCCAGTTGAGTTGAAATCTTATGTCCACACAAAGACCTACATCAGAATTTTATAACACTTTTATTCATAATTACCAAAAATTGGAAACAATCAGAATGTCCTTTCATAGGTAAATGGATAACTTTGACATGTCTATACAATGGAATGCTATTTAGTGATAACAATAAACTATTAATCCATGCAAATATATGAATTAATCTTAAATACATACTGAAATATGAAATAAGCCAGTCAAAGGCTATGCCCTCTATGATTCTATTTATCTGACATTCAGGAAAAGATAAAGTACAGAGACAGTAGAAAGATCAGTGTTTTTCAGGGGTTTGGGTAGGATGAGATTGGAATAGATGAAGCACAGTGGATTCCTTAAGATGATGAAACTGTGCTGTGTATTACTATCATGTTAGATATGTAGCAACACAAAATGTTAACCTAATGTATGAAATTCACAGCATAAAGTGTTAAACTAATGTATGAAATCTAAAAAATCATGTAGAAGTTTGGAGATCAAAGGAGAAAATGGGGAATGTAATAAAGGAATATATTTGTATTATAAATATATTAAAACCCTTCCTAAATCATGTGGGTAAATAGATTCTTACCTTAGTAACATTGGAAATAAATTGATTATGGAAAAGCAAGGGCAGTATTAACTATAAGGGACTTTAAAACCCTTATTCCAGTAATTGATAGATCAAGCAGACTTAAATCAGTAAAGCTATATAAGTGAACACTTTATTCTAGTTAATAAAGTTATTTTCTATTTAGATAAATTTAACAAACTTGAAACAATGATTGCCTTTGTTTATCACTATAGACTCAGTATTACTATAAACGAGTATCCAAGATTGAGTAATTTATGAAGAATAGAGACTTCTTTGGCTCACAGCCTTGCAGATTGTACAGAAGGCAAAGAGGAGTCAGTGTGTACAGAAATCACTTGGTGATAAAGAAAGCAAAAGAGAGAAAAGGAGGATTTGCCAGGCTCTTTTTAACAACCAGCTGTCAGGGGAACTAATAAAACAAGAAGTCACTTACTCACAAGAGAGGGCATTTGTGAGGAATGTGCCCCTATGACACAGACACCTCCCATTAGGCCCCGCCTCTAACAATAGGATCAAATCTTTTATTTATTTATTATTTGTTTATTTATTTTTATTTATTTCTTTTTTTATTTTACTTTAGGCACATACTATATCTGGTGTGGTGATTTCTCAAGAATCAAATCTTAACATGAGGTTTGGGTAACACACATCCAAAACATAGCAAATATATATTTATATTGGAATTTTAGAAGTAAGTAAATGGATGGCAAGTGTTGGGGGTTAGATTTCTTATTGTTGAAGTGAGAGGTTAAATATAAGCAATGGATTAGAATTGGAGTCATCAGTATAAACTCAAGTTTAATTTCAATATAGATACTTAAATGTAGATACTGATTGTTTTATATAGAAATAATCATACACATATGTATATACATGTATATTTTCTTGCTGTCAGCTGAGAGGACATATATGCCATGACATCCCAGTAACAAAGAGCATGCCTAGTATCCAGAACTTGCATTCTAATATCATCTTCCAATAAAGTATCCAGAGTTCTTGGAGTAATGGCTGATACTGGGGTTGCTGATCCTAGAACTTTTTGAAGTGTCATAAAGGAAGGAAGTGTTTCAAAAAAATCTCCTCGAAACCCAGAATGATGGACTTATGTTAAAGGGACAGAGGAGCCAACTAAAAGAGCTCCTATAAGCCAATGCTGAAATAATATGCCTAATGCATATAATGTAGTATTGGATTGCAGCCAAAGTATAAAATAAATATTCACACTTCTATCAAAATATGATTGAATAACTAAGTAAACAGGAAAGAATGGATAAATATCCCATGCCAAAGAATTCCAAATAATTTGTATAGAAAATCCTTACTCAAGGAAATACAGCACAATTCCCATTGCTTGAATGTTGGCTGCTCATAGTGACATCCTTCTAAAGAGTACAGTATGAAAAGGAGTATCTTAGAGTGGAGAAACTTGAAAAACACTACCTCAAGCAGGTGACCAAGATTAACATTAATAGTAATAATTCATGTTGATAGCATGTTCTCTTAATAAAATGTGATTAAAATGTCATTTACCCTTGCGATCCACCTGCCCAAAACCTGTAATCACAAATGTGTCAAACAAATCTTGACTGAGAATATTCTACCAAACCCCGACCCAATAAGCAACTGGTGGATCCCAAAGGAGGATAAAGAGACATGAAAACTACATGTAATATGGTGTCCTGAGTGGAAACTTGAAATAATTTTTAAAAAATATGTACAAAACTAATGAAGTCTGAATGATGTGAACTTTCATAATAATGTATTCATATTTGTTAATTAATTGAGAACAGTGTAATCTAAAATGCTGACATTAAATAAGCTAGATATGCAGTATATGGGAGTATCTTCATGATTTTTCTTTAAACTATCTGTTCTAAAACTTAGAAGTTTACTTAAAATATGAAGTTTTCTGTTCACCTATGAGAGCCTTTAGTTTTGTTCTTTTAAAATAACAGGTCAACAGATCTGAAGAGAATAGAGGTAATATAAACATACTCATTTTGAATTGGCAGTAGACTCAAGAGAAAAGCATAGGAAAAAAATAGTTCAACATACATTTTTCATGCTTCATCCAAACTGTTTATATCTTACAATGTAGCTCTCAGTTAGGTCCAGAATAAAGAGCCCTAAATTGTCATTGTAATAGAGCATAGCAATTGATATTCATAAAGACAATTTAACATTTATTAGCATACCAGATTTTATTAAAATACTCTGTTTACTAAGTCAGTGAGGTATGTAATATATTTAAAATTAATGAGTTTTTAAAATTTTAAGGGTATTGAAAATTCACTTAACTAGAACATTTAAATCCCTAATAATGGCAGGCAAATTATTTCTTAACTATATGGTAAATTATATGTTCTGAATTCCATAACAGCAATTAGACTATATATGAATGATGTTTCCATTAGCAAATCTCCTAGGGATGAATTTGCTTTATATGAAAAGTATATTCTCATTTGACCTTTTGATGCAATATATGTTTGATTTCTAATATTAAACTGTCTTGTATTTCTAGCTTAATAAATGGCCTATTTTGCCCTTGCATAAATAAAATTGTTTTCTGTTGCCCTTTTGCATGAATGCTTTGTCTTGGTATGAAAATATTGCATAAAAACATTTTTCCTTTAAGAAAACAATAACTTCTGAGGGGTTTATGTAACACTGAAAAATCATTTGAGGATTCCACTCCACCTTTTTTGTAGAGTGATATTATTTGTAGGATACTTGTAGATATTTTCCTTTTTCATTCTGGAAATTTCAAAATTGTCTTTCACCAGTTTAATCATGGTTACGTTATTAATTTAGACTGTATCATAGGCAATATATCTATAACTTTATAACCCAACTCTAGGATTCAAAATCGATTTTATATACTTCGGTGAAACACTGTGTTTCAGTTTTTTGTAACATTTTATATTAATTTCTTCTTTATTATTCTTTATTGTGTGTGTTTTAATGAGAAGTCAAAGGGGAATATTCAAGAACTTCTCGCATGCTTACAAGCATTAATTTTGTACCATCTTATGACTCTAGAATAGAACATTGTAGGAAATTGGCTGACTCTTCAAAGCACTTCTGTAGACCTAGAAGCCATAATATGTCTGTATTGATCTTAGAACTAATGCATAAGTTTTTCCACAGCCTTTGCATCCATTACATTTGCATGGCAAACGCGGTTTGGATTTCAGCTACCTGCTCTGTGGTAGCTTGGACCTTCCTTCTCTTCTTTATTCTGCCTACTCCTGCTTTTATTATTTATGTGTGTATGTGTGTTATCTGACATATTGTTATTTTAGTTTAAATTTTTAATTTACATCTCTTAATTGACATAGAATACTTCTGGGTTTTTTATTATTGCATTTTATGTTTTGGGGCACATGTGAAGAACATGCAAGATTGTTGCATAGGTACACACATGGCAATGTGATTTGCTGCCTTCCTCCCCATCACCTATATTTGGCATTTCTACCCATGCTATCTCTCCCCAACTCCTCACCCCCTGCTGTCCCTCCCCTAATTCCCCCCAACAGACCCCAGTGTGTGATGCTCCCCTCCCTGTGTCCAAGTGTTCTCATTGTCCAACACCCACCTATGAGTGAGAATATGCAGTGTTTGATTTTCTGTTCTTGTGTCAGTTTACTGAGAATTATGGTTTCCAGGTTCATCCATGTCCCTACAAAGGACACAAACTCACCGTTTTTTATGGCTGCATAGTATTCCATGGTGTATATGTGCCACATTTTCCCTGTCCAGTCTATCATCGATGGGCATTTGGGTTGGTTCCAGGTCTTTGCTATTGTAAACTGTGCTGCAATGAACATACGTATGCCTGTGTCCTTATAATAGAATGATTTACAATCCTTTGGATATATACCCAGTAATGGGATTGCTGGGTCAAATGGAATTTCTATTTCAATGTCCTTGAGGAATCGCCACACTGTCTTCCACAATGGTTGAACTAATTTACACTGCCACCAACAGTGTAAAAGTGTTCCTATTTCTCCACACCCTCTCCAGCATCTGTTGTCACCAGATTTTTTAATGATCACCATTCTAACTGGCAAGGGATGGTATCTCAATGGAGTTTTGATTTGCCTTTCTCTAATGACTAGTGATGATGAGCATTTTTTCATATGCTTGTTGGCCTCATATAGAATACTTCTGTTTTTTTAATCTTTTCAATGAATGGCTCTGCAAACTTAGATATGTACTACTATAGCATTCTTTCTCATTAGCAACAACACTTCTGCACTGTATAATGGCAAACTGAAAGTCAGTATTTTATTATTACAAGTGATTATTTTCATACTTATGTTGAGCAGCTGGATTTAGTTTGATCAAAGTATCTTAATATTCACTACTAGAGATAATAATTTACATTATTTTCTCAGTCCTTTAGCAATATTTTTCTAACTTTGAAAATATTCAAAGATCAAACACCTCTTTTGTAAAAATCTGGTTATCATTTCAGTATATTGCTGCCTCAGTTCAGAAAAAGTTTGGCTACCAGTTCAAAAATTGAATGGTACAAGCCACGTCCTCCTTGTTAGCTAACAGTCCGATATTTTGCAGGTTTCACAGTTCTACCTGTTTCTAAGAATCCAAAGATATGTTTACATATTTTTATAAACAACAATTCTAGTTCAAATACTACTGCTTAATGTAGCATGAGTATCTCCAATTCATCCTTTCAGACTAAACTACAACTACTGATAAATGGACAGTACTTCCCTTTTGTCTCAATTGCTTATTGCTTATCTCAATAGCCACTGATACCCCTGCTATTGCCTGATACAGCTGAAGGAGCTGTATGTTTGCACAAAATACCCTGCTGAGAGTTGAGGAAAGAAGCAGTCTCAAAGAATCCCCTATTCTTCCTAGCCTATTCCCTTGCTGGCCACCACCTTTATCTCTGGCAGCTGCCTGCTGGTATGGATATATGTGCTTCGGGTTGGCCATCATTCCTTTCAGTGTCACAAACATGAAAAGTAAAGCACATCAATAATATGTAGCTCCAAATTTATAAAAATCCTTGCATTTATATTCATAATCCTATTTACTTAAAGTACACCTGTGATCCCCAAGTTGTCAAATTTGGTCTTGGAGCTAGTATCACTGTACTTTGATGTATTTTAAATCTGACTTTCTGAATGAAACTTTAAGTTAGTGAGTTACATGGAGACTTAGGTATTATTATTATTTCAATCCAACTATTCAAAAAGTTATAATAATTAATTATATATGTTTCCTATATTCTAATTTTAATACAGGGTGGAAGAATAGTGATAGTTTTCCAGGCCTCCTTTTCCAAGATGTCTGGACAGCAACTATGCAAATATACAGGTATAAATGCATATTGAAAGATTTTACCCAACTCCATTATGTGGCTTCATATTCATTCAGGGAAGAATGTTGTTTTGTAACACCTGTCAAATCTCTCTGCATCCAGATGATATTTTGCCCCCAAAATTGTTATAATAAAATACAAAGGGTAAGTATTTCATGGAATTTCCAGGATTTCAGTATAAGCTCTCACATTTATTGATGAAACAAATATTTTTAAAAATTCTCTTCAATATCTTCAAGTATTATATAGGAATAGATTACTGGAAGAAACTTGGAAGGTAAAATATCCATAGCTGGTTACCTAATGTGTTAAACACAAAGTGTTTCACAGTAAATACAATTCTCAATAATTAAAATAAAAATGCATAACTTGTCTCTCAATCATTTTCTTGAATTAAGTTTGTGTTAGCAAAATAAACCTCAGTAGTAGCACATATGTGTAACAGTTAAAATGATATAATTTGATTAAATAAGTTTCGACCAAGAGATAACTGAATTAGCCATATGACTGAGAAAAATTATTTATTTTTTCTATATAGTTATGTAATTAGATATAGGACAGCCTATATAAATATGTTTACCTCTGCATATAGTTCATATACATATATTATAAATAAAAATACCCTTGTTAGATCATGAGGGATGATTGTACTATTGAAACTATATCTATTAACAAACTTTATTTCAGGTTTGTCAGGGGATTTTCAGAAATTCACTGTAAAAAAAAGATTGTTATGTAATAGTTTTAAAAGTGTTGAATTCTCTTTTCTTTAGCTTTGACTTTGTAATTGATTTTATTTGATATTTATTTATACTGAAAAATTTTCTGAAATAGATGCAAGAACAGACAGAACTTGAGAGTTTCCACTGAGATCAAGTGAAGAGAAAATGACAACTTTAAGATCTGAAACTGAGTTTTATGAGGTCTTTTGTATGTTGAACTAGAAGCCCAAATAATTGTATCTTAACACTTCTTCAAAGAAGATATGTAGTTGGTAAATGAACATATGAAAAGATATTCAAAACAGTACGTTATCAGGGAACTGCAAATTAACATGGTGAGATACCATTATAAAACAATTCAAATGTCTAATATCTAAAAAACTAACAATAACAAATGATGACAAGGATATGAAGCAGTAGGATTCGTCCATTGATGGTGGGAAGATAAAATGGTACAGTCACATTGGAAGACAGTTTGGCAGTTTCTTACATTCTAAACATAGTCTTACTCTATAATCCAGCAATTGAGTCCTTAGGTATTAACTCAAAAGAGTTGAAAAGTATGTCCACACAAAAAAAATGCCCACCAATGTTGATAGTGGTTTTATTCGTAATTGCCAAAAGCTGAATGCAACTGGTATGTTTTTCAATAGATAGGCAAATAAACACAATGGAATACATTGGTATAAGAGAATATTACATAATAAAAAGGCATAAGCCATCAAGCATGAAAAGCTGAAATACATATTGTTAAGTGAAAGAACTATAGAGACAACAAAAAGCTATTGGTTGCCAGAGGTCTGGGGTAAGGAGAGAGGGATGAGTGGAAGAAACACAGTGAATATTAAGACAGTAAAATTACCCTGCATGATACTGTAATGGTGAAAACATGACGTTACGCATGTATCAAAACCCATAGAAGTGCACAATGCACAGTGAATCCTAATATAATTCATATACTACAATTAATAATGATTTATATATATTGGTTCAGTAATTGTTACAAATGTACCATACTAATGCAAGATAATAGGGAAAATTGTATGACAGGAATGTAAGGGGGTTTATGGGAACTCTGCACGTTATGCTCGTTATTTTGTATTCCTAAATCTACTCTAAAAATGAAATAAATCAATTTAAAAAATTAATTAAAACAGTCACTCATGTAGTTTCAGATTGAATGTTTGACACACTATTGTCCTACCATTACTATGGAGGTTGCTACTCCCAACTTAAACACTGTCTAAGATGTGCATATAATATTTAAAATGAAACATAAAATACCTCAAAATAAAAGCAAGACATATAAAACAACTTTTAATCATTTGAAAATATAATCATTTTCTTTCGTCATATCAGCTTTGTTTTGTCAGAACCAGCCAGAGAAAACGAATGCTGCAAAATGTGGTTTAATGATATTTGAAACTATACTTCTTTCCACTAAAAATGGATACAATAAAACACTGCAAAATAAAATGAATATCTAAAATATCTCATTTTCTTTTATGCTTTTCATGCAGTTTTCTTTGTTACTAGAAGTCATCCCCAAAAATTTATGTTTTATTTGGACTTGTTCTGTTGACCACTCAAATGCTGCTTACAAATATTCTAAATTTTACCCCAATATTGATTTTCAGTCTGCCTGTCAAGTTGTTACTGTTATCCATATTCTTATATTTTAATAAAATAAATGTTTTGTGTCATTGTACCACTGTGTCAGGTATTTTGCTATTGAATTCTAAATAAGATCTATATTATAGTATTTCTGTTTGATGCTTTACTATTTAGCAATACCCTTCTCATTATAATTATCTACTTAAGAAGCTGTACTTTTGTGGGATAATTTTGAGTAGGTTATAATAACATTTGAAAAAAAGTATTTAAATACTGTAATGATGATCATTATTTAACCAGAAGTTCTGACCATGAGTTTGAATGATGAAAGGATAGCTATGCCACATGTGCTCAATAGTGTAGTGGCATCAGTGAAAATCTCTTTTCTCAGCTCTTGAAGAGAAGGCTGTGGTTATCACTCCAGTCACAGAGATCTTTGACACTGCAGCTCCGTTCAGAGAAAGAACTCGCAACGATCAAAACCCTGGCTGTGCAGACAGAAGGTTCTTGAAATATAATCCACAATCTAGAGATTAGCAGCCTCAGCATCACCTGGGAACTTGTTAGAAATGCAAATTTCTAACAATTTAACTTGGCCATACTGAATGAGAAACTCTGGGGTTGGAGTTAAAATGTGTCCATGATTTTTTTTTAATTTTTAACTTTTATTTTATATTCAGGGGTACATGTGCAGATAAACTCTTTTTTATACAGATAAACTCATGTCATGGGGGTTTGTTATACAGATTATTTCATCTCACAGGTATTAAGCCTAGTAGCCAATAGTTATTTTTTTCTGTTCCTCTCCCTTTTTCCAAACTTCACCTTGCAGTAGACCACGGTATTTGCTATTTCCTTCTTTGTGTTCATGAATTCTCATCATTTAGCTCCACTTATACATGAGAACATGCTGTATTTGGTTTTCTGTTCCTTCATTAGTTTGCTAAGGATAATGGTTTCCAGCTTCATTCATGTTCCCACAAAAGACATGATACTATTCTTTTTATGACTGAATAATATTCCATGATACATATGCACCACATTTTCTTTATCCAATCTGTCATTGATGGACAATTATTCAATGTCTTTGCTATTGCAAATAGTTTAACAAGGAACATTCACATGCATATGCCTTTATGGTAGAATAATTTATATTCCTCTGGGTATATACCCAGTAATGAGGTTGCTGGGTCAAATTGTAGTTCTGTTTTTAGCTCTTTGAGAAATTGCTATATTGTGTTCCACAATGTTTGAATTAATTTACTCCCCCATCAATAATGTATATGTTCCCTTTTCTCCACAAGCTTGCCAGCATTTGTTATGTTTTGGCTTTTTAGTAATAGCCAAAGTGACTGGTGTGGGATGGTATCTCATTTTGGTTTTGATTTGCAGTCCTCTAATAATCAGTAATGTTAAGCTTTATTTATTTATTTTTAATTTTTTTATTATTATACTTTAAGTTCTGGGGTACATGTGCAGAACATGTAGGTTTGTTACATAGGTATACAGATGTTGAGTTTTTTAAATATGTTTGTTGGTTGTATGTATGTCTCCTTTTGAAAAGTGTCTGTTCATTTACTTTGCCCACTTTTATTGGGGTTGTTTCTCTCTCATAAATTTATTTAAGTTCCTTATAGATGCTGGGTATTAGACCTCTGTCAGATGAATTGTTTGCAAGTATTTTCCCATTCTGTAGGTTGTCTCTAAGGTTTATGTTTTGAAAGTCATCCAGGTGATTTCATGCAGACTGAAGTTTGAAAACCTATACTTTACAGCTTTGAGTACATCTTATAGTCTCACCAACAAGGCTATGATTCAAAGATTAAAACAAATTAATGCAAATATTACTATGCCATAGTTAATGCTAATCATTGATAACAAAAAATCAAGGCAAAAGTTTCATACAGAATAGAATGCTTCAGTTTTTCATACTGAATATGTGTGTGTGTGTGTGTGTGTGTGTGTGTGTGTGTATGTGTTTTGTTGTTTTTGACTTACAATTAAGGTTGGGCTATGAGAATGAGAACTTTTCATAATGGGGCTTGCAATCAAGGATAAGCAGAGTTAATACATATCTCTGTCACAAAATATTTCCCAGTCAAAACGGTATCTCTAAAATCAAATAAGGAATATTAGAATATAGGCTGGATGCAGTGGCTTACTCCTAATCCAAGCACTTTGGTTGGCCGAGGCCTCAGAATCACTCAAACCCAGGAGTTAAAATCAGACTGGGGAACATAGCAAGACCTGTCTCTACAAATAATAATAATAATAAAGATTAGCATGGTGGCATGTACCTGGGTTCTCAGTTATTCAAGAGGCTGAGGTGGGAGGGTCACTTAAGCCCTGGTAGTCAGGAAATTGTGTTCACACCATTGCATTCCAGCCTGAGCAGCAGAGTGAGTCTCCTGCTCTCTCTCCCCATATATATATATATATATATATATATATATATATATATATACACACACACACATATATATGTATACACATATATATGTATAGAATGAAAAAAAATAAGTCTCCCACACATATGTATCCTTAAAGTAAATTTTTTCAACAATTTAGAAATTTTATTAGGGTTGCATACAAACATTAATTCTCTTTTCTTTAAAATGCATCGGTTGAATTTCAGGTGGATACATAGCCAAGCACTACATATCAAAGCCTCCTGTTGCAGCTTTGAGTGGCTATATGTCAGGGTTATAGCAAACTAAAATAGAGCAGAGAATGGTCCCGTGTAACTTCACAGCTTTTCTTTTAAGGAGCCTTTCTCTTGAAGGGCAATACCCTCCACTTTCTCTTATCACCATTGAATTGGCTAAAACATGTATGCAATGATGGAGGCAAGAGCAACATCCTCGATTACAAGATGGAAGCCTCACATTGAACATGGCAGAACAGCAACATCTTCGGTCACTGACACCATTTGGACTCCATATCATGTGCTCTGACTGGCATAGATAAGTAAAATAAGCTATGTTCCTTAAGTTTTTGTTGTCTGGGAGTACTTTTAGAGAATCTGGTATTTATTTTCACTGATGTACTAAGGGAGCCTAATTTCTTCATGTTATATTGTTTATGAATATAGAGCCAGCATATTTGTTGAACTGGAATTAAAATAAAAAGGTAAACCACGGGGGAAAGTATTTTTATAATGTGTTTGCTTTTTCAAACATTTGCTTTAATTTCTTGAAACTCGGCCAGTCAATAAGAATTACTGAGCACTTCTAAAGACTAAGGCCTTACACTAGAGGGCCCCGGGGAATGCAATGATGGGCACACCAGCCAAGGTCGCTGCCTTTAAGGTGCCTTCATTGTTGTTGGGGTACTAAAACAAACAGATGAAATTAAAAATTAAATTCATTGAATGCATTCTAAATAAGTCAATTTAAATTGGCATAAAGATTTCTGAATTTCTTTGAAAAGATCAGTGTTACTTTAGTCTCCACTTAAAATTATTAAAAAATATTCTCATTTGAGGATTTATGACCCCCTTCACTCAATCTCCCTCATCCTTCCCTCAAAACTATCCAAGTTAATGTTGACAGTTAGCCACTGTTAAGTGTTTGTTGCATATCCAATCTTTCTTTCTTCTGATTTTTAATATCTCTCTGCTTATCTGTTGAAAAATACATACCTATTTTTACCAAAATGAGATGACACTATAGTAATTGGTCTTGATATCCTTACATGAAAATCCTTATTATTATTTATATATTATTTTTTGAGATGGGGGGGTCTTGCTATGTTGCCCAAGATGGTCTTAAATTCCTGATCACCAGTAATCCTCCTACCTCAGCCTCTCAAAGTCCTGGGATTACATGGGTGAGCCACAGCCACCCAGCCAAAATCCTTCTTAATAGAGCCACATGTAGGTTTTAACAACTTATCTCTGGTATAACATTGCATAAACGTACAGTAATTTTTACCAGTTATTTTTCACGGTATATATTGGTATATGTCAAATTTAAATATTATAAACATTCTGTGGTGAACATGTCTATGCTCATATTTTTATCTTTTCATGATATTATTTCTGTATAATAGTTTGCAAGAAGTGAAATTGCTGAGTCATGGGATATGTGCTTTTTAAAAATGTTTTATAAGTAAAATCAAGTTACTTTTCAAATATTATTATCAATTTATGCCACCACTAATGTTAAAAAAAGCATGTTTTTTGCTTATTTGGTTTTCTGTTCCTATGTTACTATGTATATAGTATATATACAGAATAGTATATATATAGAATAGTATATATACAGAATAGCATATATATAGAATAGTATATATACAGAATAATATATATATAGAATAGTATATATACATAGTAACTTAGGAACAGCTATTATGTATATATACATAGTAACATAGGAACAGAAAACAAATTATTCTACCAAAAATACCCATGCACTTGTATGTTAATCATAGCACTATTTATAATATCAAAGACATTAAAACAACCTAGATGTTCATCCATAGTGGACTGGGTAAGGAAATGTTATACGATACATCATAGCATACTACAGTATGTAGTTTTCAGTCTATTTTTGTTTGCCAATGTAACAGAAAAAATATGGGATCAACACCATCTCATGTTTATTGGCTACTCATATTATTATTTAAATTGTTCCTTTATAGATTTTTACTTATTTTTCCCAAAGTTTTGCTTTATGCATTTTTTTCTCTTATTTTGTTTGTTGCAGAAATACCTTTGACTGTTATGTTTTCATCATTGATTGTACTCTTCAGTGTATTTAGTCTTAAATTTTACATGATACTTGTAGAAATATTAATATTACAGTTTCTTTGTTTGTATTTAATTCTGCTATCTTGCCCATTTGTTTACTCTTAACTTTTCTGTCATTATAGATCTAGTAATATCTTTTGTTAGATTTCCTAATTAGAATATCACCTTTTATGGAATAATTATTTCCATTTATTTTGATGACACATATGCTTATCATATACCTATATTTTTCAATTTTTACCAGGTTTTATATTTTTAATATTTCTCATATTCTCATTTTTTGCTAGATCAAATCAATTTATTATTTTCCTAGATTTTTATAGTTAATAATTTTTTCTTTATGTTAAAAAAATCACATAAAATATGAACATACGCTGAAAATATTTCAGAAAAATACTTAACCTTAATTTTACTCTTGCAAGGTTTATCTACAAATATTTTGTTACACTACTTTTTTTGCATAATTTCAACTTTATTTTATTCCGGGGGTATGAAGGCATGTTTGTTGCACAATGCTGACATTTAGGGTACAAATTATCCCGTTACTCAGGTACTGAGCATAGAACCCCAAAGGTAGTTTTGCAACTATTCCCTTTTCCCTCCCTTACCCCTTTAGGAGTCCTCAATGTCTATTGTTGCCATCTTTATTTTCATGAGTAGTAAATGTTTAGCTTCTACTTAGTAAATGTTTAGCTTCTACTAATAAGTGAGAAGATACAGTATTTGGTTTTCTGTTCCTGCATTACTTTGCTTAGGATAATGCTCTCCAGCTACATTCCTGTTGCTACAAAGAACATTATTTTGTTCTTTTTTATAGCTGTTTAGTATGCCGTGATGTATATGTATAATATTTCCTTATCCAATCCACTGTGAATGGGCACCTAGGTTGATTCTATGTCTTTGATATTATAAATAGTGCTATGATTAACATAAAAGTGCATGGGTATTTTTGGTGGAATGATTTTTTTTCTTTTGGATATATATACAGTAATTGTATTGCTGACTTGAATTCTAGTTCTAAGTTCTCTGAGAAATCTCCAAACTGCTTTCCATAGTGGCTGAACTAATTTGCATTTCCTCTAACAGTGTATAAGCATTCTCTTTTCTCTGCAGCCTTGCCAGAATTGTTTTTGTAAATTTTTATTTAATGTGTTTATAATTTTATATCAGATCTAATTTTTAATATATAACTTGCAATAATATATATTGTGTAATGTTTGTATTAAATTTTTCATTGTTCATATATTGCCACTCATGCTGTTCATCTATCAGACATAATAGATGAACAAATATCTTTTTGGGGCTCTTTATCCATCTGCATAAGCTCACACATGATCTCATGCAGCCTTTGCTTATAAATGGCATTGATATGCCCATGGCTGCAGAGAAAAGAGAATGTCATGTCAGCTTTAACTTCCCCCACACCAGCTTTCTGCTTCTCTTCTAGTTCCTTATTCTCCCACTTACCTGACACTAAGAAACACACAATGACAAAATACATGCAAGCTTACCTGTATGTATATGTGTTTTATTTTATTCTTTCACAAAAATATACAGTTCTTGTTTTTACACAAAACCAAATGCTATTCTACTCTTGCTTGTAGTATACATTTTCATATAATGAAATAATTTTAAAAATCCCCCCAATCAATATTATAAAATTTAACAAATGTATGAAAGTCTATGAAATATATAATTATATATCATAATTATGATATATACTATTTATGCAACCATTCCATTATTAATAATCGGTTTTTTGTTCTAGCTTTTTAATAATTTTAATGTTAAGCTAAGAATGTTAGCTTAATGTTACGTTAAGTATTCTGGTAAATATCAATTTATGCTGGTAATTTTACTCTATGTAACAAGTACCAGGAATGCAATGGCTAGATAAAATATTATGTGTGATTTTGATTTTAATAGCTATTAAAATGTTTCATTCAAAAATACGTAAAACACAGGAATGTCGTTATTTTTTATATTTTTCTCTTTATTCATAATAGTATATCTAAATTTTATTCCTTTTGGTAAATTAATTACATGTCATCCAATTGCACTGTTTTCTTTGGCAACATATTAGAAATGTAGGCTTTGATCTCCAGTTCACATTGTTTTGACATTTATCCCAAAGCTAGGTATTAGAATTGAAAAGTAAGGGGCAAAAATGCTTAAAAAATATCCATATAAGCTAGATATTTTATACAGCCTAACAAGTGCTTTATCATTCTTTTAAGATATAAATATTGCATAATTAAATTATTTCATCTACTCATTAAGGTTGAACCCAGAAAAAATATGAAATTTCTCTCTAATCTGTTTTTCATTTGTATCAATTTCCACATTTCCACAATTTCTACATTTATACTAGCTATTCAAGACACACATCTTCAAGTGGGGAGCTAAGCTGGTATTCTGTTCTGCCAGGCCTAATCAACATAAGCTCTAGGCAAGTTGCCAGAAAATCAGATAATTAAGCTTGAAAAAACATAAGATAATATCTTGCTTATTCTCTTTATTTTAAAGGTTAAATAAGTGAAGTTAAGGGAGTCTGAATAATTATTTTACCAATATTCCAAAGTTGCTTTAGTTGAAGATGCCTTAAAGTGGTTAGTAATAAGGTGTTAATTGTGATAGAGTCCACACAAATATAAGTTCCACACGTCATTGATTAGAAGATGCCCTTCTGTTTGTAACATCTTTATATAGGTATTATAATCAGTGACAGTTCATTAATCCCTGTTTTTAACAGGACCACATTTCAATTCAGCTGAATTTGAATACAGAAAAAGGGTTATGATCATAGAGTTACTTTTAGGATATAATTACCTAATAATTACCTTAAAAATTTACCATCACCTATAAAATAATTCAATTACATTATCAGCTTCAGGTAATGTTAGTTGTGGTATTCAATATATATCCCATGATTAATATAAATCAGTGTTTCTCATACTAAATATCATATAGACCTTTTTAAAATATTTTCTTGAATAGACTAAGTTCACTTGAGGCATAATTTTACTTAAATATGTTAACATCAAACTAATTATACAACCCCATATGCTTATAGCTCTTATGTAAACACAAACCAAAAAAAATTAAACGAAAATACAACAGGCAGAATATCCAAATTTTCCATCTTAATTTAATACAACAGATGATACTGCTTTGTTGAAAGCAAATCCTATCTCAAACATAAATTTGTTTGTGAGTGTTTGTGTGTCAACACTGATCTCTGAGTGCCTGAAATTTATGATGACTGATGACTATGAATGCATTATGGTGATGCTGTTCCTCTACCACTTTTTGCAATTTAACTATGCAGCACCTTCATTCATGCAGCATGCCATGATATCACTTGGCATTGATTTAGAGCGAACAATTGTGTGTTAATTTTTATTATTCAAAAATAATAAAAGCAGTAGTGCTGGGCACCAATCTGATCATCAACATGAATGTAAACCAAAGTGATAAATAGTGGCAACACTAAGTTACAAATTATCCAGTTACATGGTTAAACAGACTATAAAAATCTGCTCAAGATTATTACAGTAATTAAAGGGAAAATTCTGAACCCCAAAATATAGTCAGTGATTACCATGAATACATCACACACACACATGTAAAGGGTGGTGGAATACATACTTTTTTTGTTATTTCAGGATGACATAAGATTAAAAATTTGGTTCACAAACGCTCCGGTAAAACTGAGTTGCTGGAACCCAGAAGTCAATCTAATTTGTGTATTATTAAGACACAGTAAAGGCATCCAAAGATTTTTATGACAGGAAGTAGGGAGTCCAGGAATGTATGTGGAAAGGCATGTGGAGGTGGTAACATAGACTCTTAAACGGCAGTAGGTAAACTCAGGGAAGATGTACCTACCTCTAGAAGAGCTGGACTGAGTGAATCTGGAAAGGGATTTAGAACCCACAGTTCTAGCCCTTGGTCTAGGAAAGGAGCAAGACCTTGGTTTCATATATCAAGGTGACAACATTGTCCTGAAATTGTGTGTGAGCCAGAAGCAGATGAGGAACAATGCTGAGCAGAGACCTACTATCCAAATTTGAGTTAAGCAAAGCAAGACAACCAGTGGAATAAGAGCAAAATTTAAAGAATCTTGATTTGAATTGCAATTGAAAAATGAGAATTGAATCAAAGAGAGAATTGCAGTTGTAGAAAGGGCAAAATTGAAGTGAAGTTGTAGCACAAATGAACTGCAGTTTTTTAGACGAATGACACTTCTTCACATTTTTAACTATAATTTGTTCAGCTAGAATGTTGGCAACCGAACACAAATAACCTATAATCCATAAAATATTTGAAACATTTTCTAATTAGGAAATGATTCTGCATATTTATAGGAAGCAGGTATATATTTAACCTCGTACATTAAACCTATTGTCCAAGTTACAGAGAGCAAAATTTTTATTTTTTAAATCAGGGTGACATAGTTCCACAGAAACAATTCATTCCAAAATGGTTACTAATAGTCTTGCAAAACCAGAATTGATTTAAGTAATAATAGAAAGGATATAACAAGTGCTTGCAACACAATCGCAGATTTAAAGATACACTGATACATACACATATGCAAACTTTGCCACTAAAAGCACCATATGACATTCCACACAGATATTCTGTTCCATGGGACAATTCATATATCTGTATTTCCTGTTTTCTAAACTGGAAATTGAGCTTTATGCTGTAGATGACAATTTGAAAATTTCATTAGAAGCATTTTGATAGAAAAATTGGCAAAAATCTCCTAAGTTACATTATTATAACATTAAAAAACCCTACATCTTCTGGTCCTTTCACATATGGTGCTTCTACTTCCCTAGGAGTTTCCTTGATATAGCTTATTAATATTAAAAATGTTATCTCCTTTCTAATATAACCAGGCTTACATATCTTCAAAAGACATACTAGAAATCATACAGGTTACACTTTCCGAAGTTGAATTGTTCAAAGAATGCCTGCATTTTCAAAATATAAACACAAAACCGTTTTATTACAATAGCCGGAAATGGATTTAATTTCCATGCAATATTTAGTGTAGAACAATTAAATGTTTTTCTTCTAATAGAACTGTGCTCATACTGAATTCCAACAAATCACTGGGTGATCTGTTCCACAGAGTAAAGAAGTTTTGTAAATTCTCGCTTTCTCCCAAGACTTGCAGACTCCCCCAAGTGGATATCTGAGAAATTTAGCCAAGTGCCTCTAAATAACTCTGACACTTCATAATGAGCTTTGATCAAACCATACCAACTTTTTTTTCCTTTGTTTGAACTGAAGCATAATACAGGAAGAATGACTCTATGTAAATGTAACACTTCCCCCTTTTTACCATCTATGAGTTACAATTTACTCACACTACTATTGCCTCTCTTTCTTCTCTTTTTTCCTCTTTCAAAAAGTGAAATCAAACTGTCAGATTTATTTAAGGACCTTATTATGGATTGCAGGGTCACTGCTACATAAAATCCTGCATATGAGACACACAGAATGGAATATATTGCAATCTTGATGCCCAAATAAACAAGATAAACACAGTTTATATCAAAGTGCAGTTTGTTCTGACATAAGGGCATCAGAATGTCTGGGATCTGCTTTAACCAATTAAGCCTTTCAAGGCAAAGGAAAAATAAAGCCTTCAGTAAATCCATTGAAGGCACCATCTCCCAGCCTCTCACTGCCTGTTATCGATCTTTTTAAGTGCCGACTAATGAGTCGTATATATACCTGATGGGATGCTCTCACTCCACCACCTCAGAGGAGCTAAACTTACACAAAGACAGAATCAACTGGGTGGGAGGCAGGGTGGGAGGGCACAGCCGGGCTGGCTGATGGCTGCCTTGGTCCCTTGAAAACCAACCAGAAAGTCTGTCTCCAGGGAACGCAGCAGACCCGGTTCCCTACTTTCCATGACAAACCCATTAGTTCGTGCGCAGGAGATTTTTCCATTCAGGTCGCTTCTAGGGCAAACGCTTTTGTTCGCTACCACTCTGTAGTGGGAGAGGAACTAGAGAGACATGCAAAGCAAGCTCGCGGCAGCAGCGTCTTTGCCGCAAAGCATTCTTTTCCCCTCAGCTTTAGCAATTTATGAAGAACTGAGGTTCTCAGAGGAGGTGGGGTGAGGGGAACGCCAAGAGGAGGGACAAATAAATCAGGAGTTCCTGCTTTTACCCTCTATCCACTTGCAGTCGCATCGCCACAGCCACCCTCCCCCGAAACTATCCTCCACACAAGCACTCCCGGTATCTACAAACGTGAGGGGACAGGGGCGGGTGGGGGGCACGCTTTCTTTCCTCGCCTTTCTCTAATACTCTGAACAGGATGCCAGCTTCCATACCAAAAACACATTAGATAACAACATCAAATAAGCCAAACCCAATGGATAGCAATTATCTAGAGAAAGAAGCCGCTGCTGGCACCGGCCTGGATTCGGTGCAGTCGGAAGCGGGTGGCTTTCGGTATTGAATTATTAATTTATTTAGCCCCTTCGCCCCCACCCCCACTCCAGCTGCCAGGCAAGAAATCGCGGCCTCTTCGCTTCCTCTCCGCCCCCACCTTGCAGGAGTCTCGCACTCGGCGGTGGCCGTCGCGTCCCCGGCCCTCTGCGGCAGCGGCGCCGCGCGGGGCGCTCCCACTCGCGCTCGGGCTGGCGCGGCGGCGGGTCCCGGCGGCGGGGTGGGCGGGGGGGGAGGCAGCGGGTGACAGATGTACTCCTCTGACAGCTCTCAGTATCAGCCCAGTGGCTCCCTGCCATTGGCTCAGTGCAATGGACCGGCAACGCCGCTCACTATAATAACACTCATGCCTGCCAGCAGCAGCAACTCCGAGTGCGGGCGCCGAGCGCGGGGGATGCTGCTGCCGCCGCCGCCGCCGCCGCCGCCGCCGCCGCCGCTCCTGCTGCCGCGCAGGCGGCTCTCACAGCCCCGCTCCGCGGGGCCGCAGCGCGGGCACTGACTCCCGCCGGGCCCGGTTTTGCCGGCCCGGCGCAGTTCTCCTTGCCTGAGAGCCTCCCGCGGGGCTCCTCTTCCCTACGCGCAGTAGAAGAGAAACAAGAGAGCGCGCGCGAGACTGAGAGGAAGAGTGCGGCGAGCATGCGGGGGCGGGGGAGCCTCGGCGCGCACCACACAGGGGTGCAGTGAGCAGCTTTCTCCAGAGGACGTACCGGGGGCGGCTGCGTGCCCTCGTGGCGGGTCCCCAGCCCACCCTCGCCGGCCCCCGCGCGCTGCGGCTGTGGGCGCGGGGTGCGTGGAAGCGGCGGCTGCGGCGGAGGAGGCGGCGGCTGCCCCATGGAGTGTTACTACATTGTCATCAGCTCCACGCATCTCAGCAACGGACACTTTCGCAATATCAAGGGAGTTTTCCGGGGCCCTCTCAGCAAGAACGGGAACAAAACTCTGGTAATCGCTTCTGTTTTCCTCTCTCTCATATTTAAGAGGGCGTTCGGAGGATTGAGTTTTTGGAGGTGTTGAGATTCAGTTTGGTTTCTAATTTATTCATTTATTTACTGATGGGCGTGGGGTGAGAATTGGGTGTGGAAAAAGGAAGGGGTCTTAGGGAAGCTGTGATGCATGGTTTTGGTTGACACTTCTACAATGCTCTGGACTCTCTCCACCTCACTCCATAAAGCTGAAGATTACCACGGTCTCTCCTTATTTGAAGCAAATTGTGTCAATAGGAACTGTTTAAAAAGAAAAGAACTCTAACCCCAAGTGACCCCATAACATCTTTTGTTTGGCTTAGGAGGCTGAAGGTGAATGAGGATGTGGCTGTCTGATGGAGGCAGGGAACCATGTGGCTGGTCACAAGGAGGAAGTGGTGGGATTGAGTGATGGTCTCAGAAAGAGTTTGTATTCTAGCTCTTTCCTGAAGGACTGACAGGAAACTTCTCTAGTGAAGTTGTCAGTACTAAGCTTAAGAGAGTGACTCCAGAACCGTATGCTGTCCACTGTCAAGTGGGCTGTGTAATCACACATAGTGATATGTGTGAAGGACAATCATTATATCACCGTTAGAGCCACTAGGGAAAATAAGAGACAAATAGAACCCATGCAGTTGCTGGAAGGTTCTCACTGGACCACAGAGCTTCATTTTTCAGGATCCTAGTCAGAACAGCACTCCTGATTGGTGGGAGAAGATGTGCTGCGCATTGAGATATTGCAGGATGATAGCTCCTACTTCTCCTCCAAATCCCCCTTTGGCTATAAAACATATCTGCAGAACTGACTTTCATGTATTGTTATCTTTGGAGAAGTATACACCTCCATGAAGTAAAAACGAAAGTAGAATAAACGCTCATTAGGCTTAGTATTGCAAAGAGTAAAGACAAAGTAAGGTACCAACATACAAATGTATTGTTCACTGAAGTCCAGGTTTATTAGCAAGCAGCCTTCCTTCCCCTTTCTTACACAGTGGTAACTTAGCCTGAATGAAGATAGTAGAAGTTTAAGAACAGACTCAAATAGTCCAAAAATAAATATACCATATTTGCTCTAATTTTCTTTATGTGTCTTAAAATAGGTTTCCTTATAAATAAAGAAAATATGCTGTGATGTGTGTTTTCCAAGAATGAAAAGTTCTCATCTGAAGTTTTAAGTAAATTATTGATGCATTTAATTTCATTCTTTTTACCTTGAATTTCTTGGCTACTTGCTTTCAGCCCACTCAAGACTCACAAAAGCAGGGCTAGTTTGCTTATTTTATTGTTGTTGTGGATGTGGTTGTTGGTTGTTGTTGAACAAAAGAAAGTGAAAATACTCTTCTGCAGTCTTCTTTAGTAGGGCACCATACAGAGTAGTAGCCAAAGGCTAAAGGAATTATTGTAATTGTTCTGGGCCCTCTTAGAAAAGTCAACTATGTAGGAAGGTGAAATTTGGGGGGAGAAAACTTTCAGTTTGAAGAAGGTACACACTATTTTTTTCAATTAAATTTCACTTATGGGAAAAGGCAAACTTACTGCACAAGATTTTATTTCCACACTTAAAATAATGGTGTAGGTGATAAAACACACAGTTTATAGAAAAAGGAGTTATTTACCAAATCTCAACTTAAAATTGTCCAAGTTCTTGATTCTCAAGTGAATCTTAATTCTAACAATGGTTGAATTTGCTTATGCTGATGTGTTGTGTGTTTGAAGTTGATTCATTCTTTATAACATATTTACAATAAGTAGGTTGAAGTCTAGATTTGTCATTGTAACATTGTGAGTAAATTGGGTTCTAAAAAACAGCTATCTAAATTAGATGAATAAACCTAAATATAGACAAACATCAGAAGAACAAACAGGAATAAAAAGGCTTTGAAATAACTCCATAATTCTCTTAGTTATCATGAAAGAGACTTTAGGGACTTGTGAGCTAGTCTTTCCAGATGATTTTAAAACTGCCCAAGTTTGTATTTCCTGTATATGAGATTTGCAATGACTGAAAAAAAGTAGATTTTCATATAAGATGCAATTATACTTGAAACTACTTCTTTACAAGATAATATATTAATCTGTTATATGTGTTTTCTAGATGCTTTCCCATGAGTATTATTATGGAAAATAATGAGATTTATGCCTGTCTTTAAGTATAACAGAAAGGATTCTAGATCTGTTTATCAATGAATGATTTTATTTTTAAAAAGAGCTGTCCATACTTACCCCAAAATGATTCTTTATATTACATTGTTTATGAGCACTTTCATATATGCTAAACATACTGTCACTTAAAAATAGAAAACTGGATCTGAAACTTCTAAGAATTGGCAACTTCAACAAGAAATGCAAACATCATCTTATGAGGTATATATGCCACATTTTTTACATTTTCAAGTAAGAATTTATGCTTATCATGTTTTCTTTACAGTTTTATTTTTTATTTTTTAAATGGACAGATAAACTTGTACGTACAATGATTTAATCCCAGTTTCCTGGAATAATAATTATGATATATTTCCTACTTTATCTTATATTTTATTTTGACATATTTGAATTTTGTCATTAAAATCAACACATTTTTGTATTTTGAATTGTGTACTAAGTTCTAAGGATTTTGATATTGCAAATGTTGTTTTTTCTTACTTTAGGAAAGTCCAACTTTAAACATAAAATTATTGAGTAAAAAGGTACTTTAATTTCTCCAAGACATTTTAGTTAGTTTCTATCAATAGATATTTAATGGCTATTTGAGAATTTTTAAGAATCAAATAAAAAAATTATTTTATAATCTTAAAAAAATCATAGAATTAATTTAAGATAGCCGGTAGCTATTAATATAGTCTTCTTTTATGAATTAGAATTTACTTATAGAATAACCAGGGTAATTCATATTTTAGTGACAATGATTAATTGCTTTAATCTTAAATCCAGAACTAATCCTGCCATTCATATTGAGAAGATAGTCAAAATATATAGTCCCTTCTGTGGGTCATATGGTATCACTCAAACATAAAATTCTGGAAAATAAAACACAACATTCTTGAAGACTAAGCCTGTTGTTAATGTTGACCCTATTTATGAGCATTTAATATATTTCTTTTGCCAATTTGAATTAAAAATATGTGAATTTTCATTTTGCAATGTCTTACAAGCAGAAAAGGTTAATCTGTATGTCATTATTTCTGTTAAAAGCTGCAACATATCTGTGATATAGCTTTAATTTCATGGAACAAGAAATAAGTGAACATTTTGTAGTGATTCAGAATATTTCTGGATAAGTTATATGGTTTAACAGAAATGAATAAAGAAGTTTATCTTCCATTTTATTTAGAGTTTTCCAATTAATCATTGTGTAAGCAATTGCTTACTGAATAAAGACATTGAGATACATCTTTTTTTGTTGCAATTGATTTACAGAATGTATTTATCTTCATTATATATTTAAATAAACAGAATATTTCTGTATATGGCATATTTAACATGAAATGTAAATATTCCTTTAATCTCTTTTAATATATAATTTAGGATTTGTCTTGGGAAAGTTGGAAATCATTAGTAATTTGTTCATTACATTTTGTTAGTTGGTCAGCATTTTATTTCATAATAACATTATGTCTATTTCACTGACTATGGAATTCAAAAAGAATCAGTGGTGGTTTTGAGGTCATACAGTGAGTCAATATAGTGAAGCAGATTTCCTGACTCTGGACATACTTCCTTTATAATTTATATGCTAAATTATGGAATCTCTAGGGACCATTATGATAATATGATTAAGAGATGGTATTGTGTCATCTATTTGGTTGAAGGTACTTTATTATTCCAGTTGTCTCCAGATATGGATAAATAATGCCAGATTCACAGAATAATCTGATTAAATTTACTTTACTTCTCATCCTTCATATACAAATATCACTAATTTCTGTTGGGCCTAAAGTTCTCCTTTCTGTAGGCTGTCACCATTTCCAATATATAAAATACTACATTTAGCAAGAAAAGAAATGTTGATTTACTAATTGGTTCACAACGTATTTGTTGTTTACTTTATCCAAGTTTATTGAGGTACCTTAATTACAAAGCACTGTTCTAGGCACCACAGGCTCTGTATAATATGCAATAAATAATACTAAATAAATAAAAAATAATATGCATTAAGATGCATTTGGGCTGCTATTATTCATTTTGAATCTGTTGAAAAAATATTCACATCTTTTGACATGTTTATAGGTTTCTTGTCACTCACTACATTGCCATGTGTGTTAATTTTGAAAAGCCTGAAAAAATTATGTTATTTCCCTTGTGTACATAGGAACTCACTAAAATTAGGTAGGCTTTTGAAACACTATGTGGCCTTTTGTTTTAGTATTCATTATTGAATATAACTTATTATTTGTACAGTTCTCTTGAACATTTTCTAAATCTCTTGGAGAATGTAATTTGAAAAGCTTCTTCTCTCATCCACATTCATTTAGGTGGCACTTTAAAAGTGTGCATATAAGACTAAAGAGATCAGTTGGTGAATTGGTGATGTTGGAAAAGGTATTAATTTTAGATTAATGTTCTCATGAGAGCTCAAGGATGAGGGTGGATTATGGTGATATCTTAATATATCTTCAAACTTTCCCACACAAGTTTATAAACTTCTTCACACAAACAATCCAGTTATATATTCTCCCAATTTTTTTTTAAACTCTTATATATTCAGTATTAAAAAGACCATCTTGTATCTCAATTTTCTGAGCATACAGTATCATATATTCTTGCTCTGTTGGTTTTGAATTCTAGTAAAATTTTACTACATGTGTCTTTTTTCAGAATGTATTATTCTAGTAAGGAAAATAACTGGTATTTGGATTATTGTTATAACCCAAAAATGTAAGCAGTATTTTAAGGCAAATGTCAAATAATATTCATGATTACCACATACTTTTGTTAGTTCATTAAACATTGGCTTATTTTAGATAGCTGAAATTTGAATAGTGACATAATGTCTTGACTTTTCACTTCTGCACAAATATTTTCAGGTCATTGATGACTGCAATTGCATTTTTCCTGAAAATACAGATCAGTGAAAATTTCAGGGATGACCTAGTCCAGAGGTTTAATGGGGTTACATTCAGGGGCAAAGTCAGGCTGCCAAAATAGTTTGTTTGGTGTGCACAGTGTTTAAAAATATTTGGGTTGAAATGCAGTTGAAGGAAGACTCTTCTCCATCTTCCACTGTCCACACTACATTCTGTTGCTATGAAGTCTTTTCACTTACTTATGTTACTTTCCTGACCATTGAAGTCACTTCAGTTTTCCATACCTTGCTTAGTTCAAGGACCGAAGTTTACCTATGTGGAGATAGAAATATTTCTATCATTATATTTTCTTCTATAGTACTTGTTTGCCATATAATGGTTGAACTGAATTAACAGTATTCTCCAGATCAAATATGTAGGATGATTACATAATAAGAAATATTCAAGGAATTCACAGTGACAAATTTTTGCATTTTAAAATTGCAAAGTTTTACTTAAGCTACTGGTGTCTTTGATATTTTGCTGTTGTTTTTAATCTTAAAAATTAATATAGAATGTAATTTTATTCTTTAATATATACTTAAATAAACATGATATGTTTATATACCAAATTTGAGAAATAGTTTATTAAAAGTACTATAGATAGTGTAAATCATATTTAAATAATTGTACTAGTGATACAGTGCTGAAATAATTTCCTGTAGTGCCTGTGTAACTGAGATAGTACCATTGAAGGGACTTGCTGTTAGGAGTTTGAGTAATCCTTCCAAAAATAGATAACAGTTATAATCTAAAATTTATGAAGACATTATATATGTATCTGTTAATAACACTTTTATATTGGTAACCACAAAAAGAAATATAATTGTATTAGTTTCTATTCCTAAAAATTTTAGCCTAAACCATTTGATCTATTTATCTCAATCTAAATTATCTACTGTATCTGAGAAAACTTTATCATACATAGTAGGCCCTTCATCTCCATGGGTTCTCATGCATGGATTCAACCAAATGTGGATACTTTAAGTATGCAAAATATTCAAAAAAGACAAAACAGACATTGTATTCTCATTTAAGATGTACAAACATTTTTTTTTCTGGCCATTATTCCCTAAATAATACAGTATAACAACAGTTTACATAGCATTTACATTTTACTGGGCATTAGAAGTAATCTAATCTCCAGATAATTTTTTTTTTTTTTTTGAGAGAGAGTTTCGCTCTTCTTACCCAGGCTGGAGTGCAATGGCATGATCTCGGCTCACTGCAACCTCCGCCTCCTGGGTTCAGGCAATTCTCTTGCCTCAGCCTCCCGAGTAGCTGGGATTATAAGCACATGCCACCATGCCCAGCTAATTTTTTGTATTTTGAGTAGAGATGGAGTTTCACCATGTTGACCAGGATGGTCTCGATCTTTTGACCTTGTGATCCACCTGCCTCGGCCTCCCAAAGTGCTGAGATTACAGGCTTGAGCCACCGCGCCCGGCCTAATCTCCAGATAATTTAAAGAATAAGGGAGGATGTGCATAGGCTATATGTAAATTCTGCACCATTTATATAAGGGACTTGAGAATCTGTGGATTTTGATATATATCCTAGGGGAATCTTAGAACTACTTCTCTATGGATATGCAGAGATAACTGTATACTGTAATATGATAGTGTCTCCAAGTAGACATGATTCATTAATTTTATAAATGTATTACAGTATACTTCCTACTACAGTATAATATTAAGAGGAGTAATAAATAATTAAAATTCAGTCATGGTTGTCAAAGTAAACAAATTCCATTACCTGAGTTATTACTCTAAATTCTTTCATAATGGTTTGACACCACTGGAAGAAAGTTATATACTGTTCTAAATGTAAATCTATTTAATATGCTAAATGTTTATGATGGCAATTTCTTATATTCAAATTATAAGAAAACATTTTTTCTTAAACAGTATTAGAAAAATTACTTGTATTAAACATGATGGCTAGTTTTATGTGTCACCTGGAATAGTAGCATATTGGTTCATTCTTACACTGCTATAAAGATACTACCCATGACCAGGAAACTTATAAAGAAAAGAGGTTTAATTGACTCACATTTCTACATGGCTGTGGAGGCTTCACAAAACTTAACAGTCATGGTGGAAGGTGAGGGAGAAGCAAGGACCTTCTTCCTGTGATGGCAGGAGAGAGAATTGCAAGCAGAGTAAATGCCAGATACTTATAAAATTATTAGATCTAGTGAGAGCTCACTTACTCTCATGAGAACAACATGGGGGAAGCCGGGCGCGGTGGCTCAAGCCTGTAATCTCAGCACTTTGGGAGGCTGAGGCGGGTGGATCACGAGGTCATGAGATCGAGACCAACCTGGTCAAA
>CM052653.1:53041750-53108495 GCA_028533165.1 Leontopithecus rosalia | reverse complement strand
ACTGTTTACAATAGCAAAGACCTGGAACCAACCCAAATGCCCATCCATGATAGACTGGACTGGGAAAATGTGGCACATATACACCATGGAATATTATGCAGCAATCAAAAATGATGAGTTCGTGTCCTTTGTAGGGACATGGATGAATCTGGAGAACATCATTCTCAGCAAATTGACACAAGAACAGAAAATGAAACACTGTATATTCTCACTCATAGGCAGGTGATGAACAATGAGAACACATGGACACAGGGAAGGGAGTACTACACACTGAGGTCTATTGAGGGAAATAGGGTAGAGACAGCGGGGAGGGGAGTGGGGAAGGTTTAGCATGGGGAGAAATGCCAAATGTGGGTGAAGGGGCAGAAGGCACAAAACACACTGCCATGTGTGTACCTATGCAACTCTCTTACATGTTCTGCACATGTACCTCAAAACCTAAAATGCAATAAAAAGAAAAAAAAAAGAAAAGAAAAGTAATTAGGAACTTTCTGGCCACCCAGTATAATACCAGTTATGTTCGTTACAAAAAAAATGATAGTAAGATTGACAAAATCTGATGTAACTCAATGGTCAAAGTTTCACTGGATGGCCATAATCCTACAAATTAAAAATAAATAAAAATAAAGAGATGAAGCAAGGAGAGAGAGATATTCATTATTTTTCTAAATCAGTAAGAAGCTAATATAAGAATAATTGGTGCTAAAAAGAGAATAAAATACCTAGGACTACAACTTACAAAAGATGTGAAGGACCTCTTCAAGGAGAACTACAAACCACTTTTCAAGGAAATAAGAGAGGACACAAGTAAATGGGAAAACATTCCATTCTCATGGATAGGAAGAATCAATATCGTGAAAATGGCCATACTGCCTAAAGTAATTTATAGATTCAATGATACCCTCATCAAGTTATCATTGACTTTCTTCACAGAACTAGGAAAATCTAATTTAAATTTTATATGGAACCATTAAAGAGCCCATATAGCCAAGACAATCCTAAGCAAAAAGAATAAAGCTGGAGACTTCAAACTATACTACACACCTATAGTAACCAAAACAGCATGGTACTGGTACCAAAACAGATATGTAGACCAATGGAACAGTATGAAGGGCTCAGAAATAATGCGACACATATACAATTATCTGATCTTTGACAAACCAGATAAAAACAAGCAATGGGGAAATGATTCTCTGTTTAGTAAATGGTGTTGGGAAAACTGGCTAGCCATATGCAGAAAACTGAAACCAGATCCCTTTCTTAAACCTTATACAAAGATTAATTCAAGATGGATTAAAGACAAACATAAGACCTAAAACCATAAAAACCCTAGAAGAAAACCCAGGTAATACCTTTCATACATAGGCATGGGCAAAGACTTCCTGACTAAAACACCAAAAGCAATGTCAACAAAAGCCAAAATTGACAAATGGACCTAATTAAACTAAAAGAGTTTCAGCATAGCAAAAGAGACTATAATCAAAGTGAACAGGCGACCTACAGAATGGAAGAAATTTTTGCATTATACCCATCTGACAAAGGCCAATATCCAGAATGTACAAGGAACTTAAACAAATGTAAAAGAAAAAAGTGGGCAAAGAGTATGAACAGACACTTCTCAAAAGAAGACATTTATACAGCCAACAAACATATAAAAAATGCTCATCATCACTGGTCATTAGAGAAATGCAAATCAAAACTACAATGATATACCATCTCATGCCAGTTAGGATGGTGATTATTAGAAAGTCGGCAAAAAACATTCCATGCGAATGTAGAGAAATAGGAACACTTTTACACTGTTGTGGGAGTGTAAATTAGTTCAACCATTGTAGAATACAATGTGGCAATTTCTCAAGGATCTAGAACCAGAAATAGCATTTAACCCAGCAATCTCATTACTGAGTATATACCCAAAGGATTATAAATCATTCTACTATAAAGACATGTGCTCATGTATGTTTATTGCAGCACTATTCACAATAGCAAAGACTTAGAAGGAACCCAATTGCCCATCAGTGATAGACTGGATAAAGAAAATGTGCCATATATACACCATGGAATACTATGCAGCCATAAAAAAGGATGAGTTTATGTTGTTTGCAGGGAGATGGATGAAGCTGGAAACCATTATTCTCAGCAAACTGACACAGGAACAGAAAACCAAACGCAACGTGTTCTCACTCATAAGCAGGAGTTGAACAATGAGAACACATGAACAGAGGAAGATAAACATCATACACTGGGGCCTGTCGAGGGGTGAGGGGCTAGAGGAGGAATAGCATTAGGAGAAATACCTAATGTAGATGTCAGGTTGATGGGTTTAGCAAACCACTATGGCACAATGGTGGTTACGTTTGTTACCTAAGTTTGTTACTTATGTAACAAATCTGCACATTCTGCACATATATTCTAGAACTTAAAGTATAAAAATAATAAAAAAAATAAATGGGTGATTGTACATCCAGGTTTGCCAAAGATAGTCCCAGTTTATGCTGTTGACCTGGCATGATTAATAATGGCACTGCCTTTACCTCTCATAATTAATTTGGATGATAATGTATGTGGTCACCCTGTTTAAAAAACACATACCCACTCATACACAGTAACAGGAATCTACTTGAAATGATGCCTTGTTTTCTAAACTGGCTTGATTTCTGCATTCTTTGAGGATTTATAGACTCATGACAGAATGCTATCTGTAGATGATATATTTGCTGTAATTTTTGACTATTTTTTAAACAATCTCAAGCCCAATAATATAAAGTAATATAAGGAATGTAGTTACTTTCTCCCTGCCTTTGGCAAGTTAAGCTTTACCACCTGATACAAGAAGGGACATTCAGAGGCAGGATGGCACAAAGGCACAGGGTCCCCTGGAGATGACTGGAAGCAGCTGCAGCAGGGTTAAGAAGAAGGAGTTCCAGCAAGTGTCCAGTCACCACATACTAACATCGTCAGTGAAAAGTTCCTGGGCCTAAAGAGCCAGCTGCGTTGTTCCTAGCTGACTATTTAAGTGACAAAACTTGGTGCAGGCATCCACAATTTTGCTTGCTCAATAGGCTTGATTCAACAGGGTCACCTTTGAATCTGTCCTCCACCTAATGCCCTTCCAATAAATCTATTTTATGCATTTATCACTGAGTTAGTTTGGGTTATTTTTAGCTGAGAAACATGACTAAATTTAGGAAAAATGTAGAATTTGTTTTTCAATATTTTCTGGATTTTTCACAGAGTTTTCACATGTTTCACACCTTCCTTTGTGTTCCCCCATTCCCCCTTCTATTTGGAACTACAGACACCTGAGTTTGAATTTTGACTATGTAATTTGAGCAAGTTATTTAACCTTTTTTTGTTTCTGTGTCTTTGTAAATAGAAAAAACTACATCTGATTTTAGTCCCTTCTGCACACCAAATGTTACCTTGAACACATTATATATATATTATATTAATATTACTGAAATGCTCTAAGATGCATATGTGTGAAAGACATTGTTGCAAAGATTAAATAATATAAGGAAAGTGTTTGCTTCAGCATCCAGCATATAATGAAAGCTGTTTATTTTTGCAATTATTGCCATCTTATAGAAGCGCTATCATTCTTCCCTTCCAAAGCTAATACATTGATGTGTGCTTTTCCACCAGAACATAAGAGATGCCAAATGAATAGGGAATAGGTGCTTTAGGGAATCCAATGAAATAAAGGTCAGGGAATTGTTCATAAATTTAGTACTAGTATATAGCCTGTAAGTAGATTCCCTAGTTTACTCGATGCAGGAAAATAAAGTTCTATGGAGCAAAGATTCCAAAACTAATTGGTCATAAATATCACCTGAAAGTTTAGAAAATGCAACATCTTAGACCTCATTTAATAGATACTAAATCTTAATATCTGTGGATACGGTGCAGGAATCTAGCTTTCCTAAGTGCCCCCAGGTGACTCTTGCTGTTCTAGGATAAAAATACATGTGGCTATGTTCCTGATGAATATTTGGAGAGATGAGGCCCTTTCCTCATCATTTTCTTAGGTTCTCTGCTCACCACACCTCATCCTATGATAAATCTTTTAGAAAACTAGCTATACATTTGTTTCATTATAAAAAAGAAAGAAGATAAATTTTAAAAAATAAACTAGAAAAGGTGCATTTAGAATATAGTTATAGGACATAATTTCAAAATTTGTTAAAATCTAACATCTAGAGTAGGGGTGGAAATGTAAGACTGTATTTGGTAAGCAGAATCAATCTTGTTCTAGTTCAACTTCATGAGAAAATTTAGTCAACTTGGCCAATTTCCTTTTCAACAATGCTTCAATGTATTAGTTTATGTAGAAATTAAGTATAATAATGCATTCATAGTATTCAATAATTTTTAATGCACGTTGTTGTTCAGAAACCATTGTGTTGAATAAGAGAGCAAATGACTGAGACAATAATTTGTTTAAACATCATATAATTTGAAAAATTAAAAGACATAAAAGTAAATAGCTTTATGAATGGCAGAATAAATGCAAGGTGTTTTTATAAAAAGCATATCTAAGATTTAACAGTTGAGAGCCTGGATTTATAGATAAAATAATGTATATCAATTATTTTATTTTAAAATGTGGTATGGGTACCCTTAAGTTATTTTTGGATATATGAAACTTTCATCACTGTTTAGTATTTTAACCGATATTGTGATTATGATGTCTTAGTAATCAATTCTACATTAATAATGGTGTTGTTGAGGCATTTATTTAATATAGTTTAATAAATCTTCTAAATGCATTTGATTAATCTTCTCTAAATCGTATTTTCAAATTATCAAAATAAATCAACAAATTTTTAAAATTTCTCACATATTGAGCTCTTATTCTTAGGTCCATTGATGAAAATTTACATGAAACATGTTACTTAATCATTCCAGCAACTATTTAATTTGATATTATTAAAATTGCCATTTTATAAATGAGATAACTTAGTATTTAGAGGTAACATCTTATCCAAGGTCATCTATGTTTAATTTATACATGTCTTAAGAATAAATAAGAATACTAAGACTTTAGCATATGCATGTTTATATTTATTCCATTTTATTGAGTTTAATTTCACAAGTAATAAAAAAATATGCATTCTTATATCCTAAAATTACGGCAATGCCCAGATACTGAGATTTAGAATTAGGAAATACACATATAAATCATTCAATGTTGCTTCCAAACATCATGGTTTAATTTGCAAAAATAATTTTCCCGTTCATTTCTTTGTTTTTCCATTTTTGGTATAAACATCTGAATATTTAATTAAAATTGGCATTATTTCTTATTTGCTAACTTACCAAAAAAGTGTTCAAAAACCTTAAAAGACATTTTAAGGTTTGTTTTTCTTCATATTATAGGTAACTGAACAGAAACTAACTAATTAGATTGTATCAGTACCAAGTGTCATGTTTCGTGTACATTACATATTTTACCAAGTTAGGAAAAAAGTTTATTTAATAAAATATGATATAATTTTAGTAAAATTTATGTTCTAAAATATTTTTCTAGTACAGTTAAGTCTCCATATCCACAGGTTTCACAGGGCCTACTTTGGAACATTGGCATCTGGGATTTTGGTATCGCTGGGGTTCCTGGAACCAAACCTCCTGTAAACTAGGGGACAACTGCATCAATTCATTTTGTAATTTTCCCCCAGCTTTTAAAAATTCCTAGTTCTGAAGCATTGTATTTACTAACTAATAAGATCCTTAAAGTTCTCACATTAAAGTAAATAAAGAATTATTTGCAAGCTGTTTATAACTGGAAGGGCACCACCACTTTCTGGATTATATTATTGATTCTTCCATTTAAAGGAATAAGATAAGCAAAGCTGTCCATTTTTTAAGCACTGAGCTTTGCGGTACACATTTATAGAGATTGGGTTTCAGGTAAGACAGTTCATAATGTGTAGGTTATGTTTCCATCTTTTTCAGAGACTGTTTTCAGGGAGAGTATAAGAAGATAAAAAGATCGGAGGCTTTTTAATATACTTTTTGGTTCGATTCTGATGCATCTAAAACTACTCTCTACTAATTGCTGGCTGGGCTTCAGGGAATGGGAGCAGGGAGGAGAAGAGCACCTTGTGATGTGTGAACAAAAAGTAATCAGGAAGGAGCCTTTGAGCAGACATTTGGTGTGATTTATAAAGAGGTTTCCTATTTTTTCTGTCCTCATTAATTTGTTCCAACACCAAATTTATGTATAAAGATATATAGAGATGAATATCATATAGATATATGGACATATATATGCATATATAATTCAATCAAGATAACAACTGTAATGTAGTTAGAAACTTTTATTTAAAAATAAAATACATAAATATTTTTGTGGTTTTATTTAGGGGTACTGTATAGTCTGGACTGCTTCAAGTTATATGAACAGAATAGGACCATTTTAAGGGCCTTTATGTTGGGAACTATTGTAGTAAATTTTGAAGTGAAGAAGAAAGGAAGTCAGCATTATTAATGGTAATAAAAGAAGCTAGAAACAATTACTGTATTGTCATTTATCATTAAAATCATAATTAATACTCTTAAAATGGAAATTTGCAAGTTAATATCATGTCCCTATATCACATTTCTTTTAAGTTACTATTTTTATGTAAATATGTTTATAATGTAAAACATGTTTTTAAAGCAGGTGGATACAGTTATTACCTCCATTTTACAGATGAAAAACTGAACAGACTCTAAATATCTGGCCAGATGTTATACATGCTTATGAGTGGTTCAGCCTAATTATAACTTAGGTTGTGATCTCATCACAACCACAATACATGATAGTTATTTATATGAATTCCTATAATAATGATAGACTATAAACACACTTTATAAAGAATAATAACTATAGCAGAGAGGTCAGTTAATTATATAATGTAAACTTACTAAATTATTTGCAAAAACTGTTTTATATTATAACCTTAAAAACAAGTTATGATTAAATCTACAGGTAACAAAAATACATACAATTATAAATCAAATATATGTTTATTAAAATAAGTGTGTGAGCATCCCTAGGGAAGAATATTTTCTAGCTTCTTAGGTCTTTATTTTATATCATAAAATTATATAGGAATATCGGAGTATAATATAATAAATACTTATTTCACTGATTTAAAAATATAAGCTATTAAAGTTTGTATGGAAACATTTGAAAAACATAAAGTAATCACACTTAATGATAAATTATTGAGCTCTAGTTTATAAATTTCTCTGATCTGTTTTGTGTACCAAATATTACATTATAATTTTTTAACTTTCCTTAATACCAATCAAAAGAAATAAATAGTATGACAAAAATTTCTACAAACAAGAATTAAATATATTGCTTAATTTTCTGCTAAAATTTTGCTAGTTCTCTAAATCGGTACATAAAAGGAAGAAGTGTCTAAGCAATCATTTTCACCAGGAGGAAGACTATTTGTGAAAATAGTATTGTGTTTTTGACATCAGATTGGAATAACTGATTTGATTTTTATTTTAGCAACTATGCTACATTAAAAATTGGCAAAACGAGCTCATCTGTTTATTCATCAGAATGAACTAAACAGGGTAATAACAGGATCTGATGATTCTTCCTTTCTGAAACCTCTGGTAATTGCTTAGTCATCAGGGTATGGAATCACACATATTATTTTTGCTTGAGCCTGTTGAAAGTCATCTACAAGGAGAGTATAAAATTACAGTAAGTGGAAAAACACAGGAAGAGAGAATTTCATATGGAAAGCAAAAAATTGTAAATGAAATAGATGTAATAAACATTCTGTAGAGAAGTGTCACAATTATTAGTAGGATAAAATGTGTAGTAATTATTTGATTGATTTCATCAGTTGTAAACATAAGCATCCTATCAATATTTTTATAATTTTAGTATACAAGGACTGGTATTATCAATTGTAGTAAATGTTTAATAAGAAGATAGCTACAGCTTATTTCATAGTTGTTTGGATTTTTAGTAGCTTTTATTTTTCTTTATCTTTAATTTACTATTATAAATAATAATTAATAGATGTTAGCTAATGACAGAGGCAGACAGAAATAACAGACAAATATAAATAGCCTTTCAAATTTGTCGGTTTTGGAATTTCAGAAAGCTAGAAAAAAGCTAGAAAAAAACATAGGTACATATATAAAACACTCAAAATTTCATCACATTATCTTATAAATTTTTTGTTCTATTTTCAAAATATAGAATAATTTATAAAAATAACTTCCTGGGTGAAGTTTTTTCTTACTTTTAACATTGGTAGATAATTTTTAATTAATATTTAGGGATTTGTGATAAAAATTTATAAACCATAACAAGTATCAAGCAAAATACACTATTCATTTGCATATTGATCTCTGTAACAAATTATTTCTCATTATCAGCACTTACGTTAATTATGATATATGTGCATATATTTGTATATAGTTGTGTATCCATGTATCTATATTTCTAGATGGACAAGCCGACATAAGTGGATTTAGAATCTGTAAATTTAATTTCTACCTTTTTGTTTCTGGGTAATTGCACTATGCTACTAGAGAAAGTATATATTTCTGTGTTGGTGTATACATATTCATTTATTTCCGTATTTCTGTCAACAAATGTCTATTGATTGCCTCTATGTAGCTGATACTCTACTAGGAGTACTAATACAATATTCTTTCCTTATAGATTTCACTATTTAATTCAACTATCTCCAAAGCAGGATGTATGTACCCCAAAAATGTGCAATATAATCTACTGGCAGCAAGTAGAAATTTTGTTTTCAAATCTGGATGTTTATGATTATCTTATTTAAAAGTATTTCTCTAATATTTTATAATGTATAGAAATGCTTGCACCTATTCTCTTAATTTGAAAGTCTTGTTAATAGGGTTATGCTATCAAACAAATTAAGAGATTAGAGATAGTCTATCTCTCACATGTCAAGTTCCTTGAAAGGGTGCAATCATAACTGCAGATCAGGAAATAAGTATATTAATAGCTCTAATCCAGTTTTCAGTATTTGCATCTTTACATTGTGTCATGAAATAGGAAGTATTTCAATTCCTGTAAAGTACACCTTTCTTCACTGTGTGAATTTATAGTTTTTCAATTGCATTCTTTTAAAATAATGTTTGAATTGTAATCAAAGATTGAGTCAAATTTGATCTTACAATGTTCTGATCACCCAAGACTGGGAAAATGGAGCCTACTGAGATAAATTATCTGCACCAACAGGAGCCTTGATTTTGCATTAAATATTAATATGATATTTTAAATTATATATACTGCTGAGTAAAACAATTGCCTACCACCTTCAATACACTTTCAGTCTATTGAAACCAGTTTATGCCATATATACTTTGGAATGTACATATCAGCTTATTAGTTTTTCTTATTAGTTTTTAAGTTGCCTTCAGAAAACATTATGATATCGTGTATAAGAACAATACAAAAGCATTGAAAAAGACTTTACTGATTTGTGTAAGATGTGTATATGCGTGTGTAAATTAGGAGAATAAGTAAATTAGCATAAAAATAAACTGAGGAAAAGAAAGAACCTGTAACTGCGATATGTATTCTGTAGAAAATTTTCAGTGAAGGGAATGCCATTTGATTATTGCCTATAAGTAAACTGGAAAATAACATTTAAAGTAGAGGTGCCCACACAACAAAAATATAATATTGCACTGAAAAACCAGATCTTAGAACAATCTATCTCTCGTATCAACATCAGTACTACACAAATGAGAAGCTATATGCTATTAGGTGGACAAGAAAATCACTTCCTTTATTTGCTGGAAAAATGAGCAGTGGCCATTTGAGCAACAGTTACTTTGTAGACTATTCTTTATTGCAGTCATCGAAGAGGTAACTAAAAATGTGTGAAAATTATCAGTCATTCTTTAATTGAAATCTACAATAGTAAGTACATATGTTTTATCCTAAAAATTCATTAAAAAATGAAAAAGTTAATATGTATAAAACACTACAAAATAAAATATTGGGAAGTAATGGGGTATCAGAAATAAATTTTCTAAAAAATAAAATCCTGACATGAAATCTAAAAAATTCATTTTAATGCTTGCATGAAGTAAAAAACAAACTCTCAAATATAAAATAAGCAGAAATATTCTCCATCTTTTTATATTTAGAATGATTATTAATATGATTTGTAAAGTATCTGGAAACTATTGAAGACTTTTCAAGTATTTTGTGCCACTCTAGTCAACGAATTGAAATTATAAACAAGTATGGGTCACATTTTTCATAATTTTTACTGTGTTAATGGTTCCAAGAAACATTTGTTTTATTGACTTTTGGGTACTGCTTAAGATCAAATTATTGGTCTTCAAAGCCATGCCAAGTTTTAATAAGTGACACATGTTGAATATCACAAAAGTAAACATTTGCTGAAGATGATATCTAAACCAAGCACTTGAACCAAAGAATTTTACTACATTGAAGCATGATTGTCATTGCACTGTCCACAATGTTTAAAAAAGAACCACACTAATAAGCACACACTCAGGTGTGCACACACATACAGAACTCCCCCACATGCAGTATATGGTAAATGTTACAGCAAAACTGTTAATGAAGTTGTTTGATGGCTAGATTAAGTGCAAATCATCATTTCTCAGATTATAGCATTCTACCAGGACTCAAAACTTAAATAAATCATGTGATTTTAGGAGGAAAACGTAAGTCAAGATAATTCTAGAGAAATCAGTATGTTTATTTAAACAATTAGTTAAGGGGACTAAACATTCTTAGGTATGTCAGGCTTTTCCAAAACCTTCTAAGAATGTCAGAATTCCAAATAATTGATTGACAAGGATAGTTAAAATAATGCTGGTCCATTAATACATTTGCAGTTACCAGTAGATTAAAGCAGTATTGGCTCCATTTTTATTCATATATTCTTTCATGTAATGTTGATTAAAAATACTGTAAGAATAGTGGAACAACGATGTGAATATACTTAATGCCAATGAGTTGTACACTTAAAATGGTTAAAATGGTAAATTTTATCCTATATTTGATCACAATAAAAAAAGACTTAAAATATTATAAGACATCTACAAGCTAGCTGTAAATATAATGCTTGGAGACTTCAGTGAAAGTCTCTCATCTCACTTTGGTACAAATATAATTTTAAGTATCTAAATTCCAATACTACCATGTTTATGCACATGCATGTGTGCATGTGAGCGATGTGATAATTTCTGTATTACATTTTTCAGAGCACTAGCAATAATTCTATAAAAGACGGAGCATATGTGCCAAGCTGGATCACTTACAAATTGGAGAAGATGCACATTTTTATAAATTTTTGAATTATTTATAACATAGGTTCCAGATTTTAACTAAAAATTGGGGCTCAGTTTGTAGTATTCTAAATTCTACACTACTATAGTAGATACCCCTCCTTCTACGAGGGTAAACTATACCTTTTTTCTGATTAAACTAAACATTTATTTCCCATTTGGTTTGATTATGTAACATTCTTTGTGAAAAGCTGGTTTTCATTCAGAATTGATTTCTGCATAGTTTAGAATTTATAACCAAGAAGAATAGCAGCTGATTAAATTAATGAGTAACACTGTATTACAGAGTAAATTTGAAAATATATCACTTTGCTGAATGGAAGTGGGTAAGTGGCATGCAAGCTGCTTCCGCATATTGAGTTCCAGTATTATATTACAGCAGTAAGTGATTGTTGTGTTTGTGATGGGAATGTTCTATTGCTTCTGATCATTAAAATAAGCAGGATATTTTGATTACGCCTAAAAGGCACTCTTGGTATCACCAAAACAATTTAATCTTTCAGAATTATTTCTGAAAATTTTAATTCAAGAGCACCCAGAGGAAAATGTCAAGAATCAGGTTGGCAGAAATGGGAGGACAAAAATGTGAGTTTTTCCTTCTAGTAATCAATATCAATAGTGCAGTGTGTGAATAATATGTCAAAATTTATAAATAAGTCAAAAATTATAAAACAGTCATCAGGTTATACACTATCATTAAGCATTTTATTATTGCTTTTTAATTTTTTTCTCACAAAGTTATAAATTAGATACCTTGGAAAATTAGCTAACCTGAATGTTTAACATTATTATTTAAGGTATTATTTCCCATCTAGATAGATAAGAATAGGTATGCTCTGGATCTATGTTTTCAGTGTAATCTAGATAAATAGCTTACTATATGTTTTCTTACATAAAGAAACATATAGTATAAATAAAATTGCTATTTTTAGTGAACAATAGAATATATGTAGGCAGTTGGAGAAATAGATATGTAACTAGATAAAAGGCACAATTTAAGATGAATATATTTTCATGAGTCTTGTTTCAAGCTATTTTACCTTTTATAATATAAAGCTGAGTGGACTGAATTATTTTAATTAATAATTTATCACTTGATAGTACTCTTTCATCAACTTATTTTGAGTAACATTATTAATGTTTTACCACTTAAATTATTCCTAGAGATTAATTTATATAAATGTTTTGAACGGAATTTACTATTCTTGAAATTTTATACAGTGAAACATTAACAGATAACCTGACTTTAAGGATTTCCTAATATATAATACTTCTAGGACAAGATAATTTTCCAATTTTTCCTTATAATCTCTAGCCCCGGTTATTTTGTTTAGTTAGTATTTTGAGAGCAGCTTGCGTGGTATATTTTTAGCATTGTGGATGGAGTAAAAGTGTTTCTTTAATAAGCTGCTATATTCTTTTGTTTAAAGATCTGTTAAAAAGACTGCACAAAAATTATTAAAAGAATTTATGCTTTTGGAATTTTTAAACCTATTTTGTATACTTACTACTTAATAGAAATTAAAATTTACATTTTTTCATAACAATAAACTTGGAAAAGAATTTTTTTATTGCATTTTAGGTTTTGGGGTACATGTGTAGAACATGCAAGATTTTTGCATAGGTATGCACATGGCAGTGTGATTTACTGCCTTCCTCCTCATCACCTATATCTGGCATTTCTCCCCATGCTATCTCTCCTGAACTTCCCACCCCCTACTGTCCCTCCCCGATTTCCCCCCAACAGACCCCAGTGTGTGATGCTCTCCTCCCTGTGTCCATGTGTTCTCATTGTTCAACACCCACCTATGAGTGAGAACATGTGGTGTTTTATTTTCTGTTCTTGTGTCAGTTTGCTGAGAATGATGGTTTCCAGGTTCATCCATGTCCCTACAAAGGAGACAAACTCATCATTTTTAATGGCTGTATAATATTCCATCATGTACATGTGCCACATTTTCCCTGTCCAGTCTATCATGGATGGGCATTTGGATTGGTTCCAGGTCTTTGCTATTGTAAACTGTGCTGCAATAAGCATTCGTGTGCATGTGTCCTTATAGTAGAACAATATATAATCCTTTGGATATATACCCAGTAATGGGATTGCTGGGTCAAATGGAATTTCTACATATCTACAACCGTCCAATCTTTGACAAACATGACAAAAACAAGCAATGGGGAAAGGATTCCCTGTTTAATAAATGGTGTTTGGAAAACTGACTAGCCATGTGCAGAAAGCAGAAACTGGACCCCTTCCTGACACCTTACACTAAAATTAACTCCAGGTGGATTAAAGACTTAAACATAAGACCTAACACCATAAAACCCTAGAAGAAAATCTAGGCAAAACCATTCAGGACATAGGAGTAAGCAAGGACTTCATGACCAAAACACCAAAAGCATTGGCAACAAAAGCCAGAATAGACAAATGGGACCTAATCAAACTCCACAGCTTCTGCATAGCAAAAGAAACAGTCATTAGAGTGAATCGGCAACCAACAGAATGGGAAAAAAATTTTGCAGTTTACCCATCTGACAAAGGGCTGATATCCAGAATTCACAAAGAACTCAAACAGATTTACAAGAGAAAAACAAACAAGCCCATTCAAAAGTGGGTGAAGGATATGAACAGACACTTTACAAAAGAAGACATACATGAAGCCAACAAGCATATGAAAAAATGCTCATCATCACTGGTCATTAGAGAAATGCAAATCAAAACTACATTGAGATACCATCTCATGCCAGTTAGAATGGCGTTCATTAAAAAATCTGGAGGATGCTGGAGAGGATGTGGAGAAATAGGAACACTTTTACACTGCCGGTGGGAGTGTAAATTAGTTCAACCATTGTGGAAGACAGTGTGGCAATTCCTCTAGGAAAAGAATTTTTTTAGTTATATAGGTGTGTCCAATTAATCATAAATTATTATGACTACATCTGAATTATGTAGACATATACCTCAATGCTCAACAAATAAATGGTTATGTATATCTATTCATGATATCCCCTTGGTAATTTTTTTGTAATGGTCACAAATTCTGAAATGATATATCTTTATGCCTAAAGAGCATAGCCCCTACCCTTGGTGTCTTATTACTAGAATGTTATGTTTTAAATAAGTACACAGTTGTATAATTAAATGACTAGTGTACCTTGAAATATTTTGATAGAATCAAATTATAATACCAATAAGTTAATTTTTTCTTCAAAATTGTCATTTATAGAAAATAATTTTTCAATATTATAACAAGTATGCTGGGTATGAGCAGAAAAGACATTCAAACCAGTCATGTATTCAAAAAAGTTATATATATGGACTTTTATATAACAGCAAAAATGGAGAATTAATGCCCATTAAAATTAATTGCATACTTCCTTACCCATCGATGAACTTACAGTATCTCAGGTGGGCCTCTAAATAAAATTTCTTGCAGTGTCTAACTCAGGACCAACTATAGTGAATAAATACACAGTTCTACAGTGAAACAAAATACATGCATTAAGATGCTGCTTAATGCTAGCAAACTAGTCTGGAATAATGCCAATACCAGAGAAGGCTAAATAAGAAATTCATTAATTATGTTCTGCTACCCATTTTGTTGTCAACTCTGATCATAAAGGTGATCTATCTTGACTTATTTTATTAGTACATAAAGTGAATCATAATTTAATTGAATTTAACCAGTATATCAACATTTCATATTTGTGACTTTTCCAGAAAAAAATATGTTGAGTTATTACTATCTAGAAAGATGAATTTATATTTCATATGAATTATATAGATATCTAATTAATTTGTGCCTAAAAAGTTCTATGCTTATACAGAAACATTTTGTTACTTAACATTTGGCTTTTTTAACTGAAAACCTGATCTGTCTTTCATTTTTCCCTAATCAAATTGTATTATTTGTCAGAGCTCTTGCCTTGAAATGAATTGCATCTACAATGTACCTACACGGAACAAGTCTAATAATTATTATTACCTTGACATTTGTTGGATATTGAATGTATGTGCAAATGTATTCTATAAATCTTACATGTGTATGGTAAGCAGAAAAGATGCTTTTAAATAATTTATCTTAAGCACTGTGATTTCAATATTTGCCCTGATTATTAAGCATCCTTTAGAATGCACAGGTAGCTAAGAGACATTAGAAATTGATTTAAGAAGCTCTTCAAGTTAATATCTCAGCTAGGTCAAGAGTCCAATTCATGAGAACTGCCAATCTTGGGATTCTGAACTCATTAAATCCGTATGGATGCCTTGACTTTGGACTTTCTGGGAAAGTTTAGATGGAATTAAAACAGAGGAAGAACTTGTTTACTCGATATTTATTAAACATGGAGTTTCTCATATATAACTGTCACAGGCTATGGGAACAAAAAAACAAAATTTACTAAGTGTATAAAAGATGTAAAGAACAAAATTTTAAGGCTGATCTGGTAAAACTGAACAGAAATATTTATTCTTTAAAAGCATATATGGAACATTACAAATGTTAATAAGAATAAACATTAACTGAAGAACATCTCAAAATTTTAAAATATATGCCAAAAGTCATATTTTTCAAATTTGGAAAACATTTATATCCAGATAAAAATAAATAACTATCACTTTAACACATTTATTTTAAATTCTTACTCAAAGTTAAATATTTGTCAGTAAGAACATTATTGTTATCATTTGTATATTAATTCAGAATATGTTCTTTGATAATCCACTTCTTCAAAAATACACGTGGTTCAGTTCATCTAATCTAGAAGCAATGATACAGAATTGTGGCATTTCTACTGCATACTGTGGAACATGCCCATGAGTTTCTTTTTTGGTATGCACCTAGAAACAGAATTGCTGGGTTATAGCACATATGCAAATTCACCTGATATGTATATGCACATCAGGTAATATATGTTTTTCAAAGAGACTGTATTGTTCACTCTCTGACAGCAGTAGGTATGAATTTCTGTGGTATTTGCCTACCAAATAATACAGTTTTTACACATTTATATTTTTTGCTTACTTGGTCCATGCAAATTGGAGTCTCATTAGGGTTGTAAATTTTCCTTACCACTTTTTCATTCTCTCATTTTTTGACATTCACTTTTTTGAATATTTTATTTTCCCTAGTTTGTGAAAACTGTTATAAATATGTCTTTTGCCCTTTGAATTGTTCACTTGTTTATTGCTATGTTGAATTGTATTTCTTGTTTTTACTGATTCACAGGCATTCTTTATATATTCATAATATATTTCTTTGTTGATGTTGTGTGTTTAAAACGTCTTCTTCACCAATTTATCATTCCCTTTATTGTATCTCTTGTCAGAGAGTAATTTTAATCATAATGTACTTTTTTTGCCAATATCTTTTCTGTAAAGATAAGATAAAGCAACAGTACTCCTAAGGGGTAAAGCAGCAGTACTACTAAGAAGGAAACCTATAGCCATAAATGCCTTCATCAAAAAGGAAGAAAGATCTCAAATAAACAATGAGTTCAAATTAAATTTTCTAAATTGAAGAAGTAAGAAAAGTTTCCTGTATTTTTCAAAGTTCTGTTACAACATTGTAATGAACTAGATAGATGACCAAAATGAATGAATTCAGGATGAGAGTTGTTAGATGAACAAATAATAGAAAATAGTTAATACAAATATACAATTAACACTTAAAAATAAAACACAGCTTTACAGTTGCATGTAATGCTGAAATAGAAAGCCTTTTGATGTTAATCATTATTGCTATACTCGAAAATATTAGTTGAACTGGAATATTAAAATTAATCAGGACAGTAGTCTGTAATCTATCTGTTGTAAATAAGTGGACTGAATGTTCTAAAGTTACCTGTTGGACTAAATAGCAAATGCCTTTACTAAATGTGCATGTCCTACTGGGCAGAGAAAGAAGACTATGATAGGGTATGTAATGTAATTGTTTGTGATACCTCTAGCATTAGGCTGAGTGCTGGTCATAAAAGTGTTAATTAGCCCCTAGAGGCATACACATTGAAAACAAAATCACAAAATCAGCATAAACAATGCATTTCATTTGAAACCAACATAATAAAAAGCAGGTTTTCAAGGTATCTCTGGTTAAAATAATGACTTAAACGCAGCATTGATCCTCCAGGGCTCCATTAATTATTTTTTCATAAGTTCTTTACTGTTTAATGGTCATTTTACTCTCTCACTTTTAGCTCCCTGGTCTCCGGTACTGTATTAGTTTTCAGTGTACTTCTGCTATAATCTAAGTGAATGGTTTGTTACATTTCCAAGTAATATTTTATTTTCTTCTATATTTACAGTCTTTTACACCTAGGTAAGATCCCAAAGATAATTCATTCAAACACTATTCAGAAATCAGGGTACAGAAATCCAGAGAGAGGCTATGACCTGTCCAAGGTCATTAGCTATTAAGTCAGAAATAGGATGTCTCCTAGCTCCTTTCAGGTCCCTTTCAATAATGAGTAGGAAATATAAACTAAACGCTTCCTCCAGTTATTTTGTAAGAACATCTCAGTGCCAAACACTTTCTTCTAACCTCTTATTTTCTCAGAAGAAATATTTTATAGAAATATAAGAAGGTGTAATACAATGCTTTATATGTTTTGTGATTCTTGATTCAGAAACAAAAAGAGCATTCCAAAATTCTTTCATTTACAAAAGAATTTCTTCTAAATGTAATCCTGAACAAAAGTAATATTTGAAAGAAAATTCTAAAGGTAAAAAATTCAAGGTTTAGTCTACTCATCTATCACTTATAACAGAAGCAATGCAACTAATGATCCATTTATCATTTTGAAATTTTGCTTCCAGTGTATCAGGCTGCTAAATGCCTGGAGATCCAAAGGACTGGAGTGAGCTGCTTTTATTAAAATAAAGTTGGAAGTAATAAAAATAACTTTATATCAAGAGCTGTTGAGGAGCTTGGAAATTCATTTTTAATCAGATATAAATAAAATCGGTCATTTTAAACAAAAATACATTAAAAATATTTGTTAAAATTTATTAAAAGTTGAAAGAGAATTATTTTATGATATTCTTCAGAGATTGGATTTAATAAATATGTAACACAAAGTTAAGAAAATATATTTTTGTTCTTTGAAAATATTTTAGTAACTATATTACTGTTGAACTATAGCATATTGAAATTTGGTGTCACTTTGGATAATTCCTTAAATAATTCTGGATTATAGGTTGATATACTGTTTATATATTTTGTGAAATATAAGCAGCGATTCAAGCATTCCAAATCAGCTTGCAAATTTTGTACATTTTAGGTTTCTTTGAATTAAGTGTGTCTTCAGACAGTGAAAGCAAATTTTACCATATACATAAGCAATGCATGGATAGGAAATCTGCACTTCCATTCAGACTGCTGTCCCACAGCAAAAACAAAAACAATAGTAGAAAACAAATATCGGGAAATCAATACTAAAGCTGAACACAGGTGCTTTGGAGTTACTCCTTATTGTGCTAAATTTTTATATTTTAATAGTTCTAAAGGGCAAAATGTTACTCTGGCTTCATTAATATATTATTTTAGGTAATACTATTAAATGTCACTGGCATATTGTCTTCAGCGATGATTTGATTCTGTATATTTAATTAGGTTTATTTAATACTAAGTTTTGGACATTTTTCAATGTATTGAACAAGAACAATCTGGGTAGAACTGGCACCAACCAAATAAAATGAAAACAAGCAGCTAGTAACTTACAGTTGGTATACAGTTAATATCAAGGTTTATAGTAGAAATCAATCTACTTTTTCAAAGATTAATAAAATGTAATTTGGAAAACAATCTCTTTGTTAAATTTATATTTAGTTTTAACACACAGATTTCTTTTTTCCCTTCTAACCCAATTCATAACTTTGAATTATGAAACAAAAAGCACCCCAGAAAGCTTATTGTCTGCATTGAAATTAAGGAAGATAGTATATTAAACTAGAAGTAACTTAACTTTTATAAACCTTTGATGTAGGACACTTGGATTTGGAAAATGTGAATATAAAGTTTGGGACCAACCAAAAAGATTCCTATAAAAAGGAGCAAAGTATATAAAGAACAAACATATAGAAGCTGGCTTACAAAGTAAAATAAAATATAAAGATGCAAAAACACTATTTGACTTAGAAACAATATTAAATAATAATGGAATATCAGACTTGATAAAAAATACATTTTCATACTGATGTTGGGAACTGGGTACCCAGGTCAGTAGAACTATTTAATGATAAAGGTTTTTTTTTTTTTTTTTTTTTTTGCAAGTAAGGAAGAAGTATCTGTCGAAAATTTTAAATATTCATACTCTTTAAGCCAGTAATTTTATTTTTAGGAAAGTTTGAGCAGTCTTTTCCATCAAGGTACATATATTATATTGTTTTATGTTTTCAATCATTTGTTTAATTATTAATGCTAAGTTCTCATGTGCTCACTTTTAATGCCTACTTTTGCAGATTTCACCATACTTGGTAACTTCTAGTTATTTTACTAAGTACCATTTAGTGTTGTTTGTTTGTTTTTTCAGATGGAATTTCACTCTGTCACCCAGGCTGGAGTGCAGTGGTGCAATCTCAGCTCACTGCAACCTCCACCTCCTGGGTTCAAGTGATTCTCCCACCTCAGTCTCCTGAGTAGCTGAGATTGCAGGGATGTACCACCATGCCTGGCTAATTTTTGTATTTTTTAGTAGAGACAAGGTTTCGCCATGTTAGCCAGGCTGGTCTCAAACTCCTGACCTCAAGTGATCTGCCCCCCTCAGCCTCCCAAAATGCTGGGATTACAGGTGTGAGCCACCTTGCTTGGCCGCATTTAGTTTTAATTATCAGGCTCATATTCAAATGAAATAGCTAAACTATCACCATACTCCCTTTCTAAACCTCAGAATTTCTAATTTTGTTGGGGTAGAAGGAAAAGAGAAAGACAAAGAAATGTTCATTCCCTATCTGGCCAGAGTTGTAGAGTTTTAGTCATATAGAGAAGGTTATCAGGGTAACATTGATTACCTATGACTGCCTCCATGTAGCCAACATATTGGTCTGGGGACCGAATTCTTAGAAAGTAATGCTTAGAGTGATTCTCTCATATCCAGATGAAGTTTTACCCTTTTAGCTTCGCCTTTGCTTACCAAAACATCTTGCTTCTAATAGCCTTTTGTCGTTGTTGTTGTTTTAAACAGCTCTCTTGATTAGGGTGTCAGAAAGACAGCTCCTAATCTGAATTTATTCTATGGTGGTTGCCTAACCAACAGGAAGCTCACTCTGCATTGCCATTCCCAACAGTTAGCTACATCAACTCTACCCTCTCTTTACCATGCTATAATCTATTAATTGTATTTTCTGTAGTCAGTGCAGATACATGTATGTATTACTTAAACAGAATTCGTACCTGGGAATAGAATGTCAGTTCTTCTGTCTAGCAAACATTACTAGTCTCTGTAGCAGATTCTTTTGGGAAATTTTTAAATAAAAAGTAGGTGACTGTAGAAGTGCTTCTTAAAATTGCTACATTTCCCACCAGGCACTTGAAGCCACAACACTACACTTCCCCAATTTTCTACTTAAATAAACTGGACAAAGGAAAGCAGTGGAGATCAGTCTGTGTAATAAAAGTTGTTAGTGGCTTAGCGACTTGAACGAAGGTAAGTAGCTCCAAATGTTGGTTATTCTTCAAATTATAAGGTTTTCATGTTACCTGTTTTTAGGACAAAAAGTTCCACTTAATATCCTGATACAATATTTGAAATCTAACCTAAATATATAATCACAAATGTCCACAAAGAAACTGAATCAAATCTATACATTTTTGTAAACATACAATATGTAATATAAAGCAAAGGTGGCCTGAATATTTAATGTAAAAAAAGAGAGTCTAAAGCTAAACTTAAGAATTCCTCCAGCCCCCATTTAAATGAGACTTTTCCAAGGTCTAAGATCACCCCAGGCAGTGTGTTCATATGACCATATGTTTTTGTAAAAATTTGCAAAAGTGAGATATTTTAACAGCAGTTGGTTATGACTTTTTCCTTTCCAACTTCCCCAAAAATATAGATAGTATCCTAATATATATGACTCTGCTTGTTCTATATGAAGCCTGATAGTTTCAAACAAAACAAGATGGTGGCTTATAGTTAAATGGACTAAATAAAAAAGTATTGAAGTTATAAAACTGATATTCCCAGGTTCACAAATTATACAATGTATCGTTTGCTAGATCCTAAGAATTAATTGCTTACAGAATTACATAGCTCAGGGCAATGTAACCATATTTTACAATTTTTTTCATTATTCTTTTGCATACCTTAATTTCTGATTAATTTTATATATTTTAAAGAATGATCAACCATACCCAAATTTGTTTATTATAGAAAAGACATATCCTAATGAAAACAAAGACTTAATTGTGAGATAGGCAACTGCCCCTCTCAGATGTCCACATATTAATCCTGAAATCTGTGAATTTATTAGTTTTGAAAGTGACTTTGCAGATATGATTAAGGATTTTTAGTTGGGGAGATTATTCTGGAATACCTGAGCAGGCCCAGTGAAATCACAAGGATCCTTGTAGGCAAAGAGGGAGGCAGTAGAGTCATGGGCATAGAAGGACATGTGATGACAGAAGCAGAGGCAGGAGGGGGTCAGGGAGAAAAGGAACGAGGAGAGAGAGATTTGAAGATGCTGAACTTTTGGCTATAATGATGAAGAAAAATATTGCAGGTGGCCTCTAGAAGCAGAAAAAGACAAAGAAATGGATTCACATTTAGAGCCTTTAAAAGGAACAATAGCCTTGCCATCACAGCAATTTAAATTAACAAAACCTGTTTCCAACCTTTGACCTCCAGAATTGTGATGTAATCCATTTATGTTGTTTTGAGCCACTAAGTTTGTGGTCGTTTGTTACAACAAGAAGAGACTAATACAAACCAAAAGAAAATGTTTGTGGTATTTGTCAGCCTAAAATTATCATTATTGTTTATGTTGGTCATTGAAAATCAATATCCATTTGTTTCAAATTTTGCATTGCTAATTTTATATTCTTTTTAAAAAAACTAAAGGCTGTATAAACACATGACTCACAGAGATTGTATCTTTCCTTGCCAAAAAGCATGGTTAAATTTTTCAGCATTTTTCCTTTTAAAATAATTATAGTAGTCTACTTATGAAATGTATATTATTCTTTCGGAAAGTACTTTCACGAAGACCTAAGCTGTTATGTAATTCATCCTCTTATTTCATTGTATGTACCCATTGAGCAAGTAATATATATGCATTCAACAAGACAGTTATTCTTTCACAGTACATTTTTCCATGTTAAACAACTACATATTGTTTTTCTAACACCATAAAGGATTTCCTATGGAAGTTTAGCAATAAGTCAAAGCAGATGCTCCACTTCAAGAATAAAGAGTAGTTTGGCACTAGTATTATAAAGCTGTCTACTTGCTTTTATTTAGAAGTCATTAAGCACTACAGCAAAGTAACTACTGCTGTTCAAGATATTATTATTACCTTGCATAGAGAGGCTGTATGGGAGATAACAGAATAACAATGAATCTTATGTTTATATGGCAAAAGTATTATTAAAGAGAGCAAGTACAGTATGTTCTGCAGAATTTTACCCCTTATGTTTTAGTACACATCAATTAGTTAATAAGTTGAGCTCAATGAGGATTCATTAACTTAATAATTCAATATCATATTAATTTTTGAAATATAACTGAATTTAATACTTTATATATTCCACTCTTATTAAAATGCCTTTATTAAAAGCATGCAAGAGGTTTGTTATTGGGACTATGTCATTTCATAATTTTTCAATGATTATTTGCTTGTTTTTTGAAAGACAGCAAGATCTATAGTAAGTTACTTAAGATCATAGACTTAGTATATGGTTATTTAAAAGTTGATAGATAATGGTTTGTTAAGGAAATATCAAGAAAGATTGTGAATTTGCATTTATTGTGCCTCATTGAAAATGAAAAGAAATAACACTTTGGTTCTTAAATTCCACTACTATTTAAAAACTCTTAGGTTTGTATTTTAAGTTATTTTCTCTTTCTCACACATTTTTAGAATTATAACATGAATTATGAAATAAAGTTAAGGTCAGTGAAAATTATTTTTACTGTTTTCCAATAGCTTTTAATTTTTATATATGCATGGACACATATACCACTGCCTAAATTGCATAGAAAGAAAATATTACTTTGCTGACAGTAGATAAGACTGAAAAATTATGCCTTTAATCAAATGTTCATTGACTCAATGACCATTTTTTAATGTTTCTCCCATTAAAAGAACTAAAACTATGCCAAATACTGATTAATTTTTATTTTCTTGCTTTCTTCTGTTTGTGTGTATGTGTGTGAGAAAGAAAAAGAGAATTAAATACTAGGTGCTTGGGCTAGTGCAGAGCATATGAGATTCTCTCTCTAGGTGTGTGTGCGTGTGTGTGTGTCTGTGTGTGTGTGTGTCCCCAGTCATAATGAAAATTGTTCCAAAGCAGTGTATGCACTTCACTGTTTCTTTCATCATTATTTGTCCTAGATAATTTTTTGTTTTCAAATCATTTAATGCTTTTAATTATGAAGGTGATTGATGAACCCACATTCACAGTCATTATCACCCAGAGTTTATAGTTTACATTATGGTTCACTCCTGGTATTGTATGGTCTAAGAATTTGGACAAATGTATAATAAAGTGTGTCCATCATTATATTATCATAGTCTTTTTACCACTTAAAAATTCTCTCTTCTCCACCTACTCATTCCAAGTATCACTTTTTAAAATAAATTATGATATTTCAGCTAAGAAAAACTTTATCTCTGATATACACTCTTGCTATTTGAATTCAATGCCATTTTTCAATGATGTATAGAATATTTTTAAATTGCTTTTATAGTGATGTATCTGTGTGGTTTCACCAGTTCCTGAAATAATATCAGCTTCTTAATCTGTACATTATTCAAGTATGTCTTATTTTATTTTTAATTGCTGTAGATTGAGTTTAAAATTAAAAACCTCCTTTTAGAACTAGGGGCATTTTTCATTTAAGAGACCAATTTTTATCTGCTGTAGGTGGTTTCTTTAGAACTCATGATATTTATGTATTAAACAAGGAGCAGATAAGATGTGAATTATTTTATGAAGCATTTTCCCTAACATTGGCACTTTTTTTTTTTTAGGCAGAAGAAAACTGAGCAGTATTTTAAATATGCATAGTGTTTACATTGAAAACTTGGTACTCTCTGGGAAAGAGACTTAGGAGAGTATTTCCAATAAAGTCTGGATTATTATATTTAAGACTTTTCCATATTTGCTGCAAAAGATGTTTTCTGTTTAATCACAATTTAATATTTTATTGCTATATTCTAAATATAAAAGCATAATATTATGGTCTTATCATCTGAAATGCGTTATGGCCAGGTTCCTCATCTATTAATAATTCTGTTAAAAACAGGAAAAGAGACAGTGTAGTATCTTAAAGCAAATTTATGTTATGTACATTTCTACTCAGATTTAATATGTTATAAAATACGCTGCAAGCATAATAGATTTTTCTATTTTTAGAAAATAGCATTTTAAGGTATTTTATAATTATTGCACTTAACAATAATTAAGCTATTTGTTTTGAACTCGCTATTTAAATGCAACATAATAAAAGTTGTAAACGATGTTTATCTGGGTCACTGTAGCTTGAGGGTGTGTGTGTGTGTGTGTGTGTGTGTGTGTGTGTGTGTGTGTGTTTCCCCTGTCATAATAAAAATTGTTCCAAAGCATTGTATGCACTTCACTGTTTTTTTTTTCTTCATTATTTGTCCTGGATCCTTTTTGTTTTTGGTCTTCAAATCATTTAATACTTCTAATTATGAAGGTGACTGATGAACCTACATTGACAATCATTATCACCCAGAATTCATGGTTTACATTATGGTTTACTGGTATTGTATGTTCTAAGAATTTGGACCAATGTATAATGAAATGTGTCCATCATTATGCTGTCATAGTCTCTTTACCACTTAAAAATCCTTTCTTCTCCACCTACTCATTCCAATTATTACTTTTTAAAATAAATTATGATATTTCAGCTCAGAATAACTTTATCTCTGATATCCAGATATTTTGTAGATGGATCTTTTGCATCAAGGTTCATTGGTCTACTTCTGATGCAACAGACATAGATAATTTTCAAAGCTTGAGGGTGCAACTAAATACAAGCAGCAATCAAACAAATTTTCTAATCCAGTCCTCACACAAAAAGAATTTTAAAAAACCCGACTCCTTCATTTAACTTCATACCATTTCATTCTGGACCCCTAGGAAACTGGAAAAGGGCATTTTCCTTCCCTATGACCTTCAATAATGGTAAGGTATATGTTCAGTCACTTAAGCTTGTCCGTGTCCCCCTTGCCTGAACTTGACGGTATAGGTGTCCTGCATCACAGAGAACTTGCCATTTTGTTGCAAAGCAGTTGATATCCCCCTGCTGTAAAATGTTCTCTGATCCTCTTCCTTGTGCAATAGTATAGAGCTGTTAGGTTTGCTCAGGTTTCACAAAGATTTTTCAAACTATAATTCTTCCATTTAACTTATTATATATTCCATCCTCTCCAAACATAGATAAAAACCCACTGAGGTTTGATTAGGGAACAATCTGGATGACAGACTTGGAGCTTCAAAATTCATCTCTATTTGATGACAAGCAGATTTTGTATGTGGATCAAGCTTGCATCAAAGTTCATTGGTCTACCTCTGATTCAACAGTCAGAAAAATTTCATAGACTGCAAAACAGAGGCTCCTAATCCAGGATCATTCATTCTCAGAGACATCATAATGTGTGGAATAAAAAGTATCTTAGATCTGTGGGTATGTTTTTATTCATTTTAATAGGTATTCTTTAGTCAGTACAAACTTCAGAATTTGAAGTTCCAGAAGAATTTTCATCACATTTTAATTACATTTATATAACTACTGAGTATATACATTTTGCTACAATGTATAACTTATTAGATTTTGTGTACATATCCTTAAGTGACTTTCTGACAGTCCAATTATGGATTGTCACTGACTGTGATTCATAAAACCATTTCCGGCCGGGCACGGTGGCTCACGCCTATAATCCCAGCACTTTGGGAGGCCGAGGTGGGTGGATCACCAGGTCAAGAGATTGAGACCATCCTGGTCAACATGGTGAAACCCCGTCTCTACTAAAAATACAAAAACTTAGCTGGGCACGGTGGCGCATACCTGTAATCCCAGCTACTCAGGAGGCTGAGGCAGGAGAACTGCCTGAACCCAGAGGTGGAGGTTGGGGTGAGCCGAGATTGTACCATTGCACTCCAGCCTGGGTAACGAGCAAAACTCCGTCTCAAAAAAAAAAAAAAAAAAAAAAAAAAACCATTTCCAATGTCTTGCCTCCAGTTTTTTGGGAGAAAAAACAATGGATCTTTCAATGGCTTAAAAATCACAGATATTTTTTATCTTTATCACATAATTGATGCTTGCCATCCACCATTCATATTCCCAGGGGTGACATGCTCCATTTAGCTTTTTTTACTCTTTTTCATGAGGCCTCCATTCCTGTAAGGTTGATACAGGCAAGAAGATATAATTATAGACACATAATTCCACTTTAAAGTTACAGTTTATACTTTTTGTTTCTTTTGCATCAAATCACACTCTCACAAGCTCAATTGCATCTTTTTGTTAGGTATGTTCTATGACTTACTTCATACATCATCTTCTCTAGGAAGCCCTTTTTAAACTTTTGAGATTAAGGAGATTAACCTCCTTAGTATCTCCCAGATATGCTTTGTGACATTCTATGGATATTCCTAATAAATAGTTTTGATTTTTCAGTTTCCTTGTTCCATTTGATATTGATGTTCTTCAAGACAGAATATGTTTAATCTTTGATTTTTATAAACTATTATAATTTTCAAGGAATGCCTATTAAATGAATGAATGAGAAAGAAGACATATTAAAATAAAGGTTGTCATGATTGAGACCTTTTAATTTCATCTATATTTTGAGTGTTTAAATTTATAAATTTTTATTTTGGAGGAGGATAGAAAAGTAGAGATCAAGGTAACTCAGTACACATAGAAATTTAGCCTTGGTAATTCTTTACATTGGAACTCATGTATGTGCCAAAATACAAATGAATTAACATGACTCTATGCAAGGGACATTATTCACATTATTATCAAAGAAAAAAGTATGGAGGAGGAGGAGGAACAGGGAAAAAAGAAAAAAGAGGAAAAAGGAAGAGGAGGAAGAGGAGGAGAAGAATGAAAAAAGGAGGAGGAGGAGAAATGGTAATCTTTATTTCATAGGACATGAGTAATATGTTATACTTTTACATAAAATACTTTGATTCAGGGTTTGATTTTTTTTTTAATTTTAAAAAGTCATTCATTAGATGACTTTCTTGATGAATTCTACAAACATTTAACAAAGAAATAGTATCAATCAGTACCATACAATTTACTTTAGAATATAAAGGAACAGGAAACACTTCTTCACTTATTCTATGAAGCCAATGCTTCCTTAGTAACAAGCACCAGACAAAAAAATTACAAAAAAATACAGACCAATATCCCTTATGAACATAGATACTAGCATTACTTACAAACTATGAGCAAGTGATGACTTGTGAGGTTTATCTCATGAATGCAAGATTTGCTTAACATTCAAAAAAAATTTTATTTATTATATTAGAATAATGGATAAAATAAGTGATTTTATATATATATATATATATATATATATATATATATATATATATATAATTTATGGTAATGGTTTTAAACAAACAGAATAGATGGAGTACTTCCTGTGAGGCTGGTTGCCTCGCCAGGAGTCAAAGGGACACATCCATCCTCTCCGTGCCTGATAACTATGTCATCACTCAAGCTCATTATCTGGCCTTGCCACATGGCTTTCCTGCACTCGCCTCTGCATATCATACCCAGGGCCACACTCAACATTAAACTATGCATCCAACCCTTATCTTGCTGTTGAAAAACGTACAAAAGAATTTTTTAAAAGAAGCCTCCAAGAAACCCTGCCCAGTAGCGGTCTGCTCCATAGGCTCACTTACCCAAGGTCCCACCTGCCTACCAATGACAGCTACCTCCAGGAACTTCCTGCCTCTCAACAGCCAAAGAAATCACCTTCACTTTGTTTCCCCTATAGCCAGTCAAGGCCCACTTACCCAAGGTCCCACATGCCTACCAATGACAGCTACCTCCAGGCACTTCCTGCTTCACTTTGTTTCCCCTATAGCCAATCAAGGCCCACTTACCCAAGGTCCTGGCCGTCTACCAATGACAGCTAGCTCCAGGCACTTCCTGCCTCTGAACAGCCAATGAAATTGCCTTCTCTTTGTTTCCCCAATAGCCAATCAATTGCCTTCCCTCCCCATCAAACTCCAGGCCCTAAACAGCCGGGAGTGACTTCTTTGGCCCCTTCCTGGACCACAGAACTTCGCCCTGGAGCTGAATAAATTAGCTTCTCATTTTCTTATACTTGCCTCAGTTTCCTCATTTTACCTTAGCAATAAACCTTACACTTCCCATGTCGAAAATGAACATTCATGGAACAGCCACAATTTATATCATACTTATAGATGAAAAGACTGACTTACTTCTAAGTTTGAGAATAAGGCAACAATGCCCAGTCTCTCCACTTTTCTTTTTTCCCCCCAAGACGGAGTCTTGTTTTGTCCCCCAGGCTGAAGTGCAGTGGCATGATCTTGTCTCATTGCCACCTCCGTCTCCTGGGTTCAAGCAATTCTTCTGCCTCAGCCTCTCGAGTATCTGGTATTACAGACGCCCACCACTATGTCCAGCTAATATTTGTATTTTTGGTAGAGATGCAGTTTCACCATGTTGACCAGGCTGGTCTCGAACTCATGACCTTTTGATCCATCCACCTAGGCCTCACAGTGTGGGGATTACAGACATGAGCCACTGTGCCTGGCCAACACTTTTCTTTAATATTGTACAAATTGCTAATATAAAGTTAAACAACTGATATATGGAGCAGCAGGTATGGATCCCAAAACATTACGCTGAACTAAAGCATTTAGAAACAAAGTATAATCTATAGTGACAGAAAGCAGATCAGCAGTTGCTTGGGGCCAGGGATGAAATTGACTAGGAAGAGAAACAAGGAGCTTTGTGGAGTAATGGAAATGTTTTATATCTTGATTGTGGTGGTGGTTGAGCAGGTGTACAAATTTGTCAACTCAGAAGTGTATGCTTAAAACAAGTACATTTTATCATATTTAAATTATACCTTGATATAGTTATTTAAAAAAGAAATTGCATTCTTTAATTATAGTCCAGAAATATGTACACATATATATCACTGCATAAAATAGCAAATTATGTATAGAAAAGCACATTCAATTGTTTCTTAAATATTAAAGATTTGTAACTTTGCCAGGAAACTTTCCAACATTTGTCTAATCTTTTTATAGTGTTTGAGTTAGATTTTCTAGAATTTAATTGAAACATATGCAGTTAAGTGAGAATGTTTTCTTCAACACAGAGATAAGGTATTTACAGTAGGTTTCATGTCTTTGTTGACTCGTTAGGATTAGATATCAAATATTTTTATATTAATATAAAATAGATCTTCGGTCGTAACAGCTTTGTTAGAATGTCGACAAAAGAAATGAATGTCACTGATCTATATGATCAATTTTATAATGAGAAATTATCTTCTTTAACTCTTAATGTCTACTTGTCTTCTCATCAAGCTTGCGCACAAGCACACATGCGCACACACACACACGCATACACATATTCATGCACATGAACATGCACTCTTGATATGTTTCTCATTCACATGGCTAAGGATTTTCTTACTGTGTAGAAAAGCCCCAAAATATGTACAAATTGAAATGTTTGTAGGCACTATTATTTATCCTTACAGTAAATTTAATTATATAATTTCTTAAGTGTTGCTGATGTTTTTCAAGGTGTTAAATTGTCTAATGAGTTTCCTAACTTTATGACTTCCTAAAAGTAATAACTGTCTTCTTTTGTTAATATTTGTGCCTAAACTGTCCTCAAGTAGCCATTACTTAGCATTTCTACCCTCCATTCAAATCCCTTCCCTTCCGTTTTCTGCTTTCCTTTCTGTGGATATTATCTTATTTATTGAATCAGACATACTAGCTGAGGAAATACTATTATTCTCCAAAACAGAAAGGATGGTGCTTTCTATTTGCTTTCAAACATCTTTTAAAGTTCAGTTTACTTGGATCTTTATATCAACATCTTAATAAACATATTTTTTTTTAATTCATCAGTCTGGATATAAGAGGATAAAGAACTATAGAAGTAAGATAGTATATTCACTTCTTTCCCCTCCATTTTGTTTTCTTTATTCCTCTTTCAACATCATCTTTTATGGGTGTATGGCAACCAGTGGCTGGCCAAGCCAAGTTTCATTAGTGACTCTGGCAACATCCCCAATTCTTTCCTCCTACGACCGACGTTTTATACCCACATTAAAAGGATAGCAATTATAGAAGCTCTTGTGTGCCAAGGATGGAAGAAGTCTGAAGAGCACATTCTTAAGATCATATTCTCAATTATTATTCTTGTGTTCTAATAAAGCTATATTCTTTGCATGTTGAAAACAAGATCGTTTAGAATGACAACTGCAAAATTTTCTTGATATGGTAATGGATAATGGAGTCATATGTATTGAAGAGAAGAGACATAAGTTGATATGAAATTTTCATAAACATAAAAACAAGTATAGTTCTGTTTTATTGATTTACAGCTTCTCTAATAAATACTCTATCTAGAATGGTAAAAATCCAGATGAAAAGTTATAGACACAGAATCTCACATTAAAAAGCACATCTACCTGTGGCATGGCATAAAAGATGAGATCCTAACTGAAAGTGTGACGTAAGGCCCTACTTTTTAAAATTTTCCTTCATTCATTTTACACATATGCTTTTCTTTTTATTTGTTTCCTTTCCGTGATGAAGGACAGCAAGTTATAATGCAAAATGTAGGATAGTAAAAGGTTCTTATTCTTTTGTGTCACTTATTTGTCATATGGTCTTGGTCAAGTCATGTTAACATTTTGAACCCTGGATTTCTTTCCTCATAAATGGGAATAAAAATAATGTCTAGCAGCCTTTCTCTTATAGCAATGTTGTGAAGAATGTACAATATACTTGATAAATTTGCTTTGAAAAATTAAAAAGAGATACACTCATTATAGCAATTTCAAAATTTCCCAAATTTGTCTTATTCTTACAATATACTTATGATAAGTCAGGTGTAATAAATCTATGTTACTATACAATTCAAATAAAACTCTATCAGAACATTTTCTGACTTTTCCCAGAGTTAAGAATGCAGAATCAAGAAACACTTCAGTGCTGACTCTCCTAATCATGTTACATATTGAAAAAATTAATTTTATAGAAAATAAATGCTCTTGTAAATTATGTACATGTAAATTATAAAGATATGTGTATATAAATCTATGTAGACATTTATAAATATATATCAATATATAAAATGTGAATATGTGTATATTATATAATATAAAGTAGAAAATAAACAATAATTTTTAAAAGGCATTGGAAAGTCAAACAGAACCTGACATATGGGTTCCAAATGTTAATAATAACTCATGCAGTCATGTATCCTATAAATATATATACCTACTATGTACCCAAATAATGTTTTAAAAAGAATAACCCATGCAAATAACAGACTAGCATGATTCTAAAAATATTTTACCGTAAAATTCTCAGACTACCTTAAAATGCCTTTCAGCTGAATCGTGTTAATTCAGTTATTTGTTTTTATTGAAAAGTGTAGGATGTGCAATTAGGAATTCCATCGTCTGTCTTCTAAAAACAAATACTGATGGAAATATGCAAAAATTTAACTGTCAGGGTTAGAGGTAGAAAGACAAGAACCAAGAAAGGATATGAAGATTGCCATACAACCATATATCATATATATATAGTATAATATCTGATCTGTTACATGGCATTGAAGTGAAATTGAAAGGTAGTAACTGAATAGATTATGAAAATATGATTTTTAACCCATACCAATGCAGAAACAATATTTGTGTTCATTTTATTTTACTTTGTAATATTTTTGTGCTTTAGTAATGTTTTAAACCAGTTTTTATTTTCTAAATATAAGTTATTATAAAATAAAATATTAAAGACATAACAATTCATCATGGTGATTTATAAAATTAAAAAATGAACAATTATATGCTTGACAAATAACTTCAAATTTTATGTTTCTCAAAATAAATCCTGTATAGACATTTTATATCCTGTAATGATGTCCTCATTAAATCTTATACTAATGTTTAATATTTGCATCTGAGGTAGAACTTCCTTGTTCCTTGCTTTAACCTATTATGTTAATGTAGCTAAGACACTCTTTCTTTCAAGTTATATGAAAGCGAGTCATATGAAAGCATTACAAGGTGTGAAGAGTTATATGAAAGATGTGAAGATATAAACAAGATACCTATTGCTCAAAGAGCTTTAAAACTCTGTTTCATACCTTGCTTTTCATTTTAAGAATTATCAAAAGAGGGAAACATTTTAGATAAATATTTTTCTTTTATTATTCAAGTTCTGATGTTTAATATTGTACCACACTGGGGCAGCAGTCAGCAAGATTAGTTTTCTTAAATAAAAGTCTATCACGAATATCTGGTTTTTGGGTTTTATTTAAAAGGCTGACAATATGTTTACGTTTCCTTTTTTCATATATTTGGCTTCAAAATTGTCACCTGTTTGTAGTGTAACTGTGAGAGGCAAATTCATAGATATTTCTGGTTTATGAAAGTTATTTGTGTACCAAATCAGCCTCTGAAATCTTGTAAATGACATCATAAGCCCATTAATGTATGATATCTCTCACATATTTATTTTAAAATTAATGATGAGAAGAACACAATTATTTCTGTAGCTTCATTTGTATTACTTTCTGCATTTTTATTCTAGGTAAAACAATTCATATCTTTCTAAGATATTAAGCTTTCTTCCCATTTTAAGTAAGATGTTAATTCCATTTTCCATGTGTGTTCTATCAAAAATTTGAGAATCAAAGAAAAGAAGCTCTAAGGCCATAATTATTACATTAACATAATTACATTAACCTTAGGTTTGTGTGTGTGTGTGTGTGTGTGTGTGTGTGTCCTGTTTCAAAATTTTGTCCTTTCATGTATTACAGTGATAATATCCATATAGAAAGGAAATTAGTTTCAAATATACTTTTCTTTGATAACAGTGTTACTGCCATAGTTTTCTATTTAACATTGATGATATATTGAAAATGTCTATAGTACAAATGTTAGAAGGGAAAATGGTTTTCTCTGGTATATTGTTAAAACTGTGATGACCGAAATAGGCCTGTTTGTTAGCAAAATAAAGTGACTTTCTATTTTTTCATAGTGGGAGATGATAAACATATTTAAATACTCCTTTCGTAGATATAGTTGTTTATTATTTTTTAAAGTTCCAGTGGGAAAGTAGTTGATAACAAGAAAAATTTACTACATTATTGGAGTGCAATAGGTAGAGAATGTTACTATGCTATTCTATGTTACTATGCTTAGCTATGACAGCAAGATATTGATAACCATTTAATTAAATATTTTAGGGTTTTTCTGTTTTCCCCAAGGTGGTGGATTAGAGGTTTTTGGCATGCCTTAGCCACTTGGAAATAGCAAGACAGAACATAAAGATCAACTCTGTCAGCTCTAATTCAAGAAGGAAAATGGGAAGGAATCCTCCAGAATTGTGAAGGGGCATCCCAGAACCCAGGAGGAGAACACTGAAAACGAGGTCCCATAATGATGTGTGGGTGCTAAAAGTAAGTGAAGCCCAAGTACACGAGGGAGGCTCATCACCTTTTTACTGGGCTTTTAAGCAAGCCAGCCTGAGGGAGCGCACTTTGTTTTTTTCAAGTACTACAGCAAACATGGGAGAGGTCTGGAGATAATGTAAGCGAAAGATACCTGGAAAATATGTAAATACTTTCCCAGACCCAAGGCTGAGAGCAGAGGCCATCTTTAACAAACGCATACATACAAAGTTAGTCGTTTTTTGGTAACTCAGCAGCATAACCACACAGGCATTTTTAATCTTGGGCCAGAGATTAGAGTGCCATATCTGGAGAATTACTCTATTGGATTAGGAATTTAGACTAACCCCAATACCCATGAAGATAATGTGAGGCCAAGGGCTTCCACAGCCAAAACTATTTAAACTGCCTCAGCAATCAGCAGTGGAATTGTGCTCTGCCCTGTTGCAAGTCTGCGGCAGGAAGAGAGCTACTACAGCTGCAGTTTCTCTTCCGCAGTGAGACTTACAACTGGGTCCAGCTTGGTGACCTGGAACTGGTCTGCAGGTGCCATTGCTAGGTGCTCCAGCCTGCTCCCTTGAGATGTTGGTACATTGGAGCCCTCTGTGGTTTATGCCCAGACAGAGCTCCAAGAATTCAGAGCACCTGCTCAACTGGAACAGCAGCCTGACCCACCTCACCCTTTTTGTGAAGAGATCCTGGTGCAAGGGGGACTGGTCTGCTACATACCCAGGCAGATCCCCAGGCACTCAGAATACCTGCTCACTTAGGTCAGCAGCCTAAGCTGTCCCACAACTCCTGTGAAGAGATTTGGTGCAGGGGGCTTTCTCTGTTTCACTCTCAGGCAGATTTCCAGGTATCTGGAGAATTTACTGGATTAGGAATTTAGACTACCCCCCATACCCATGAAGATAACATGAAGCCAAGAAGATTTTTCATCTCCATGCCTAGGCCAACCTCTGAGCACTTGGTGGCTAGCCACTATATTCTACCTTGGCACTGGTGCTTCTGCCGTCTGCAGACCTGCCTGATCCAGCCACACCCATCTTGCCCCCACCACCTAGGGACTGAGCAGAAAGCTCAGACCATGGTGCATTCTAAGTATCAGTCAATTGCCTAAGGCAACATAGATAATTGCTGGTAAACAAGGATCAAGTGTATCCCCAGCCATGCTTGCCGCAGCTAGCTCTTACTTATAAAAACTATCTACTAGCTTGTAGATCAAACTGCACAGACCAATATAAAACTGTATAATGAGATATATAGGGATATAGAAGCAAAACCAAAACACCCTAGACAGTATTCTCTATCACTGCACCCCTTGGAAGGAGGAGAAAGGAAAAGGGAAAGAAAAAACAACAATGTTGTTGTTGTTTATAATGTTGATAATATGTGTGTGTGGGGGGGTGCAAAGAAAAACCCTATCCTCATTAAAATGATTGTAATTGTATAAAATGATTATAACAAAAGTTATAATTGCCAGTGTCTCCAGATGCAAAGGAACCAGTGCAAAAATTATAGCACCATAAAAACTCTGAATGTAGTGACACCACCAAAGGATCACATTAGATCTCTAGCAGTGGTCCCTAACCAAAATGGAAACTTATAATTGATGAATCAATAATTCACAGCTTGGATTCAGGAATGCTCAACAAGAAGCAACACATGGTTGAAAATCAACACAAATCAATCTAAACCAGTCCAGGAAATGAAGGAAGAGATAAACATTGTAAAAAAATTCATTCAGAGACTATAGAATTGAAAAACTCACTTAAGAATTTTTAAAAGACAATGGAAAGATGTATCAACAGATTGGATCAGGCAGAAGAAAGAATGTCAAAGCATGATGACCTGTCTTTTGAACTAACTCAGAAAGAGAAAAAATATTTTTTAAGAAAAAATTTTTTAAGAAATATAGGATCATGAAAAGTGACCGATCTTACAAAACACTAGCATTCCTGAGAGAGAAAGAAAAAGGTAAACCACCTGCAATTGCAATACATATGTGAAGGAAAAATTCAAGGAAATTTCCCTTATCTTGCCAGGGAGTAGACATCCAGATATGTGAAATACAGGAACACTTGCAAGATATGCTACAAGTCAAATCACACCAAGGAGCATAGTCATAAAATATTTGAAGGTCAACACTAAAGAAAAAATCTTAAAGGCAACAAGATAAAAAGCTCCAATCATGTACAAAGAGAACTCCATCAAGATAACAGCAGAATTCTCAGCAGACAACTCAGCAGAAAAGTCCAGATTAGGGCCCAATTTTCAGCAGTCTTAAAGAAAAGATATGCCCACCAAGATTTTCATATCCTGCTAAACTAAGCTTCATAAATGGAGAATTAAAATCATTTCCAGGCAAGGAAATACTACATCATTTATTAACACACTAGACCAGCCATACAGGAGATTTTTAAGGGAGTTCTAAATGAATAATATCTGCTGCTACAAGAACACACTTAAATGCATGTCCCACAGATCATATAAAGCAATCAGGCAATAAAAACTCCAAACCAACCAGCTAACAACTTCTTGATAGGATAAACATCTCACATATCAATATTAGTCATGAAAGTAAATGGTCTAAACTTTCGACTTAAAAGACATGGATTAACAAGTTGGATTAAAAACAGAAACAGAAAAAAAAATCAGACCAATTCATTGGTTCTCTTCAAGAGATACACCTCACATGTAATAAAACCCATAGGCTCAGGGTAAAGGGTTGGAGAAAGATCTACCACAGAAATGATAAACAAAAAAAGAGCAGGGGTTGCTATTCTTTTGATAAAATAGACTTTGAAATAATTGTCAAAAAAGGGCAAAGGGCATAACTTAACGACAAAGGATCCAATTTAAAAAGATGTAACTAAACTATATGCATACTCGCCAATCATTGGAGATCCTAGATTTACAAAACAAGTACTTCTAGACCTAAGAAAAAGACTTACACAGCTACACAATAACAGTGCAGGAATTTTAACACCCACTGTCAGCATTAGATCAATCATTGAGGCAGAAAATTAACAAATTCTGGACTTAAACTTGACACTTGATCAACTGAGCCTAATAGACACCTCCAGAATATTCCACTCAAAACCCATGGAATAAACACTTAGCCATAAAACAAGTCTCAGTAAGTCAAAACTAAAAATTGAAATTATATCAGCCGTATTCTAAGAAGATGGCTAAGTAAAAATCAATCATTACCAAGATGATCTCTCCAAACTGAAATTACATAGAAATTTAACAACTTGCTTGTAAATGACATTTGAATAAATAATAAATTAAGGCAGAAATTTTAAAAAATTTTGAGTAAATGAAACTAATAACAAAACATACCAAAATCTGTGAGATGCAGCAAAAAGCTGTGTTAAGAGGAAAGTTTACAGCATTAAAAGCCTACCTCAAAAAGTGAGAAAGATGGGTAGTTAATGATCTAACATTACACTCAAAGGAACTAGAAAACCAAGAAGAAAGATACCCAAAGCGACTAGAAGAAAAACAGTAACTAAAATTAGAGCAGAATTGAATGTAATTGAGAATGCATACAAAGAATTAGTAAAACCCAAACTTGGTTATTTGAAGGGATAAACAAGATTGATAGACAGACAGCTAGATTAAGAAAAAAAGCAGAGAATATCCAAATGAGCATAATCAAAAATAACAAAGATGACATCACAATGAATCCCCCAGAAATACAAATGATCTTCAGAGACATTTCCTGTTTTCTAGTTAGTGTGTATAGGTATTATACCCCTATACACACTAACTAGGAAACAGAGGAAATGGATACATTCCTTTAGAATCTCTTCTGGAAGCACACAGTGTCCCAGGACTAAATCAGGAAGTAATTAAAACTTTGAACAGACCAATATACAGTTGTGAAATTTAATCATTAGAAAAAAACCTACAGATCATCAACAACAAAAAAGCCCACAACCAGATGGATTAACAGCTGTGTTTTAGCAGAATACCAAGACAAACCAGTACCATTCTATTACAAAAATCTTGAGGAGGAGGAACTCCTTTCTAACTAATTCTATAAAGCCAGCATCACGCTAATATCCAAACCTGGCAAACACACAATATAAAACTACAGATCAATATCCCTGATGAACATAGAGGCAAAAATCCTCAAGAAAATACTAGCACCTGAATCCAACAGCACATCAAAAAGTTAATTTGGTATGATCAAGTAGGCTTCATTCCTGGAATGCAAGGTTGGTTCAATATACACACATCAATAAATGCAATTTATCATATAAACAGAATTAAAGCCAAAAAAGTGTAGGATCATCTCAGTAAATAAAGAAAAAGCTTTTGACAAAATTTAAATTCCATTATGATAAAAAACCTTTCAGAAACTAAGAATTAAAGTAACGTATCTCAAAATAATAAGAGGCTTCTATAACAAACTGTAGTGAACATCACTTTGAAAGGGCAAAAACTGGAAACATTCTCCTGGAGATCTAGAACAAGACAAGGATGCCCATTTTCATTGCTCATATTCAACATGATAGTGTTAGTGATGCATTTCTTATAGGCTTTTCTATTTATATGATTCCTACCATTGGAAATACTGCCCCGATTGTTTACATTCTTTTGCTAAGTAGAGCATAAACAAGTGTGGCCATGTTTTGAGTATCATTCCTCTTTCACAAATTCCAGTCTTGCTGATTTGTAGGATTAGTGCTTCTGTGTGCAGTCAAGTCTCAGAATGCTGTTGCTAAAGTGCTGGAGGTATTGGTCTGAGACAAACACAATCAAGTTGCAAAGGATGGAGGATAGGGAATGGAAGCATGGAGATTCACAAAAAATGGAGCTGTTTGCAGCCCAAGATTACAACCAAATTCTTATATTAGCTGGGTTGCATATTCAAATCTCTGTTGTCTCAGGTAGGATGTATTTGGTCAATAACCTAGGAAGTTTGTTGGATTTAAATTTAGAATTAACTTGGGTAGGTTTAACAGATGAAAAAATTGGTTCTTTTTTGGATAAAATTGTCTTGGAAAAGTAAGATTTTAATTTTATTCAATATACTTTGTAGAGATTTGATGAGACTGGAATTCTCTGAGGTTTTTTTTTTATGGAGGTCAAGTAATAGATGGTATATTGAGCAGTCAGCATTATTGAGGGAAGAATCTGTTATTTGTGACAGTGTGTTAAGAGTTTTAAAAATGAATATTTTCTGCCTTAACAACTACCATTAAAAAGAAGAAAATAGAAAAGGGTCCATTAGGGTGGATGGCAACCATTGGTCTGTGAAATGTTTGAAAATAAAATTTTGCATGAAATTGATGAAAATAAAACAGAAGTTAAAAGTAATTAAAATAAAAATAGGAGTTAAAAATTTGATATGCTGATTGATAACTAATAATGATTAATCAATTATATAGATATCTGAACTTTAGTGTATTCTGTCATTATTTATCCTTTGTCAGTAGAATTTTTAACTCACAGAGTGACATTTATGGTGTCAAGATCTGTATCTGTGATATACATCAAATATAATGGATAAAATAAGCACATTACACATAATTGTGCCTAGATATTTTCTCTTGAACCTTAAGAAATAGTCTCTACAGCATACATATAATATTATAATCCCATTTGCAAAATAATAATTTCCCTACTAAATTTATAGGAGTGTTATTACAAAGCATGGAAGAATGTTTTCTTATTGGACTATGAATTATGGTTAAGGTGGGAAATAAGGAAAATCTGAGGAGTAATCAAATACCTACCATCTATGTGGTAGGTACCAACTTCTATGAAGAAGTTAAGCAAAGGTCACTGCTTTAAAGATACAAAAAGTAGTGCTCATATATATCAGGAATGGATTGAGGTTGATTATCTATATTTATAGTTAATTCACCTTAAGTGTTTAAAGTTAAGGCAAAATATTGGATATATTTTCCTTCCTCAGAACATACTCACTGATCTGAATTGAGCCATTTTTTTAATCTTGTTTTTAAATATATGTATAATATATATTCAAAATATATATTATATATAGTAAAGTATGATATATATACTATACATAAAGTATGATATATATATTATATGTAATACGTATTATATATATTATATATAATACGTATTATATATTATATATAATATGTATTTTATATATATGTGTGTGTGTATGTGTGTATATATATATATATAAAATACAGGCCAATCATTTTCCAGTATTCCTTCTGTTTATATTGTCTACAGTTATCCAGGTAATCTGTTGGGAGCAGGACCATTAAGTTCATTTGAGGTCTTGTCCTGTTTTTGTTCTGGATCCCTTTCAAAATGTTCTGCCTGCTGATGTATCTGAGGTGAAGGGGCAATTTTTCATTCTAAATTGTGTTTTCCAATTAAGTCTCTGTTTTCATCTATAAGTTCATTAACTTCTAAATATCATAGAAAAATGCTTTTAGTCTATCCTGAAAATATATAGTAGTTTCTTATTTTATTTCTTTGTGCATTTGTGAGATAGAATTCTTTTTCATTTGTTTGTTATGCTCAGTCTTCCAGGCTGGAGTGCAGTAGCACCCTCATGGCTCACTGCAGCCATGATATTGTGGGCTCAATTGATCCTCCCACTTCAGCTTTCCTAGTAGCTGGACCCACAGGCATACAGCCCAATACCTGGATAATTTGTGCATTTTTGGTAGAGATGTAGATTTTGCCATGTTTCCCAGCTAGCCTTGAACTCCTGGACTCAAGTGATACACTCTACTAAGCCTCCAATAGTGCCAGGATTACAGACTTGAGCTATAGTGCCTGATGGTACCTGTAAGACTGAATTCTAATCACTTGCTTTTAAGGAACTGCTCTTAGTAGTCTTTGCCCTACTTTTGGGACTTCCTGTCTTTTGATGCTCAGACTTATTAAGAGGGATTCTGTACATCTCTTTTCCAATAACCCTATTTAGCTTTTTACAGAACAGGATTTATGATCTGAGATTTCTTACAATGTGTACAATTTAGTGTACATCAGGAAACCTGAGTATATGCACCCAAATATACCCAAGAATATTCATTTTTTAAAATAATTCATAGATTATTTTTCTATGAAAAAGTCAGTGCTCTTATCTGGGTTTAGGGAAATTCTTAATTATGGTTCTTTGTCCAGCTTGGGCCCCAAGTATAAATTCTGCAGTTGCCTGAATGCTTATCTAATGTGAGGGATGGATTTTTAGAAGGAACTGGAATATTTGGAGTCATTGTGAAAAGGTAGTTGTTCTAGAAACGGGAAGAGGAGAAAGGAGTCAACAGGCTGTAGAAGGAGAGAGATCAGATGGATAATTGGAGTATGGAGAACTGTATATAGGAAAACAATGGGACAACAAGAATGGAGGAGGAGTCACCAGAAAATATTACTTTGTTTTTGCTTAATAGGATTGTCAAATTGTTCATTAGTGTTCAATAAAGAACCATTTAATGAAATACATTTTATATCAGAATTTCAAGGAGACCTTCACATACCACTAAAAAATGTTTCTCATTTGGTCTGATAATTTTTTTATCTTTCCTTTCTAAGGTGACTTTCAAATGAACATATTTGTTCAAGTCAGATGTTTCTCCAGAGTGGTCACTGAAGGCTTCAATTTACCTTTGGTGAATTTACAATATTTAGACAAATGGCACACATATTAGGACTATAATAAAAATAATGAAAGTATACATAACACTGAGAAGTTTGTTTTTCTCCAGGCCATGTGTGGTGGCTCATGCCTATAATCCCTGAACTTTGGGAGCCTAAGGCTGGTGGATCACTTGAGGTCAGGAGTCTGGGTCAGCCTAGCCAACATGGTGAAATCCTGTCACTACTAAAAATACAAAAATTAGCCAGGCATGGTGGCAGGCGCCTGTAGTCCCAGATACTCAAGGTACTTTGGACCCTGGAGGAAAAGAGGATTTAGATTTAGACTATGACAAATGGAGATGGTTGGTTGAAATTTACGTTTGTACATTTGGCGTACTGGCTAGCTAATCTGCATTTGGCTGCTTCCAAGAGCACAACTAATAGTCTGTGCTCCCTAGCAGTTGGAAAATGAGAGTTAATGCTTTTCAAGTATCAGAACATAGGTTTCAGGACAAAGAAGAATGAGCCAGAGGAGAATCTTAGCAGGTTATGGGAAACTCAAAACAAATTTACCTGAACGTACACTGGTCCAGTTAAGTATCAGTTATTACTCTGTAAACACAGCACAGAGAAGATCTGTACATGACCTTTGCTTATATTCTACCTCAGAATTTTCCTATGACAAATAGCAATTTTAGATAGCACAACAAAATTCCAGAAAAGAATGCAAAAATAAAGGAGGGAATGACTTGATTCCACCAATGATGCCAAACAAATAAGAGCCAATAAAAACCCCAATATCAAACTATGAATAAATAGTTAAGAAACTGATTGGTTTAGGGAGAATATATGGCTCTTTCTGGTTGGTCTTGAATTTGAAACAAGCAAAAATTATGGAAATTGACAGTCGCTGACCAAGTCCTGACCATTCTGGGCTTATTACTACAGAAGTTAAGACATGGTTTGCTGGACTGATTGCTGCAGCAATTGTGGTCAGAACGTATTGTCATATATGATCTTCCCACTGTTCATTTGTATATTTAATTTCCCAGTCCTCATCTCAGTATATTACTAAGAGTAATATTTGGTATTTATTAAAGAACTCTTACATGTTATATACTTGGTCAGATACTTTATATGCACATTTTTAATTAAAAAAATTCCAAAACAGTTCTAGTGTTTTATATATATAGCTATATATAAAACAAATACATATATAAAACACACACATATGTAGACCAAACATGTAGATACCCATATATAAAGACACATTATGATATAGATGTTATCATATATCATAAGAGTAGGTAAGTCCCTTTGCTCATCAGTTTATCAAAATTATAAAAACCCACAAAGTCTCATATATACATAAATTGCCCAAAGAAAAACTATATTAATAAGTGATTAATATGGAACTAGGAGCAAAACTCAGGAATGGCTGACTCCAAAAGCCATGTTCTTAAGTACATCATTGTATGAATTAATATTTCCTATAAATACATAACTACAACTTAATGTATTAACTCCTTTTGGAATTTATTATTTTTTTTTTGCAAATACAATTAGGCATAAAACATGTATGATTAGAAAAGTGCAAGTAGGAAACACCTTTTAGTCAAGGTATATGATAGTCAGATTATCTGCAGTTCTATAGTTAGCCCAGAGGCAGACCTGAACAGGGAAAAATGTGTCAATTTCAGAATCTTAAAAAATTAGGAGGTAAAATTAGCCAGGTGTGATTTTGCGTACCTGTAATCTCACCTACTCTGAAGGCTGAAGTGGGAGGATCTCTTGAGTTCCGGAGATCAAGGCTGCAGTGAGCTATGATCTTGCTACTGTTATCCAGCTAAGGTGACAGTGAGACCCTGTTTAACAAACAAACAAACAAAAAAGAGTAGGTAAGTCCCTTTGCTCATTAGTAGTTTTAATGTAATTAAGAAGTTCCTGGTTCAGTCCACAAAACACACAACATTTCCAAATTTGCCTGAAAGCAGAGTCTAAACTCTCCCATTTAAAAAAAGTCAGATTCAGCTAGAATAGGACATGTTTTTATTTTGGCTAATCTATTTTACATTATTCCTGCCAACTATTTTTAAAGATACTATGAAATACTTAATTTAAAAAAAATCATCTACCTGTTCAGCTGTCCTTAATCAACCGAAGGTTGCTCTTAGACCCTCCGAAATAAAACGGAAAGCTTGTCAATAAATTATTTCAGAAACAGATCTTTCAAATATTTGAAGAAAACTTTGTATGCATCCCAGCACTGCCTGTCTTCTCTCTTCTTGTCTTCTGTGCCCATACTCACTAAAGTTAATGAAAGGACTAAGTCCTGAACACAATTCTTCAATTAAAAAAATTCATTTATTAATCTCTCATAGCATGTCAAATGTCCTTCTAAGCACTGTGAAGATTCAAAGATAGAGTCATTTGTGCTTGCTTCCTAGTAACGTGGTCTACTGTGCACCAACACACATATAAAATCTATAATATAAAGGAGGATGCTACACATGGGATATCTAGAGAAAACTGTATGAGACAATCTGAACTCCTGCCAATACAGAATTATTGAATAAAGTCACAAAGCATGGTGCACCTATTGAATTCTTAGTAGATATTAATTCATTTTAACCTGCTATCTTAACTGATATGATTTTCAGAACTATTGCTTTGATTACTTTGTTCCCATTAATATTGAGTATGTTAATAGCCCTTCCAGATGTAGTTTGAACAGTATCTTGTGCAATGAACTTATATGTTTTTCTAAAAAAACAAAGTTTTCATTCAAATTTGTAATGAACCATTTTGACAACAAAATATTAGTAATTTTATTTTTAAGTGAATATTAAGATAGAACAGTGCTATTCTTTATTTATGAAATTGACATATAGAAATGTATGTCATTTGTAGTTCAGCAGGTAGGAGGGAATGGCATCCAGTGACTTTTTCTCTTCCATTTATCTGGTGAAATGGAGGGTTACAGCTCTTTTTATACTGCATCCCACAGCTCACCATGCCAGCCAAGAATGTCACAGCTCTTTTGCTGCCATAGTTCAAGGAGTATGAGGGAGAGTTCCAGCTTGTTCATTCCCACCAACCACAGCTCAGCAAGTGTTACAGCTCTTTTTCTCCTTCTGCCCATAGCTAGGTGAGTTCCAGGTTCTTGTCTCATGACAAAGAGGAATAAGGTATGAAGATACCAGAGAGTGAGTAAGCAGAGGAAAATTTCATTGAGCAGCAGAAGAAAAGCTTTCAGCTGTGATAGGGGACTCTGAAAGTTGGGTAGCCATTTATGAGGCTGAGTCTAGGGGTTTTTATGGGCTTAGAATGGGGGAGTGCTTGCTGATGGGTCCAGAAGTAGGCTTGGAAAAAGCATCATTCAGTTGGTTAAAAGGTATCATCTAGAAAGAACCAATCAAAAGAGAGAGGGTAATATGGGGTTAGAAGTTCTCACTTTGATCATGGACTCTACTGGAACCAGCAGCTTGGTTTTCAGGCTGAATTCTACTGTCTTTGGCAGGAAGACTGGGTTTTACAAGAGACCAGTCCCTGTCTGTCTCAGAATTAGTCTGTTTTATCACTATCAAGATGATATAAGTTGTTAAATATCTATCAATATTAGATAGATCAATGAGACAGAAAATTAATAAGGATATCCAGGACATGAACTCAGATCTGGAACAAGTAAACTTAATAAACATTTACAGAGCTCTCCACTTTGAATATACAAAAGATACATTCTTGTCAGTACCACATCACACTTACTCATATGTTTAAATGAAATATTGATCGGCCATTAGTAAGCACAATTATTGGCACAAAAGAGGTTTTCAATACCCATTTTTAGAATAAAGCAACATTCCCATTCTCTCGCCCTCTTTTTCTTCCTCTTTCTTCCTCTCCTTCACTCCTTTTTTTCTTTCTTTCCTTCTCTCCTAAAAAAAGTAAGTTGTTAAATTTCAACATGTTATTTGAAACTTGTTCCACAAGCATCTTTAAACTCTGGTTTCTCCTGTCTAGTATATAATTTTGAATTAATTTTAACGTTTTACATGCTTGAAAAATAAGCCTGCTAGATTTTCATTTATAACAAATATTAACTTTTTGAAGAGAACAAATTCAATAACTGATTCTTGGGGCACAATCCTGGAGAACTTAAATGACAACCCTTTAATAAACACTTTTTAGTCTCAGGTATTTTAATTAATACATTTGCTGTTTTATTAAGTATTCTTTTTAAATGACTTGCCAAAAATCCAGGGAATGTATCTACTTGGGTTGAATGTTTTGTTATGCTATTATACATGATGAAATAGAACATTACCTGTATGTGCCTAATATGGAGTTTTTGACTACATTCATTTCTTATTTTCCCCAGAGACTGAGGTTTTGAGATGCTTTGATATGGAATCCGGTTTATGAATAATGTAATAATAGACTATATACTTCATTGCTTAGAATTGTCAGGTAGTGTCAGATTTTTCTTTCACTGAAAGACTCATAATAAAGTTCCTTCTTTGTGTGGTTACCCAGATTATCTAAAGAAAATATAAGCATCCGTTGAGATAATTCAGTAGTCTGCTTGGCTATTTGAGAAATGCATCATCAACTGGATAATACTGTTAAATACTTGAATGGTGTCTGTGTGAGGATTTACTTATTACTTATAGTACTATATTTTAAATTAAGAAACATATTAGAAATTTCTACCATTACTCTTTTGGTGCTGATGTTAACTTTCCTTTACTTGAAATTCATACCAATGAATTTAATGGTTATGTAAAAATACGTAGTAAAATAGTAATTGCACTTTTAAAATTATTCTGAAATTGTATTGTAATTCAGGATCAGAACATATGCATCCCCAGGAAAAATTAAATAAAGGCTCTATGATATACAGTGATGCTGAAGGTGTTATACCATCTAACTTTGAAACTACCCTTTATTTAATCCACCAAGTATTTTTGAACAATGCATTATCTTTTTCCTTTCCTTTCAATTCATTAATCATATAGTATTTTAAAATCTCATAAATACTTAGAATGCTTTTTGCAAAAAATTTACCTAATATGCATTTTGTTAGGTTACCATACAAAATGAAAAAATATATATCATTGATATAGTATTATTGATGGCAGCAGTGGCCCCTCTGGAATGGCCTCTGTGAAAACCCCGAATGCAGGGGGCAGGTATGGCCAATGCTGCATTATCCACAGAACTGGCAGGAGCCAAAAACAGGTGGGAGCACCACCCTCTTCCATGTTGGCAGGGTGGAAGCCCTGCTGTCCTGGGCATAGCTATAGCTACTCAGCCCTGGCTGTGGACCTCGGCATCCCTGTGCTCTCTGGTGCCTGGGAAGGCCCCCTGCCCTCACAGGCTTGGGAGTAGCTGCTCCCACTTCCTGTCCTCTCCCTGCTCATGACACCCACTCTGATTTCAGAGCAAAGTTGTGTCTGAGCCTGGGTAGTCTAACTCCTCAGTCAGGTGTGTATATACAGGGTGGTGCTGACATGCCAGTCCTCTGCCACCTCAGCCTTCCCTAGACTTTGGGCACTGAGCATGGGAGGGAGGTGGGGGTGGTGAAGGGAGTGGGATGGGTGAGGGAAAGAGTCTCAATGTGGGCCTGCAGGTGCTCCTTAGCACAAACAGCCTGGATGACATGTAGAAGGCAGCAAGAGGCAGACAGATTCCTGGGTGGAAAGAGGTGAGTTTCTGGTGAAGCCCCACCTTCAAACCAGAGATGGCCTGAAGCATGGAGGTTGGGTTGTAAGTTCTGGGTTTAGTCCATGGCCTAGATTGGAAACTTATGGTGCTGTTTTTGGGCCCACCCATGGCAACCCATGGACCAGTCAGCACATACTTCCTCCCTTCTGAAGCCCCATAAAAATCCAGGACTCAGCTTGACTCATCAGGATGCCCTGCCTTCAGACAGGAGCTACCAACTCTGGATCGCCTCTCCACTAAGGGCTGCACACTCCTTGGGATTACATGCCTGCAGATAGGAGTTACCCATTCTGGGTCTCCTCTCTGCTGAGAGCTGCTACACTTGACAGGATGTCCGGTCTGTGGACAGGAGCTACCCACTCCAGATCTCCACCCCACTGAAGGCTGCACATTTCATAGGGACAACCCATCTGTGGACAGGAGATATCTACTACAGGTCTCCTGAGAGCTATAATATCACTCAATAAAGCACCTCTTTGCCTTGCTCACCCTCCAGTTTTCTGTGCACCGCATTCTTCCTGGACATGGGACAAGAACTCAGGACACACCAAATAGTGGGAGTGAAAGAACTTTAACACGAGGCTGAAACATGCCCCACTACTCGCCACATTGTGGGCAAAAGGTGGAGAGAAGAGCTGTGGCCCTTCCAGGAGCCCAGACTTAGGGGATCCCTGAGCCAGGACTGTGACAGCCTCCTCCAGTCTCTGTAGTTTCTGACATCTCCAGGTTCCCAGGCACCACTGCAATCCCCTCACCCAAATGGGGTGCCTATAGCAGAAGCCACTTGCAGTGCATCAGATCTAGTCACAGGCTTGCATGGAACCAATGCCTGTGCTGGCACCTGGAGCTGCCTGCCCTGCCACTTGGAGCTTCCTGCCCTGCCACAGCAGCTGGTGTGCCTGGCTGTGTGCAGGGGCTGGACCCTGTGCTCTCTTGCTCAAGTGCTCCTTACTGCTCTATACCTGGTTTGCCCTTGACAGGGGTGGGATCTTGGCCTGTAGAGCTGAGCTCAGCCTGCCAGGATGAGTGGGTAGAACAAGCTCAGTGGACCTGAGCAAAATCCAGGCAAAGGCACCACCAGCTGTAGAGGCTTCCTGCTGAAAAACTGACACCCCAAGAATACAGTCACATTAGTTCGAATATATACTGCATATAACATATTTCTTCCCACTAGTCCCAAATCATTTTGAATGGACATTTTTATTTTACTTTGTTGTACTTCTCCCTTTGTTTTGATCCAGACTCCAATCCCAGATTACACATTACTTTGAATTGTCATGTTGTAAATATTTATAAAACATTTTTAGATCCTTAATAATTTGTGAATATTTTTAGATTTAATGTATTTTCTTCTTTTGATGCCAACTCTCGATAATATGTACATCATGAGCGTCTCAAAACTCACCAGTGGGAAGCTTCTCTTAAACATGATGAACTATTACTGTAATTGATTAAAATACTAAAATACTTTATTAGATATGTACTTATGAATGCAAATATTGTGCCCTGATAAAATGAAATTTAAAACAAACATATTTAGAATAAAAAAAGACATTAAATCAAGCTGTTTCCAGGCAGAAATACATGAATTCTGAGTCTTTAGGGAGAGACCCTATCTTCACAAGGTTGCTTCTGCTTAAATTTTACTTACTTCACCATATTCATCTATGTGCTCTCTCCACATCTCTTTCGCTCTACCTCCTGGCTATTTTCTCATGAAAATGTTGAGTATAATTCCATTTTTAATAAGCTACTTTCATCTTTCCAATTAGATATGGAAGTATTCTTATTATACTCTAGTTGCATATATATATTTTCCATTTGTGGGGAAGAAAGAGAAAGGAATCCCTGTTCAATTTCATGGTGTTTTGTGATGCTACATTTTATCTGGGATCACTTGTAATATCAGGTAAAATATGGGCTTGATGTCTGCCTTATGTCCTTCTATATTCTGCTATAATGACTTCTATCATGTGGTAGTTAGACACTGCACAGTAATGATGTCCTTATTCATTTTATATCATAATTAAACTAGTAGAATGTAAAATACTATAATGGCATTTTTGTAAAAAACATTATGAATGAAACTCAGTGTCACTAAAAGAACATTACTATTTACCTGCCTATTTCATTTTGTTTTCTGAACAATTCCCAATGCACAAACTTTTCTATGTAACCCTTTCAAATTTTAGTAGAATAAAAAGTTATCTACATGGACATACCTTTCTATATAAACGGGTAATGTATAAAATACCACACAGTGCATTTGCCTAAGTAAATCTTACTTGGACACTGGAAAAATATAGTTAATTAGAATAAAGATAAATAATTTACAAACAACTATACGGGTAATTTGATGCATATATTGCTTAGGACAGGGATGTCAAATGCATGTATATTGCCATTCCCTTGTCTTCTGCCCTAGGCAGATATCACAAATAGGCTATAGCCCTAATATGAAAGAATGCTTGCTATGGGAACCCAGCATTATTCTCAGTCTCCTTCATAGCACATAGCTTAATTCAGTATTTTTGAAAAAGCAGAGTAAATGATTATAGGAAAGAAGATTACAGAAGAAAAGGAAACTTTCCAGAAAAATTTAGAAGAATATGGAAGACAATAGAAAATAATTTTAGAAGTCACAAAGTTCTAGTTTCATGAAATTGGCTTGAAGATATACTTTGTCTCTTTTGTATAGATGAAAACTATTTTTTATCTTTTACCACTGTGGCCTACCTAGTTTGTAAAGACAATTGTTTAGGTTTTAAAGAATGGCAATGAAACAAACTAGAGTGAAGTGACTAGGTTTTATTTTTATTTTTTATTTATTTGAGATGGAGTTTCTTTCTTGTTACCCATGCTGGAGTGCAATAACGCGATCTCAGCTCACCGCAACCTCTGCCTCCTGGGTTCAGGCAATTCTCCTGCCTCAGCCTCCCGAGTAGCTGGGATTACAGGCACGCATCACCATGCCCAGCTAACTTTTGTATCTTTTTAGTAGAGATGGGGTTTCACCATTTCAACGAGGATGGTCTCGATCTCTTGACCTCATGATCCACCCGCTTTGGCCTCCCAAAGTGCTGGGATTACAGGCTTGAACCACTGCGCTCGGCCCCGTGACTAGGTTTTAAAGAATGATAGTGAAACAAACTATCAATACCAGAATTTTACTTTTAGAAATGTTCATATGTTATAAAGCTTAAGTAAATCAATGGAAATAAATAAGCACTGGAACAAAATTATGCATGTCAGAGATTCTTATGGAAATATAAATGATTGAATTAGATATTCATCATGTATGTTGAGTATAAATTATTAACTACACAATATTAAAAAACGTGGCTTAATAGTCTACGCAAGTAAAATGGACATAATTCGATATTAATTAAGTGTTATTTATAATTCTGAATATAATCGTAGATATGAAGAAAACATATTTCTTCTTAATTCTGATCCTAAGCTATTTGGAAGATTGATAAACCTATTCCCAATTCTTTACTGAAACTTTTCACCTAATAATCTCATAACATGATCAGTTATTTTAAGAAGAACTTTAATATTTTTCTCTTTACTGTTTTGCAGCTACAACATTGATTTCTCAGTTTATCTTCATGTTCTTTAGCTGTGCCATACAGAGAAAAATAACTTGATACAGTCACTTGTGTCAGTTTCAATGCTATCATGTTTACATTTTTCTTGTTCAGGAAGTGTTTGGGACAGAGGCAAGTTTATTATAGCAATGGCTACTTCATAACATGACAATATTTTGTCTCTGCCCCAGCTCTTGTAGGCATGGTTTTTCTATTTATAGACTGTAACTTTCTTTTATATTAAATAAATAATAAAATAATTGATATAAAAATTTCTGAATGTAAATATGTTAGAACTAAAAGCCAGCATAGTATGTCAGAGTTCTGGAATATCTCTAAAATCTGATTATAATGATAAGTTTTTAAGAAGCACAGCCTTGTATCAACTAGGTTAACTTTCTTTAAATCACAAATATAGAGAATTTGAAGCTGTATCATATATATTTGAGAGATCTGCATTAATATTTATACAAACACAAACATAAACTCTTAGTATTAAAGCAATTATTTAAAATACTTCAGGCAACACATGTCAGAGTTCTTAAAGACGATAATTCAAAGGTTTTTAAAAGGTAGTACTGGATAAGAAGTTACAGATGACAATAAGGAACTAGCATTTAGTTATAAAGAATTAACATTGCTGGTTTTATGTGATATTTTATGATCATGAAGATGCCCATGATCATCCCTTACGGAAGTATGATACTTCTATGCCCATATCTCAGGTTCTTCTGAGAAAAAATATCAATTCTCAACCTAAGAAGCTCATCTACAGAAATAACTCATGAATATGGGCATTGCAATTTGGAGATAGCAATTGAGTTACCATATTAGTTTTATCTTGCTATACTACACATTTAACAGCTTAAAACCACATACATTTATTATCTCACAGTTCTATAGGTCGGAAGTCTGGCACAGCATACCTGGATTCTCTCTGTTCAGGGTCTCAGAAAGCCATAGGCAAAGTATCAGAATGGGTCATCTGTTGTCTGGAGGATCTGGGGAATAACCCTCTCTCAATCTCATTTAGTTTGTTGGCTGAATTCTGTTCCTTGATGTTGTAGGACTGAAGTTTCTATTTTCTTGTTGTCAGGCTCCTGGGGGCTACTATCTGCTCCTAGAAGTTGCCTGCATTTTTTTTTCTCCTGAGGCCAACCTGTATCTTCAAACCAGAAAAGGGGCGTTGCATGAATCCCTCTTATACTTTAAATTTCGTCCTCCTCTACCACATCCTTCTGGTTTACTTTTTTGCCTCCTCCTTTCACATTTAAGGACTCAGATAATGATACTGGACCCATCTAGATAATCCAGGATAATCTCTCTATTTTAATATCAACCAATTAAATCTGGTTTCATCTGCAAAATCGTTTTTACCGTGCAACTAACTGTGGCTCTAACACCAAAAATTAAAAATCATGGGAAACAAAATTCTGAGTATCATAGTTGCTTTCCAAAGGATATTTGTACATTTGATACAGCTGCTTTTTTTCCCAGACATTTCCTTTATCCAGTAACAAATACATATAGAGCAATTTCAGCGTGTAAGAAAATACAATTGAATACAAATGTACATTTAATTATGGATTTTAATGTTGTACATTATATTTGATTATCTCAACATAGACTTATTAATTAGTGTCATAATATAGTCTTCCTTCAGAAGCTAGAAATACAGATTTATTCTAAAGCCTATGCGGAAATACTAAGTATGTTCCTTCTACAAATACAGTATAATCATCTATTATACCAGATTCAAAATACATGTACTCTAAATTTTTAGCCAATCAAACACAATAGGAATAACGTATGCAAATAGAAAAATACACAATTAATATCTAAGATAAAAATTTATATCTATACACTCCATATTTTAATTATAAGGTATAATACTGTTAAACACTATGTTAAAATGATTTTGTGGTGACTTGGTTGTGTACCAGTTGTGAATGTATTTTCTTATGATCAGCAGAAATTCTGAATTTCAAAATTGTACACTATCATCTCAGGCAAATTTGCATAAAATATAATTTCTGCTAATTAGCTAGAGGCAAAGGAGGCCAATTAACTTGACATGTTAATATTGCATTGACTGTAGTCTTATCATAATTTGCATGTGCTTGGGAAATTTATTAGTTATTCCCTTTGCATCAATATCATAATTTACTACTTAGAGTATCTTAACTGAGGGAAATATATGTGTATAAAATACTTTGTTACAAAAATTGAATTGCTAAAAACTGTCCATTTAGAAAATAGTCCCACAAGATAATTTTATGGAACATAGTTTTTGTTAATTACCTCTAAATTTTGGTTTTGGTTATGATGAAGAGGCATTTAACTTTCAAGTGTTTATAACATTGAGGGTACAGAATGACAAATAATCCAAATTAGCAGAGAATTTAAATTTATTTTATGGAAATGTATTGACCTTAAAATGCATTGTATTTAGGTAAGAAATTTAAAAGACTATAATTTGAATTTTAGTGCTTTATACTACATTTTAATAAATGCTGCTTTTAAGATAGTCTTACTAGTTTTGTTTAAATTATTTATTAACTAGAATTGTATTTAGTTGTTAAAATACACTCTAATGTTTTCTTGGTCTCTTAAGACTCAAATCTAGTGTACAGACTTTCGTTAACTTTCAGTAACTTTATTTCACCTCATAAATTTTCTGCATTTGTGAAACATCAGTAAGTAATTAATAGTTTTTAAAAGGTCTTATTACACATTTGATCTAGTTAGCCAGAATGTTAGATTTTATGTTAGGGAAAGATTATCACACAGATTTTGACATATACTGATATATTTCATCTGAAATTTTGGGCTGAGAATCTACTATATCAAAGACATTATCATAGAAGCAATATGAACATAATTATGACATAAATAGAAAATTGCTCTCTAGGATGATTACATAATAAAAATGGCCTTTTATGTATAAATCCATAAATATATTAGGAAAATTAGAAAATGTCATTAAGAGTTAACATCTGAAATGTATATGAATTAAGCTTCTTTTTTCATAAGTTTTATTTGTAACTTGATCCAGTTCCAGATACATTTAAATCTCAGCTTATTGTCTGTAGTGTGGAGAATACATATGTTAATTCCCATATAGGAGAATTCTTGTGAGGATTAAAATAAACCTTTTTGTGTAAAAATTATTTAAAATTTATAAATATCTATTGCATAATGTATCTAACCAAAATAAAAACCTGTATGTTTTCAAAATATCTTCAAATTATTATTAAAACTATTTCAATATACTGAAAGATCAAGTATCCTTAATCAATACTCATTGCTTTGAGGCAATGTGATCTCTTGGATTGAAAACTAATTTTCAGTATATTCTGTTCAGGGTTTTTTAAAAAAAATGGTAACAGAATCAACTTCATATAAACAGGGCTCTAGTTATTTCAGATATAAATTTAAAAAGATTAATTAGGACATCTATAACAACTCAAGGGACCTATTATTTTCTGTGTTAACATTTAGTTTTAAAAATGTTTGATAAATTATAATTGTATACATTTATGGCAGACAGTGTGATGTTTTGATATATGCATTCAATGTGGCATGATGAAATAAAACTAATTAACATATTCATCATCTCACTTACCTATCATTTTTTTATTGTGAGACATTTGAAATTTAATACAGAGGACATTTTGCTAATGAAATAAGTCTTGCACAGAAAGACATTTGTGTTCACTGTTTGTGAGCAGAAAGACTGTTTCTGTTTACATTTATAATAACTTACAAATAAAATATAATACCCTGCTTAGGTTTTGACAATTGCATTTGACCAGAACAATACCATAATTGATTTTATAACTGAAATAATATTATTACTTCTCTCTAGCCACTAATTATCAGAAGAAAACCCATGATTTCTTTTTCTTCACCATAAAACTTGGTAGGAAATTTAGTTGCTAAAAACAACAGGAACCACTCAGAAGGTTTAAAAACTCGTGAGTTATGCTTCAATAGGCTTCTGAAGAAATGAAAAATATTTACTTCAAGAGATGTTTGCAAACTTATGTTACTTGAGAGCAGTGATCAAGACTGTAGAGGATTAAGCAAAGGGCAAAGAATCTTCCTTAGTGACGTGGAAATATTATAATATTTATAATATTATAAATAGCCAGAGAGAACAATGTGTTTACAAACTCAAAGAGGATATATTATGTCAATGGAAACAATAAGTATAATTTCTGAATTTAATTCATTAATATTGTAAATACTATTGCCCTTGAATTGGTGGGCCTAGAGACTAGAGTATGAGCTCTGCCATTTAATCTTCTTTCTTGGTCAGCAAAACATCTAAGTAACACCATTTTTGCATTTGGAACCAGTTCTTCTTAGGATATACTGAGCCTCATACCTTCTCTTTCACGTATATACTACCCAATTCCCTGACTTTTGTGAGGGAGCACCCACTTTGGTTGCTGACAATGAATATAACAACTCTGCTTTGCTACCCTTCCTTCCTTGTGTGAAAAATGGTATTATAAAACACAATATATACATAAATACATATATATATAGATATATATTTTTTAAATAGTAAAAAACATGGTGGTGTCTCTAAAGGATACATAACATATGTATATTTTAAATAGTAAAAAACATGGTGGTGTCTCTAAAGGATACATAACATCTCCTATATTCCTGCAGATATTCTGAGAATATATATATATTTTCTGGAAACACAGCCACATGAGATGTTGAGTCTTTCGTAATCAGGTGACATATAAGGTACTTCATACAAGTGAGATTCTTATGTATTGTATAATCTATATATACATATTCTTCTTACATATTGTAAGCATAAACATTTATTCTTACATATTGTATTATTAAACAATATTAAACACATTGTATTAAACAATACAATAAACATTTATTCTTATATATTATATTATTTATTGTTTATAGTTTTGATGTGGGTTCTAAAAGAACAGAAATAGTTTCAAATCATACTCTACATCTAATAAGCCATAGTTTCTTAGAAAAAATATTGAATTATTTTCTGAGGTTCGATTTTCTCTTCATTTAATAATACATATTTCTTAAGTTAAAACATGAAAGGCAAGACTGATAAAAAGTAATTTCTAATAATTATTAATCTCCTTCTTTGCCATGTTGGTTCTTTATGTTTTTTATTTTTCAATTTTTTATTATACTATAGGTTCTAGGGTACATGGGCAGATCATGAAGGATTGTTGCATAGGTACATAGAGGGCAATGTGGTTTGCTGCCTCCATCCCTGGTTCTGTATAAATCCACTATCCACGTGAAATACTGAAAATGGCTCATGAGTAATTGGAAAATAATTGAATATATCCAAACACATAAATGAGGAAGCTATTTTCAAATGTTTTATGGCTGAAGATTTTAAAATTACATCAAATACCATTAAATCACGTATCAGTAATCCTCCTAAATGACTTGGTTGGCACAACACACACACACACACACACACACACACACACACAGAATATTTTTATTTTTCTATAAATTTTCAGCTTTTTAAGGAAAAATAATAATTTGTATTATTTTTATACTTGAGTTAATTACATTTATCTAACAAGTATGAATACTTTGTAAGCTTGCAATTTTTTTTCTGTTTTCTCTCATTTTCTTACTAAGTTGTATTCTTTGTTAATTATTTCAGTGATGGTCTATGGCTTTTAAACTATACTAATGTTTGTTCATATGAAAATTCATTTATTTTCCAATAAGTTTTGAATGATAGTTTTTAGCAGTGTTGAAATTATAGCTTCATACTTATTTTCATGAAGCATTTAGAAGATTTTTTCTGCATAATTTTCTGTAAGTGTTTGCATTGCAAGAGAATTCATCAGCCTAATTGCTCTCCCTTTCTATATAAGTATTCTTTTTCTGTCTGATAGCTCTATTTTATTGTTTATTCTGAATGTTATGTACTATTAGCTCAATATATTTAATGTTGCTTTGATTTAATTAACTTTTCCGGTACCTGGTATGCATCTTTAATCAGAGTATCCCAGTTATTGTATTTCTATAAAACTCTCATTTTTTCCTAAAAATAGAGCATCCCTATTACACCCTTTATTTTATTTTATTGTGGAACTTTATTAACACATATGTTAGAGCCTGCCCATTTCAGATCCATGCTTATTGATGGTTTTGACTTGGTTTTATTCTTTTTTTTCTCTATATTATATTCTGGAAGATATACCATGTTTAGTTCTATTTGACTGTGATGGTGTTAGATATTAAAGTATCTAGTGGGTTATTTAAATGACAACATGTATTTTGTTTATGAAGATTTAAAATTTCACTTACTAGTCTATGCCTTTTTAATATAATTCAATATTTTCTTATTTGTATGGACGCTATATTTTTCTTTATCTCTTTGTGGACTCTAAATTTATTGATTTTAAGCCATTCTACATTGTGCTCATATATCTATTAAAGACATCTTCTACTGCTTATTTATTTTCTTTCTTTAATTTTTTATATTCTTGTTGGATTTTAGTTAAAGATTCATCTTGAATGGATGAGTGTCTGCGTGCACATTTCCCCTCTCTTTTCCCAGCTCTCTTCCTCTTTGCCTGGTGGACTTGCTTTCTTCTGACCTGCTATGGTTCTCAATCTAACCAGGTTATACCGTCTTCCTGGGGCTCCTTTTCTGCAGTAATATTACATGTATTATAGATTTTATGTCCAACAAATAATCAATTTGTTTAGGTAGCAGTGATGGACTTGGAACTGGTTTGCCTGCCTCTCCCAAGTGATCATGTTTATACAATAAGTCAGAGCCCAAAACAGTGATCAGTTGAGGCTTTTAAGCTTTTTCCTTAGATAGGGTGTGTCATCTAAAGTTTTGTTTTGAATCAGTGGACATGGATTCTTTTACTCACCATCTGTGCAGCCCCTATGTTTGCCTCTCTCTATCCACTTTCATCATATCTGCTCTTATTCAAGGAAACTAACCTGTTTAGAACCTTTCAATAGTTTTATCTTCTCACTACTGTCTGTGTTGAATCACAGAGAAATCCAGCAAGGGACCAGTCAGAAGAAATAGAGAGAGGCTCAATTATATATTGCTGTGGATTCTTCCTTAAGTAGTTACAAGAGACTGGAGAGTCCCTGCAGAGAGATTGGCTTTGTATCTTATCTGAAGTGACCTACTTTTTATTATATGACCCTAACTTTTCAGGTTCTGGTATTTATGGTTCTCCTCCATTCCCGAGAGTCTAGGGTGATTAACAGCATTCCTCTGGGGTACAGAAGAAGCCTTACACTTTTTCAATATCCAGGCACACTTTGGTAGTCAGTCCCTTTATTAAAATTGATATTGATTGAATAAAGCTGAATTATTTTTATACCCATATGCCAGCACTGTTTTGTCAGTTGATTGATAAGCCATCATTGCAGGGCCATATTTATCTCCCTTGCTTAATTGTGAACCAGTAGTCCCAATTGTCTCTGTCTTCAGATCCACATATCTCTTTTTTTGTTCTCTTCCATTCCATTCAATTAAATATCATTCAATGTGATATTTAATTCAGATTATAAGATTTGTGATAGTATACTATTATTCTTTTTCTAAAATAATACATCTTTCATTGATAAGTGCTTTGAGCAGGGATAGAGTAAATCAGTTGTTCATAAGATGAACTTAAAGTGTTATATGGACTGATGTCTTGGTTCTCTTCACTTATGCAACATTAAAGTATTCAGAGCAGGGGAAACTTAAATACTATACCTGTGAGCTGTGGGTCAAGGCTTCCATTTATCTAATAAGCTGTTTGTAGGAGTGAAAATTGAACTAGTTCACCGAAGCTGGACTCAGTGATGGCACTAGAATATTTGAAACAGAATGGGAAGAGAAGTATGAAAATAAATAAAGGCTACTTTTATAATATCTTTGGTTATTGCATGTGTTTTATGCTCTATGGTCCTAACAGATACAAAAGTTAAAAAAAATACAGATAAGTGAGAAACTGTAGATGAATTGGAACATGAGTTCAGAATTTTGCAGAAGAAACTGGAGAGGTCCTCAGAGAGGTGGCAGATCCATTGGCAATTATTAGGCTATTTCTATAATATCTTTGCTTAGTCTGTGTATCCCATGTCCCAAGTTTCTAACAGATGATCATTTAAAATTAGTATTAGTGGAAATTTGTTCCCAGATACAGATGTATCTGTAAAAAGCACTGATTTTTTATTTGGATAAATTGTTTTGTGATAAAATTATAAAACATATTAGCATTCACAAAATCTCTGGATTCTAGATGATAATTAGAAATTTAAGCATTTAAAATTTATTAAATTTACTTCTTGAACTTCAGTTGCATAGTAGCTTTGTAAAAACAAGGATGACTTATTTTTTTGTAAATGACAGAGAAGGCAGCCATGGCATTTCGCCAAATGGGCAACAGACAACTATTTGTATAGATGTTTATAAATATCATCATAAGAAAAACAAGAAAAGTACAGAAAAAGAATGATGGAAAGAAAAGAGAAAAGTACAAAAGGAAATAAAAGAAGGAGGAAGGGAAGAGGGGATGAAAGGATGAGAAGGAAACAAAAAGGAGAGATAAAGAAAAGAAGGAAAGTGGAAAAGCCAGAGGCAACTTAATTCCCATGTTCCAACATTTCTCCAAAAAAAGGAAAAGATATTGCTTGTGTTTGATATTCAAATGTGTTGAATAACTTATCATTCTGTATGCTTTGCAATTATCCGGCAGTTCCCCCTTCTCAATGTTTAGAACCTCTGTAGTATCCAGATAGCTTTTGTCTTTAATTCAGGTATCTGTAATGCAATTCAAGTCACAAATTTACCATATTTTGATTATTCAATTGCCAGGAAAGCTTTGCTGTACTTTGCTGAAATCAGATTCAGCTTTGATGAAGTTTATTTAGAATAAATATTGCTGGCTAGCGCACCTAGTTTTCCAAGGCCTCTGAGATGTGACAGTATCCTGTTTACTGATAAATTGCACTGTAGCAGGAAAGAAGGGTACAATAACTATTGATTTCTTTTGTGCATAGAACTTGTTTTGCCACAGCTTGCGAATTGCCTCATGAGCTGACAATCTATTAAGTAAGGCTTTTTGTGTCTCTTCCTTCATTAGTGCTTATTTTATTGCTTTATGTTTTACTATCTTTAAAATAGATTGCCAAAGAAAAATGGGTGAAGGTAAACTAGTGATAGCACCACAATTTGGAGGAAAATAAATGACTTTATTAGGTAAAACTGGATTTCTGCCACTACATCCAAGAACGGACTTTAAAGAAAACATAAAAGGATTGTATTGAAATGTCTTATAGCACAGTAGGCAATAGAATGAAGAATTCCATTCTAAAAATTAGTAGTTTTACTTTGACATTTTGTGTTACCTGTAGGTAATAAACTATCTCACCCACTAGTTAAATTATTGGAGTTTTATTCCTTTTTTTCATGTTAGTTCTGAATTTTTTGTGTGCAAATGCAGAGACACATTTAAAATTTGATTGGTGTACCAGAATATGATGGGGAGAATGAATCAAGGCTGGGAAACATGCTCCAGGATATTATGCAGGAGAACTTCCCAAGCCTACCAAGGCAGTCCAACATTCAAATCCAAGAAATACAGAGAACTCCACAAAGATATTCTTCAAGAAGAGCCATCCCAAGGCACATAATCATCAGATTCACCAGGGTTGAAATGAAGGAAAAAATATGAAGGTCAGCCAGAGAAAAAGGTCAGGTTACCCACGGTTGGAAGCCAATCACACTCACAGCAGATCTCTCAGCAGAAACCCTACAAGCCAGAAGAGAGTGGGGGCCAATATTCAACATCCTTAAAGAAAAGAACTTTCAACCCAGAATCTCATATCCAGCCAAACTAAGCTTCATAAGTGAAGGAGAAATAAAATCTCTTATGGACAAGCAATTACTGAGAGATTTTGTCACCACCAGACCTGCCCTACAAGAGGTCCTGAAAGAAATACTAAGCACAGAAAGGAACAAGTACCAGTCACTGCAAAACACACCAAATGGCAAAGACCAAAAATGCAGTGAAGAAAATGAGTCAGCTAATGGGCAAGAAAACCAGCCACTAACAAAATGGCAGGATCAAATTCACAGATAATAATATCAACATTGAATGTAAATGGCCTAAATGCTCCAATCAAAATACACAGACTGGCAAACTGGATAAAAAGTCAAGACCCAAAGGTGTGCCGTATTCAGGAAACCCATCTCTCAGACAAACACACACATAGACTCAAAATAAAGGGTTGGAAGAAGATTTACCAAGCAAAGGGAGAACAACAACAACAGAAAGCAGGGATTGCAAACCTAGTCTCTGATAAAACAGGCTTCAAACCAACAAAGATCAAAAGAGACAAAGAAGGGCATTACATAATGGTAAAAGGATCAATCAAACAAGAAGAGCTAATGATCCTAAATATATACGCACCCAACACAGGAGCACCCAGATACATAAAGCATGTTCTTAACAACCTAAAACGAGATTTAGCCTCCCACACAATAATAGTGGGAGACTTCAACACTCCACTGTCAATATTAGACAGATCAATGAGACAAAATTAAGAAGGACATCCAGGACCTGAGTGCAGAGCTGGACCAAGCAGACGTAATAGACATATACAGAACGTTCCACACCAAATCCACAGAATATACATTTTTCAGAGCACCACATGGCACTTACTCTAAAATTGACCACATCATTGGAAGCAAATCACTCCCCAGCAAATGCAAAAGAATGGAAATCATAATAAACTGTCTATCAGACCATAGCACAATCAGATTAGAACTCAGGATCAAGAAACACACTCAAATCTGCACAACCACTTGGAAACTGAACAACTTGCTTCTAAGTGTAGACTGGATGAAGGCAGAAATAAAGATATTCTTCGAAACCAATCAGAATGAGACAACCTACCAGAATCTCTGGGACACCTTTAAAGCAGTGTTGAAAGGGAAGATTCTAGCAATAAATGCCCACATGAGAAACAAGGAAAGATCTAAAATTGACACTCTATCATAAAAATGGAAAGAACTAGAGGAGGAAGATCAGAAAACTCAAAAACTAGCAGAAGACGAGAAATAACTAAGATCAGAGCCAAACTGAAGGAGATAGAGGCACAAATAAACCTTAAAAAAAATCAATAAATCCAGGAGCTGGTGTTTTGAAAAGATCAACAAAATAGACCACTAGCCAGACTACTTTAACAAACATATGAAAAAATGCTCATCAACACTGGTCATTAGAGAAATGCAAATCAAAACCACATTGAGATACCATCTCACACCAGTTAGAATGACGATCATTAAAAAATCTGGAAACAACAGATGCTGGAGAGGATGTGGAGAAATATTAACACTCTTACACAGTTGGTAGGAGTGTAAATTAGTTCAACCATTGTGGAAGACAATGTGGCGATTTCTCAAGGATCTAGAAATAGAAATTAAATTTGACCCAGCAATCCCATTACTAGTTATATACCCAAAGAACTATAAATCATTTTACTGTAAAGACACATGCACATCTATGTTTGTTGCAGCCTGTTTACAATAGCAAAGACCTGGAATCAACCCAGTGCCCATCAATGATAGACTGGACAAAGAAAATGTGGCACACATATACCATGGAATACTACACAGCCATAAAAAGCATTGAGTTCAAGTCCTTTGTAGGAACTTGGATGACTCTGGAAACCACCATTCTCAGCAAGCTGACACAGGGACAGAAAACCAAACACCACATGCTCTCATTCATAGGCGGGTGTTGAACAATGAGAACATGAGGACTCAGGGAGAGAAGCATCACACACTGGGGACAGTTTGTGGGGGTTTGGGGAGGGACAGTGGGGGATGGGAAGGGTGAGGAGGGATCACATGAGGAGAAATGCCAGATATAGTATACACCTATGCAACAATCCTGCATGGCCTGCACCATGAACCTAAAGTAAATTTAAAAAAAAATAAAATTTAACTCTGACCATTTTCAAATGGCAAGTTTTTTGTTCTTAGAAAATGAATATTTAAAATAATTTGTTATGACTTTGGTGTCTGTTCCCTACTTCTGTGTACTGTTTCACCTTCATGCAACAGTTTAATACTAAAATAATTGTAAAACATTACATTGTAGAAATTTAAAGTATTTATGTCATTATCCTTCTTTTAATTGTTTGGTTTAAGATTCCTCTTAATTTAAAATTGTGGAAACATAGCAATCTTAAAACATAAGGGTAAAAACATAGTATTCAAAGTTGCTTACAAGGTCTGGAAGAAAATGTATCACTGTGACATACAAAGGCTTGTAAATGAAGGAACAGTAGCAGAAAATCACAAATGAAAAAGGGAACATGATTTTTCATAAAACAAAATAATGACATATGGAAGCAAGAGACAAAATTTGAAATAACGTTTACTCTACATTACAAATAATAACAAAACTTGAGATTGTGTGAGATTAATCTCTTGATACCTAGGAATAATGAGAGGATACAAGTTTAAAATGAAGAGGATAAGAGAAAGGAGAATGGAGAGGAAGAGGAGAAGACAAGTCGTAGGATGGGTATCACCGGAGAATATATAAGTGTGAAGGAAAAAGAATATTGATTCAACTTAAAAATTACATGTTTTTCTGAGATAACTGAATATAGGAATATAGACAAGAATGTAAAGAAAAAATATTTTAAAACTTTCCAAGTCTACAAAAACTATTATTATGAAAAGTTAACCTGTTAAAAAAAGTAAAATTCCCTGTCAACAACGTTTTAATTAAAACAATAAAAAAGAAATAGTCTTATAAATGTCTTCCTAAAGTTTACTTATTAATTCATGAACATAAAATAATGTCAATGGTCCATACCCACCCAAAAGATAAAGTCATAAATGAATCTGTTAAGTCTTATATATGCCTTAATTACCTTTATGTATATATAGATATAGATATATATGTGAACATGGCTGTACATGCATGTAAATACATGTATGTATATATCTATGTAAGTATGCATGGTGTACGTATGAGTGTGTGTATTTATGTATGTATATATATATAGGTGCATATACATATACACATATATATGCACCTATATATATGTGCATACATGCAAAGAGACTTATGTTCATACACACATATACATTAGGAACATGCAAACATATTGAAAGCATTGAAAATATATTTTTTATACTATTGTTATTACTAATCCTATTATGACTATCATAAAGTACTATTTTTATGACCACTGCTGTTATTGTCATATCTCCACAATAATAAAGCAATAAATTTGATTTATTTTTGTGCAGTTTTTCTTTTAGAAAACTAAGTGCATCAAATCCTACCATTATTAAATAAATATTACAAATATATACATATTTTAAATTTTGTTACGTTTAATAATTTTTAAAATAAATCGTTAATTAAATCACTGCATATAGAGAAAACCTGAGATGCATAGACTGTTTTGTTATTTATAAAATCTAAAAATGTTTGAACCTTACTATGTAGCTACTACTGGAATTATTTTATTTCTATTAAGTCACTGAATTCTCACAATAATGTTATTAAATAGATACTTTTACATTTTTCATTTTGTAGAAGTAAATGAGTCACAGAGATATTTAATAATATTCTGATGGCCTCACAGCTAGTAAGAGAAAAAATTCAGATCTCTAACATTGTACCTTGTATTTAGCATTTGTATTCTGCCTCTATTATTCTTGTCATCTCTTTCTTCATTGAATGAAATATATATAAAGAATGAAATATATATTTATATAAGATATACATATATCTTAATGTATGTACTAATTTCAGTTGTTTACTTTATGATTTAGTTATCAAAACCTTAATACATTTATGAAAAAAATATTCAGTAACTCAGTAATGAAAATATTATAAAGGGTAATATTATGTATGTTTATAACTTCTACTCATATTATTCAAGAATTATTTTCACATTTACATGAATGTAACTAAATCATGTTGGCCACAGCCATTATAATGATTCCTTACAAATAATTTATTTATTAACTAAACCAGATGTAATTCTATCCCCTGATTTTTATTGGGAATTCTATTTTAATGAAAATATGCTGAGAAAAATATGTCAAGTATTAAGTTTACTGTAATATTATATATTCTACAATGAAAATATAAATTATTTGGTAAAGATATAGATATCTTGATTCACTTTTGTTCAAACTCTTAAAGGTCAAACATTAGAAATATTTTTGAAAAGTATTTAAAAAACATTACTCACACACACTCACACATATACATACACACACACACTATTCTGGATTCTGTATGAATATTTGTAAAGAATAGTTTAATGTTTTATCAAGCCTGAAATTTATTTTAATTTTCAATATTATATTTGGTTTATAATTAAGTCTAAATTAATAAAAAGTGAACAAATTTATAAAGAGATTATTAAAATAAAATAAATTTGTATTATATGTTAATAATTTCCAATACAATATCATATACAATATGAGTATTTTTGTGAGATTCTACAGGCAACAGTATAAATATGAATTTTTTCTGAAAGCTGCTTGTGACATTGTATATTGTATCATCTATCAATAAAAATGCTAACTATATTTTAACATGACCATACTTTCCTGATTAATCTGCATCCAAAATGGTTTAGGAGATCAATACTATCTTGAACTTTACAGGATCACACTGTTTTGTGACCTTTTAGAATTCTGAAGTGGAGAGGTAACCCTTCTGTGTTCAGTACATTTTACATTAAGAAAACTCCACTTTCTTTCTGTAAATTACTTTGGGCAGTATAGCCATTTTCATGATGTTGATTCTTCCTAACCATGAACATGGAATGTTTCTCCATCTGTTTGTGTCATCTCTTATTTCATTGAGCAGTGGTTTGTAGTTTTCCTTGAAGAGGTCCCTTATGTTCCTTGTAAGTTGTATACCTAGGTATTTTATTCTTTTTGTAGCAATTGTGAATGGCAGTTCATTCTTGATTTGGCTCTCTTTCAGTCTGTTACTGGTGTATAGGAATGCTTGTGATTTTTGCACATTGATTTTATATCCTGAGACTTTGCTGAAGTTGCTTATCAGTTTCAGGAGTTTTTGGGCTGAGGCGATGGGGTCTTCTAGGTATACTATCCTGGCGTCTGCAAATAGAGCCAATTTGGCTTTCTTCTTTCCTATTTGAATACCCTTTATTTCTTTTTCTTGCCTGAATGCTCTTGCTAGAACTTCCAGTACTAAATTGAACCGGAGTGGTGAGAGAGGGCAACCTTGTCTAGTGCCTGTTTTCAAAGGGAATGCTTCCAGTTTTTGCCCATTCAGTATGATATTGGAGGTTGGTTTGTCATAAATAGCTTTTATTACATTGAGATACATCCCATCATCTACCATTGACTTTCTTCACAGAACTGGAAAAAACCACCATGAACTTCATATGGAACCAAAAGAGAGCCCGCATAGCCAAGTCAATTCTAAGCAAAAAGAACGCAGCAGGAGGCATCACACTACCAGACTTCAAACTATACTACAAGGCTACAGTAATCAAAACAGCATGGTACTGCTACCAAAACAGAGAAATAGACCAATGGAACAGAACAGAGGCATCGGAGGCAACACAAC
>CM052653.1:52946930-53041250 GCA_028533165.1 Leontopithecus rosalia | reverse complement strand
ATAGCAAAGACCTGGAACCAACCCAAATGCCCATCCATGATAGACTGGACTGGGAAAATGTGGCACATATACACCATGGAATATTATGCAGCAATCAAAAATGATGAGTTCGTGTCCTTTGTAGGGACATGGATGAATCTGGAGAACATCATTCTCAGCAAACTGACACAAGAACAGAAAATGAAATACCGCATATTCTTGCTCATAGGCGGGTGATGTAAAATGAGAACACATGGACAGAGGGAAGGGAGTACTACACACTGGGGTCTACAGGGGGGAATAGGGGAGAGACAGTGTGGGGGGAGATGGGGAGGGATAGCCTGGGGAAGAATGCCAAATGTGGGAGAAGGGGAAGAAGGCAGCAAAACACACTGCCATGTGTGTAACTATACAACTATCACGCATGTTCTGCACATGTACCCCAAAACCTAAAATGCAATAAAAATAAATAAATAAATAAATAAATAAATAAATAAGAAAACTCCACTTTTAAATAACTGTCTACTTCTACTAAAAAGATAAATATAAATAGGTTCAACGATAAACTGATTTTACTAACAAATACATTGTTTAATCTTCCTCAGTTGGTTTGAAAGGGTTATTAAGGATCAGGTAAATCTATAATATTTGCAGTTAACAGCACTTAACTTTTTAAGACCATTGATTGTTCTAAAGTAATAGTACAAAAAGGAAAAAAAATACATTTTTGCCCTATTACTATCAGATATATCTGTTTTGATGATTTGGGCTAAAAATAATAGAAACACAGAATCAATGTACTCAAACTGTACGGGAATTATGATCCCACATAAAAATCACAGGGTTTAGATGGGTTTCAGGTAGTTGATTCAAGAGAAATAGTCAACAACACACTTTTCTAGATTGTCATTCTTGATGTTGATTGTTGTAGTCACATCCAGACCATATAATAACGTCTAGAGGATAAAGAGAGATGATTTCCTCCTGTTTGTGGCTGACTCATTGTCTCCCTTTCCTTGGCCAGAATTGGGTTAATTGATCAATCTTTGGCAATAGCAATGAGATTACCATCATCTGGGATAGAACAGATCCTGAAAATTATCTACAATGTCAACAATACTGAACATACTCAAAACTAGACAAATAGACAAAATATAAATTCCAACTGGTTATAGTTAGGGCATAAGTTGATCTAATGACTCATATAATTTATAGCATCAAGGTATAAAAAGTTCAAAATATAATCCTAAATCTTTATTTATAAATATTTAGTAGTAGCTATTATTCATGAAGGCAAAAGAACCACTCTTTTAAGTAATATCAAAGTTATATTACTAACATAACATTCCAAATGATATAGAAGAAAGCACATTGCTGTGGGAAAAATGCCTTCTTCAATGCTATAGCTCTCTTTAAATTATGTACTTATTGCTATTATACTGATAAACTCAGCTTTAAAATTATGTCATTCTTTAACCTGTTTCTATTGTAATTTGGTCTCACCACAGGCTTGTATGAGTTTATAACTTAGTGAATTAGTCCAGGGCTGTAATGTTAAATTATTTATACTATCTGACTGTCATACTCACTAGTTTTAACCCAGTGTATTTTCTTTTAACATCTTAGAAGATCTGAAGATCTGGTTATTTATTTTTTATAAAGTCAGGTGCACAATAATAATTAATTAGTTTGTGGATTAATTTAACCACAGATTTGACTCATTTTCACTGTTGTTTTAATATATATCCATATGCTTTGTAGATGTATGTATTTTATAACTCTCTAGAACAGTATTTCTTTAAAATGGTGTAAGTTAAGTGGTTGTATGCTACAATACTTAAGAAGATGACTTTTACGTGGTTGAATATAATTTTGAAGTAATCACCTAAATCATGTGAGTGATTTTTATTGTAGGAATTCTGAAAACTAGACAATGTACTACACTAGTATTCGTAGTGTTCATATACAAAACCAAATTAAGTTTAATAAAGGAACAACTTTCTGTGTTATACTGTTTATTTTTATCTCATGTCCATTTTCTACTATCCACTTTTTCTGATTAACTTAGAAATGCTTTCTGCTGAAAAGTGACTGTAGCAACTTTGCAAAATTTAAATGTACTTGAAAGACATAAGAGAACAAGGAACCTGTGCATGACTTTTTCAAGTTAAATGTCCTGATCTGGGGACAGATTGAAGTAAATGAATAGTCAGCAGAGATACAGGATGATGCTGGAGAAAACATTTGCATTGCTTTACTCGATTTAAGCCTACAGTTACCAAATAATAATCTTCTACCAAAGTATAACCCACCTCACAAGCCAAGGATAAATGTGTTGTCAGGAAAAACAATGAACACAATATTAACATGAGCTAATGGGTGCTGAATGCTACAGACATACCAAAATGTATGTGTAACACTAGATACTGAAGAGGAGTAGGACGGAAACAGTTGAGGAAAATCTCAGTGATATTCAGGAGAACACAGAAAAAGTATCCTAATGTATTCTTACAGATTTAAATACCAATGTGCAGAGATATGATAAACACACAATACGTTTAAAATATAGAAACTAACCTTTCACATAATTATAAATATATAGTGAGACTTGGTTATAAAATTTCTGATTTTAATATAATAATAAAAAAATAAAAAGAAACATGTCTAGTGGCAATACAAATAGTAGAATTCCACAGTAGAAACTGGTACTGTCAATTGGCAATCAACGGATCCCACAAAATAGACTGTGGATTAAAATGTTGAATGTTGAGTAAGACAAAAAAATAAATTAGATAAAATATATTTACTTGGAGAAGTATGTTACAAGATTAGCTCTGGGTTAGGTGGAAGATGTCAATGACGTTTTCATAATAGAAAAGATAAATTAACACAAAATACAAAAATTAAATAGTCAAGGTATATGGGTCATTGTGATGGCAGCGGGGGCCTGAATGTAGCAGCTGCTGCAAAGATGCCAGCTGTAGTGGGGAGGTATGGCCAGGGAGGCATGCTTCGTGGACCTGGAGGGAGCTGGGGACAGATGGAGCCCTACCCCTTCTAAGTTGGTGGGGCAGGAGACCCGCCCTCCCAGGTGCAGCTTCTGCTGCCCAGCTGCTACTGTGGACCTGAGCATCTCTGCACTCCCAGGGACTCAGGAAGCCTCTCTGCCTCCACAGGCTTGGAAGTGCCTACTCCTGCTGTCTGGCCTCTCCCCACTCTCCACAACTGCTTGATTTCAGAGCAAAGTTGAGGCCAAGCCTGGGCACTACTGCAGCCTGGCTGAGTGTGCCCTTACTCAGGGCAGTACTGACATGCCAACTCCCTGTTGTCTTAGTGCCCTTCAGAATTTGGGCCCTGATGAGCATGGAAGGGAGGCAGAGGAGGACCTAAGGGTGGCTTGATATGGGCAGTCAGGCACCCCTTGGCATGAACAGTCTGGGCATCATGGGCACTGTGGATGGCAGGTTAATGGCAGCAGGGAGAAGACAGGCTCCTGGGCAGAAACAGGTGGGTCCCCAGTGAAATCCCACCTTCAGGCCAGGAAAGGCCTGAGCTGGGCTGCTCTTTTTCAGGCCTAGAGTAAGAACTTATGATGCTTTTCCTGGGCCCACCCATGGTCACTCATGGACCAATCAGCCCACATGTTTTCCCCCCGAAGCCCATAAAAGCTCCAGAGTCAGCCAGACTTGGGGAGATGAACAGATGACCTGCCGGTGAAGAGGAACTCCCCACTGTGGGTCTCCTCTGCTGAGAGCTGAACATACATTGGGAGGACTTGCCTGTGGACAGGAGCTACCCACTGTGGGTCTCCTTGCTGCTGATATCTGAACAGACATTGGGATGACCTTTCAGCAAAAAAGAGATACTTGCCTGCAAAAAAGACTATGCATCTTTTCTCTGCTGAGAACAGGACACTCATCAGGGTGAGGTGCCTATGGAAAGGAGCTAACAACTGCAGGTCACCTCTGAGCCATATTGTTGCTAAATAAAACACCTCTTTGCCTTGCTCACCCTTTTCTTGTCCACATACCTCATTTTTCCCTGATGTGGGGCAAGAACTTGGGACCCACCAAATAGCAGGCCTGAAAGAACTGTAACACAAACAGGGCTGAAACTTGCCCCTTGCTCACCATGTTGCAGGAGATGAGAAGGAGATAAGAGAGGAGAGAAGAGCTGTGGTTCTTCAGGGAGCCTAGACATAGGAGCTCCCCTGTTCCAGGGCTGTGACAACTCCTTTGCGGACCTGCAGTTGCTGGCATCTACAATCAACCAGGCACCACTGCATTCCCTGGTGTCAGCATTGGAAGCTGCTTGCATTGTGCTTAGCCCAGCTGTACCTGAAGCTGATTGTCCCACCACAGCCAGCATGCCTGGCTTTTCATCCCACTATAGCTGGCATACATGGCTGGACTTACACACCCCTCACTGCTATATGCCTGGCTTGCCCTTGGCAAGTGTGAGATCCAAGCCAATAGCACAGGCCAAGCGCAGCCTGCCTGACCAAGTGGGTGGAATGAGCCGAGCAAGCCCAAGCAAACCTCGGGCAGAGGTATCACTGGACACAGAGGTTTCCAGCTGGAAAAGCGACACCCCCAAAGATCCCATGACAAGGAGAGACTTCAAGATCCTACTCTATGCCACAAAGAAAATCCTACTAAAAGCAGCAGATTTTGAAAAAAATATTAAAAGATTGTTATGCTACCAAACAGAAAAGACAGCCCCAGCAGTGCTAGAACTCTGAATTCATTTCTGCCTAACCAGAAAGAGCTGATACCAAAGTGACATTATCCTTGTGCTAAAGTAGAGTGCTATGGGTGGATTTATGTGGTGTGCATGGTCTATAGAGATTTTAGAAATAATAATATAGCAACTAAAATCAGGTCTGACTTTTAATATAAACATATGCCAGGAATTCTGAGCAATGTCCTTAACAAACTCCTATTATCATTTATTGGTTTAAGTTCTAAGCAATTGCTACTCTTACTGATGGCATCCACAGCCCATCTGGAGCAGCCACTGAGGAGATGCCAGCTGTAGCAGGGGAGGTGCAGCCCAGGCTGCACATTACGTGTATCCGAACAGGGGTCCAGGAACAGGCGGGTCCAGGAAGAGGCGGGAGCCCTACCTCCAACCCAGTTAAAGGGGCAGGAGCCCCCTACTCCCCAGTATAACAGCGGCTGCCCAGATGTGGCTCTGGACCCAGACATCCCTGTGCTCTCAGGAAGCCGCCCATTCCCTCACAGGCTCTGAAGTGCCTGCTCCTGCTCTCTGGCCTCTACCCACTCTTGGAACCTAATCAAACTTCTAAGCAAATTTGAAGCCAAGCCTGGGTGCTGTTGGGATTCAGCTGGATGTGTGCATGCTCGGGGCAGCACTGACACGGCAGCCACCCACTGCACCCCCCACCAACTCAGTCCCCTCTGAAACTTTGGGCAGCAACAAGCTTAGCAACGGAGACCAGTGCGGGGTGAGTGTGGCTTGGCATTGGCCTGCAGTCACCCCATGGCATGAACAGCCTGAGTGCCATGGATGGAGTGTTGATGGCAGGAGGCAGACACATTCCTGGGCTGAAAGGGATGGTTCCTGCCAGGCCAAGTGGGTGGAATGAGCCCAGAGGGTGTGAACAATGCTCAGGCAGAGGCACCGCTGGCCACAGAGGTCTCCAGCTGATGAAGCGATACTCCAAGGATCCCATTACATTATGCTTGAGTATTGATAATGTGTATTTCAACTTTAAGTATATTTTAATCATTTAAAATGTAGTAGTCATTGTACTGTATGTGGATGTTAATTTGGAGTACTCCCAGTTATAAAATCAGCCCTGGACATGGGTAGAATTAGCCACATGTGATTTTGTGTGTGTGTGTGACTTTTTTTGTTTGAGAATTAATTCATGTGGTAGAAAGTCTTTTGAGATGCAGATAATGTCTTCAACCTTTATGGCATTGCCTACTCCTTCATTAAAATAACAGATTGTAAATAGGCAATTGTAGTACAGTGGGTTTACAAATGGGGAAAACAAACAAAATGAATTATTTTAACTCTATCATTCTATATGCAAATCAATCTGAATTTTATGACATTTACTCTTATAGAAGTGTTCTCTGATGAGTTTCTACTCCTGGTAAGTTAGATTAATGTAACTAAAGTTTAGAAGGCTGAGGTGGGTGGATTGCTTGATCCCAGGAGTTCAAGACCAGCCTGGGAAACATGACAAAACCAGGTCTGTACAAAATAGTAAAAAAATTAACCCAGTGTGGTGGTGCACTCCTTTATAGTCCCGGTGACTCTAGAGGCTTTGGTGGAAGAATCACTTGAATTCACAAAGTCAAGGCTTCAGTGAGCTGTGATTGTGCCACTGCATTCCATGCTGGGGTGAGAACCTCTCTCAAAAAATAAAATAAAATAGAGTGAGAACCTGTCTCAAAAAATAAAATAAAATAGAAACATCAATTTAGTTTTTGTTTTTCTTATTTGAACAGCAGCATGTATTTTATTAGAATTACAGTATCGATTTAATCTAATTTTCCTTAGCATTGTATTATGTCTGTGTGTTGCAAGTGTTGTTTGCTAGTTTTGTATAATCAGCACAATGAACAATTCAAGGTCTGCTTTTAAAATCCATATTATTATTTGTTTCATTTTATGATTATTAATTTAGTTTTATGGGGAATATTCAATACTGTTTTCTGCAGGTTTCAAATATGCCAAAATAAACTTCTGTTCTGTACAACTTTAAACTGAAGTTATTCAGCAAAATTTTACATTTGAGATGTTAGTGCTTCTTTTTCCTACCTTTGCAACATATTCTTAATGTTGGAGGTCAAATGAATGATAAGCTCAAATGCAGGTGTTTTACTTGCTTTCATGGTAGTAATACCTTTCCACCATTTATTGTTCTTATTTATTTCCCTGAATCACTGTCTGATTTTACAGAATTTTGGGCTACATCTTTGTTTTCTGCTTGAGCTTCGATAGTAAGAACAATTCCTAAAGCAAAGTTGCTAAATGGAAAACGGTATATGAATAGAGGGTAGGTAGAGGATGAAGGAGGTAAAATATAAAATTGTACATTGCTAATGCATCAGTGCCATAAGGAGGTCTATCCAAGAATATCAGAAAATGGATAAGTATTTTAATAATTATACTAAGTAAAATATTCTATAATTTCTCTTTAATGTAGCAAAAATTTTAATTTGTGTTGGTTGTAATAATGTCAGGATTCTTATCACATGTTCTATTTAATGCCTCAATAATATCTAATTGGGGCCTCATTATTGTACCTGCTCTAGATAACATCCTCTATTATTTCTTTTGTGGCGTATGTGAGTTTTATGTTATATTTGGTAACCTTTTATTGACTACCAGTAATGTCTCTTTTCTTGATCTTCTCTTCCATATTTAGTTTGCATTTCCTTTAAAATATGTCTAGCCAGATGTAACTGTAAGCAGGAAGATGGCTATAGAGTGATTCTTTTTGATAAGGAAGTGGCTTTTTCTGGAGCTGTGGCTTTACAACCATCCTTGCCTAAGGCATAATGAATGATGCGCGAGTTTGTACTGGATACTTTTCAGTTCCAGGAAGATAGAAAAAAATGTACATAAACACAGACTTTTAAGAACAAAATACCTAAATTTCTTTGTTAATATTTTGTTTGCTCACTGTAGGAGTACATAAATAAGCATATATGGATAGAACATTGTGTTTATGTAAATGAATATGATTTCTTTTTTGATAACTACCCAGTTAATATAACTATAAGAAATTTGAAATTATAAAACTAAATTTACTTTGTTTTATAAGCTCTATCTAAGTTTTGGAAAAGAACTCTATTGAGTATAAACCTTACAGTCCACAGTATATATGGAGTCTGGTTATTTTTTGAGAGAATATTGTGTATTTTTAAGCTGAAAACCGTTTTTTTTTGTTTTATTTTCTTTTTTATGACATTTAAACTTTTATTTTACATGCTGGGGGACGCATGTGCAAGTTTGTTGTATGGATATATTGTGCGAAGCTGAATTTTGGGATATGGATCCCATCACTGAGTTAGTGACCATAGTACCCAATAGGTGAATTTCCCTCCGTTTCTGCTCTAGTAGTCTAAAGTGTCTGTTGATCCCATGCTTACGTTCATATGTGCTTAATATTTTGCTCCCACTTATAAGTGAGAATATATGGTGTTTCATTTTCTGTTTCTGAATTAATTTGCTTAGGATTATGGCCTCTAGCTATGACCACATTGCTGCAAATAACATGATTTGATTTTATTTTATGGCTGCCTAGTATTCCCTAGTGTATATGGGACATGGGGTCTACGGAGTGTTGCTTCACCAGTCAGTGGTGCCTCTGTCTGAGTGTTGCTCACACCTTCTGGGCTTCTTTTGACCATACAGCCTAGCAGGCTATTCTGAGCTTGTGCAACCAACCCTTATCCTACACCTGCCAAGGGTGAGCAAAGCATGAAGTAGCGATGGGTACGGGGGTGAATGAGCATGGGGTTTGGCTACTGTGGACAGCCAGGCATGCTGGCTAATACCGGGGCCAGGAAGCTCCAGGCGCTGGCACAGGTGCTGACTCTGCAAGAGGCTGCTGCTGGATCAGATGTGCCACAAGTGGCTTCTGCTGCCGGCATCTGCATCTATATGAGGGGAATGCAGTGACACCCAGAAGCCTGGAGATGCCAGGAGCTATAGAACCCCAAAGAGAGTGTCACAGCCCTGGCTCAGAGATTCCCTAGGTCTAGCCTCCCCAGAGGGCCGCAGCTCTTCTCTCCTTCTTGTTATCTGCAATGTGGCAAGCAGGGGCGGGGCATGTTTCAGCTCTGTGTTATACCTCTTTCAGTCCTTATTTTTGTTTGGTCCCACATTCTTGGCCCACGTCTAGGAAAAATGATATATGCAGACAATTGCATGAGCAAGGCAGAAAGGAGCTTCACTGAGTGACAGAACAGCTCTCAGGAGACTCAAAGTGGGTAGCTCCTTTCCACAGGCAGGACGTTCCAATGTTTGTATGACTCTGGCTGAATCTAGGGTTTCTATGGGCTCAGAAGGGAGGAAGTACATGCAGATGGATCCTTGGGTGGCCATAGGTGGGCCTGAAAAAAACACTATATGATTTCACTCCAGGCCCTGGACTCTACCTGGAACAGGCAGCCTACTTCAGGCCTCCAGACTTCAGGCCATCCATGGCTTAAAGGTTTTTTCATCTGGAAGCTGTCTTTTTCAGCCTAGGAACCTGTCTACCTCCCATCATCAACATCCTGTCAATCACTCCCAGGTTGTTCATGCTGAGGGGTGCCTGCAGGCCCATGCCAGTCTGCCCTCAGCCCCTCCTGACCTCCCTCCCATGCTCATTGGCACCCAAAGTTTGGAGGTGACTGAGGTGGCATATCAGTGCAGCTCCAAGTGAGACCCTCCAACATGGCTGGTTTGCAACAATGCCTGGACTTGGCCACAACTTTTCTCCACACTAGAGTGGGTGCTGGGTGTGGGGAGAGGCCAGATAACAGAAGTAGGCACTTCTGAGCCTGCAGGAGCAGGGGCTTCCCAGGACCCCAAGAGTGCAGGTATACCTGGGTCCAGAGCCATGGTTGGATGGCTGCAGCTACACCCAAGACCCTTGGGGTTCTGCCCCACCAACTCAGGTGAGCAGAAATCCCACCTTTTTCCAGCTCCCTCTGGCCTCATGGAGCATGCAACTTCAGCTGTGCCTCCTCCACAGCAGCCAGCATCTCAGCAGCCACTCTGGACAAGCTGCTGTTGCCATTATTATGTATCACACTTTTTTTAAAAAAGCTAATCTATCATTAATGGCCACCAAGGTTGATTTCATGTCTGTGCTATTGTGGCTAGAAAAACAGTGAACATATAAGTTTACGAGTCTTTCTGGTAAGTGATTTATTTTCTTTTGAGTATATGCCCAGTAATGGGAATGTTGAGTTGAATGATACTCTGTCTTAAGCTCTTTTGAAAATCTCTTGACTGCTTTCTGTGGTTTCTGAACTAATTTATGCTTCCAACAACAGTATTTAAGTTTGTATTTTCTCTTCAGCCTTAACAGCATCTGTGGTTTTTCTTTGTTTTTTTACTTTTTATTAATAGCCATTCTGACAGGTGTGAAATGTTATCTCATTGTGGGTTTGATTTGCATTTCACTGGTGACTAATGATGTGGGTCATTTTGCTTACATTTGTTGGCTGCTTGTATGTCTTCTTTTAAAAAGTTCCTGTTCATGTTCTTTGCCCTTTTCATAATTTTTTTCTTGCATATTAATTTAAGTCTCTTATAGATTCTGAAAATTAGACCTTTGTTAGATGCATATTTTGTGAATGTTTTCTCTGATTCAGTAGGTTGTCTGTTTACTCTGTTGATAGTTTATTTTCTTGTGCAGAAACTCTTTAGTTTAATTAGGTATCATTTATAAATTTTGTTTTTGTTGTGGTTGCTTTGGGGATTTAATAAAAAATTATTTGCCAAGGCCAATGTTGAGAAGGATATTTTGTAAGTTTGCTTCTGGGATTCTTACACTTTAGTTACTATAATTAAATGTTTAATTCCTCTGAAGTTAGTTTTTGTATATGGTGAATGGTAAGGGTCCAGTGTCCTGCATATGGCTAGGCAGTTACCTCAGCACCATTTATTGAATCTGGAGTCCTTTACTCATTGCTTGCTATTGTCAGCCTTGTCAGGTGGAAGATGTCAACAATAATACCAACTTATTTTTTATTTATTCAGCATTGTGATCAGTTTAAAAGATTTATTGGGTCAGGTCAGTACAACATGTAAGTCAATAGTGAATGCTGAAAGATGTAAATATGTTGTGATCTTTGATGAGGTAAATATATAAACTGTGATTTATACTTATTTAAAAGAAATAACACAAGGACTAAAATTCACTACCATGTTTAAAATGGAAATTATAAAACTTAGTAGATTAGAGGTTACTGAGGGTCTGAGAGAAGGGAGGAAAGGCACATCATTGCTTAATAGTTATAGAATTTCTGTTTGAGGTTATGAAGTTTTAGGAGTAAATTGTTGTTCTTGTTGAATGTAATTAATACAACTGAATTATATAATTAAACATTGTAAAAATGGGAAATTTTTTATTCTGTGTATTTTACCACAATAAAAAAATTCAGAAAGACAGGCCAAATGTGAAAACAATTTTATAGGCCAGGCATGGTGGCTCATGCCTGTAATTCCAGCACTTTAGGAGACTGAGCGGGGAGGATCACCTGACGCCAGGAGTGCAAGACCAGCCTGACCAATATAGTGAAACCCTGTATCTACTAAAAATACAAAAATTAGCTGGGGCTGGTTGTGTGCACCTGTAGTCCCAGCTACCCAGTAGGCTGAGACATAATTGCTTGAACCAGGGAGGCAGAGGTTACAGTGAGCCGAGATCAGTCTAATGCACTGCAGCCTGGGTGACAGTGAGACACTGTCTCAAAACAAAAACAAACAAAAACAAAACAAAGCAATTTTATAAATACGTAATAAATAAGCATTTCTAAATCATAGCATAAATATATGATACATGTATATACATATTAATTATAGTAGTAGAATGAATTATATACACCCTCACACTCCCCAATTCATTCTTTCCTGCTTAGGGTGCTGGGCAGGATTTACAGGCAAAATTTTTGTATCATTGGAGAAATCTCTCTCTCCCTCTATCTCTCTCTGAGTGTGTCTCTCTACAAAGTACAGCAATATGTTTTAATATTTGGTATACATAATCTATAATATTTCAAAGAATAAACCTAAAAATTTACTAAAAATGATTTAAGATTACCAAATTTCTTTTTTCAGACACAGCCTCCTAAAACATTAGCAATACTTAAACTGACAGTTAGGATACTTTGCTTTCTTCCCTATTTTACTATCTTAACCATTTCCCACAACTTTGTAATTTACATTTTTTCAATATATAATACTTCAAACCATTTTTAATGTGTATTTGACAAGGACTATGAATCTATATTTGCTCTCTTGAAAATCCTTTTTGAATGAATAAACTATGAACAATTAAAGGAAATAATAACGTTTCTTTGTGCTAAAAGGAACATTTTTAAAAACTTGAAAAGTAAAATGCACTTAATGATACTCTAAAACCTATTTTTAAAATTTCAATTTGAGATATGCTAAATATCTGACTATTCTAAGCAAAGTTAAAAGAAATGAATTCTAGACTGCAGTGCATATCTCATACTATCAAAATATTTCTGATTTGTTTGGACAGAAGTTCTGGATCTTTTGTACCTAATAACCAACACATTTGTAGAAGCAAACAGATACAGATCTTAATCTGTAATATTTAGAGTAGAAACAAATAATTTAACAACATTTAACAACACATATACATACTAGTAGAATATGGAATATTCTATACACAAGAAATATGACATCCATTAGGTTCTGTGTTATTCCATCAAGCTTTGAATTGATGGGTTAGTTTACATTGTTCATTCTTCTGGAAGTCTGAACATCTCTCCTTAATTTCTGCTCCAGCCATCAGAAATATGATCTCACCTAAAAATATTCATATATTGAACAATACTCCAAATGCAATATTTTTGATACAATTGTCTCAATTGTCTTCTAGATTATTTCCCTTCAAGTAACATTGGTGAAAAATTGCTCACAATAAAAGAAAAATAATCCTGACATTAGCAGTCTAGTGTTCAAATTTTAGACTTATCCTTTACTAGTTTTGTAACCATTGAAAATGCATTATCTCTCTGAACTGTAATTATTTCATCTGTTAAAGTTATACACTACTAGAATAATTCAATTTGCCTAGAAATTAAAGAATTTAATCGGAAAATACATTTGGAAGCTATTAGTAAAAATAATATATTTTAAGAATATAGGAGTAATTTTAGATGTGGTCATCATATTGGGGCCATGCTTTAGGACTACAAGATAATACTTAGTTATAGAAGTAGGTGGTTTAATCTTTACATAAGTATGTAATATATGCTTAATGAGTTTTTCATAAACAGAAAATCTTTAACTCTTTATTAATCCTCTTTGGATCAAAAGTTCTGCTCTTCAACAGGGCTGCCATAATAGGAACTACATTTGGAAGAGTTTCCTTAGAATATTGTTAAGATTCTCTTTATTTTCTCATATTTATGTAGTGTTGGAATGTAACCTATGGTGCAAAATCCATAGCTGAAAGTAATACAACACATAATGTAATAATAGAAGAATCAGGCAGTTAGCCATTAGATGGCATGATTTTCCTTTTTTCTTTGAATTATATATAGAAGCAAAATATCTTAGAATTTTATGGAACAATCTTAATAAAATAATTTGTGTAAATCAACTTCAAAACATCTTTTCAAAACCATTAAAATTGAGAAATGTGTGACTATTCTAATTAATAACATGAATTCTAAGAAGTATAAAGTTTCATAATCAATATCCTGCAGGGGGGCTTTGATTAAAACTTAGTTTGCTCTACCGATGAAAATGCAGCATTGCATTAAGAAAGTGTCAGGAAAAAAAAAGTTGTATAATACAAATATTAAAGCTGCCACAAATATGGGAAGGATAAATGATGACAAGACTATTTTATATTTGGTGTGTTATTAGACCCTGAATTGAGTATCATAGCAGCATGTATTTTGCAAAAACATCAAGAAAAGATTATGTAATGTGCTTACTATTCTGTTCTAGTCATCTATCTAATCCTACATGCCCCGTATTCTACTCATTCACTTATAAGCTCTATAGGGGGTTATATGAATAATATGATAATCTATTATTTAATGAGTACAAGTGAATGACCACAGCCTGTTGAATTCAGATAGAATGCTTATTTTTGCTAAAATGCTATAACCTGGAATAGAAATTCTAAGCATGGAAATTTCTTATGACCTCACAGGTAACTTGACAAAATATTACAGAAGTCATGAAAGGGGAACAGCTTTTATCATGCCTTAGTAAGCCATTCGTTCAATCAACAAATATTTACTGAATGTCATCTTTATGGAACAACTGAAGTGGTCCCTTTGCATCTAACCTTCAGTGAAGACACATTGGTCAGTAATGTTTTCACCAAAAGTGTTTCCTAAAACAGAGAGAACATAGCTTTGGAAATGTGTCTAATTTTGCTTCGGGTGGTTTAGTAAAGTACCAATCTTGTATTCTGTTTTGTATTTATTTATATAACCATACATGTGAAACCACAATATGTAGGCAGGTATAAAAATAGATTATACCAATCTTTGTTTGAAAAAAATTCTGGAAAAACATGTACTGACTATTTTGTATTGAAAAACCCATAATAACTTGTTACATTTGATATATTTAGTGACCAAAACTTATTAATAAGGCATATTTAGTGAGGATACTTTTTAAAACGAGATATATTTAGTGGAGTTCACTCCATCTGTATGGCACTTTTGTGCATAGCACTTTTGTGTTGGGGCTTTTGAAGGGATAATCATGCTTTTTCTTCACTGAATTTTCATGAGGTGATATTTAGGACTTATGTTAGTATCTACAGATTCATGTCAGAGAAGAGAAGAGAATTTTGCTCTGATCTTTCATCTTCCTCAGCAAATAACCTCCAAAACCATTGCCTAACTCCTTTTTTCCAGAAGTGCCCCCTTGTTTATAAGAAACTAGGAAAAACAACCAATACTAGAATAAGTTGGTAGTCTTCAGGATTTATGTTCCTTTTGTTCCAAGTCAATTGGTATGAGATACAAAATTATATATTTTACATATATAATAAATATTGATAATTATACAACTAGATCTTATTTAATTTTACATCTTTATTTATGAAATATCTTCTTTGTTGAGACAAGCCAGTTTACCAAAGTGAGTCTATACATAAACCTGTATGTAAATACACATCACCACAAACTGATACTTTTATCTAAAATATCTAATGTTCCTAAAAATATTAGAATATTATTTGGGTATAATATTAATATAAACTTTCATTTTTTAACCTGATGATGCTATTTAGAATTAGCATTTATTCATGTCTTTTAATACAGGTAAGGGAAGGATAGAGTAAGAAAACATCGGTGTATTTCTAGTATGACTTAGTTATTTTATTTTACATTGTACCAATTATTTATCTTTTAGATAAATACTATATTCTCTATGTCTATCCAAGGCTGTAAGTAAGAGCACAGTGATCCCTACAATCTCAGAAACAGCAGTTTAAAGAACTAAAACAGAATAGAACACAGAGAAGTAATCCATAGTTTCTTATGAGAGAAACAATGAGAGGTCCTTTACAATTGGTAAAATGATTCATAGGTGAAAATTTCTGAAGGTATGTATTAAATGTTACTTTTTCTTAAACAAAAGTTTATGTAGTCTACTAAAAACTTAATATGTTTTAAAGCTTTAAGTGTGTCTTTGTCTAGAAAAAATAGCATAGAATTTTATTGTAGGAGACAAATAGAAACAACTAACAGTTGTTCAACAATATGTGTCTTTATAAATATGCAATAGTGTGTGTATCTGTGTATATGCATGTGTGTGTTTGTTTAAATGCAGGAAAGAGCAGTTAATAGCCACAACACTTCACACACACTGATTCAGCACTTAGTTTTTATTAGAAAAACCTGTCTTCTGTCATGGTGTGAATGTGTCTGGCCCTAGGACTAGCACCATGTGTTGAATTCATTACGGTCTTTCATAAGATCCCAGGAGAGTTTATTCACAGATGTAGATTTCCTGCCAACCGCCCATAACTGTCTATTTGGCCTTCATTGTGAGCACAAAGACAAGAAATTATCCAGTGGAAATAATTCATACCAGTGCATTTAAAATAATAAACATTACTTCTAGTGAGTGATACTAAAGGTTTATAGTTTCTGACACTTGACACTGGTTTTGTGGCGGCCCCTAGGATTTATGTGTAATATCCTATGTCCTTTCAAGTCTCACAGTAGATGCTGAGTTTTTATAGCTTCAAAGAAAGTTGAAGAATGCTGGCACCAGAAATCTGTCTATTTTATTGATTTTCCCCTAAGCGTATTTAATTATTCACTGAAGGATCCATTTAACAATCACATCTATTTTTAACCAATTAAGGTCACATTAAATATTTACCAATATCATTGTAATAATAAGTGCTATTTCATGGCATTTAGCCAGCACAAGTACCAAGTAGGATTCTCCTATCGTGGATATAAAAATTTAGAATCATTATGGCTTCAGACAAATAAAAATATGTACATAGCTATCACCTTCTATAAAATGAATAGTTTAAAAATTGAGATAGTACTGCTGGTAAAACTGCATAGTTTTGACAGCCATATAATATTAGTAAAATATTTTATTCGGTATTTTTCCTATAGCAGTAGAAATTTTCCATTGTGATAATATAAATATAAGAATATAATATAAATATAAATATAAAATAAGAAATATATTCAATCATATAAAATTGAAGAAGTGCAGAAATAATTCATGGTGCAGTTAGAACATATGTATTATTTCTGCACATCTGCCAAACCTGTGTACTAAAATGCAGGGTTTTTATTTTTTCATATTATATTCATTGTATTGGCAGAGAAAAATCTAGGATTAAAAATATTTTTTTAGAATGAGGCATTCTCAATTATCTTTTATAAAGGGTCATATAATCTATGAGTGGGAAAGTGCTTAAAAAGCATAAATGGCATACACCTCATTTTATAAGTAGATAAATTAATGTCCATACTGGCTTCTACAAGGTCATCAAAGAGCTAATTCTTACATCATTTGCCTTGAAATACAAGATTATTTCTACTTTCCTTGTGTTTTATAATCCCAAACTCATAATTAATGTTTGTTACAAGAGCTCACATTTCTCTGTAGCCCCATTTCAAAATAAGTATTCATATATGCAGAATATGTTACAGATGGCTCCTGTTACTTATCTGTATTCCCAGAAGGAAAGTTCAATGTTAATTGCTTAATTTTGACTTCCAGTCCATTTATGCCTCATATATGACATATATTTAAATGTAAATCCACTTTAAAAAGATAGTAGCTCCTATATACACCTATGCAATATTTTTCTTTATTTTAAAAATGTTCAGGTAGCTAGTCTTTCCCTCTTGATAAATTATTTTTTTGTACCTTTTTATCCTCCTAGATTCATTCTTTGCTCCACATAATGTCAGCTTAGAGTCAGTAGACATCAGCATAAAAATAGCCAAATACAATTTTAAAAAGCTAATCTCATGAAGACTCACTGACTCTAAGGACAAAAAAAAAATAATGATGCAACTAATTTTTATTTTATTTTAAGACAGAGTCTCACTCTGTCTCCCAGGCTGGAGTGCAGTGGCACGATCTTGACTCACTGCAAACTTCACCTTATAGATTCAAGTGATTCTCTGGCCTCAGACTCCTTAGTAGCTGCGATTACAGCTGTGTACTACCACACCCGGCTATTTTTTTTTTCTGTATTTTTAGTAGTGATGGGTTTCACCATGTTGGTTAGGCTGGTCTTAAACTACTGACCTCAAATAATCCACTCTCCTTGACCTTCTGAAGTACTGGGATTACAGGCATGAGCCACAGTGCCTGGCTTACTCTTTATTAGAGTTCCTAAAGTAACATCTTATGTTATAAACTGCAAATGATATAAACATTTCAGTGTCAAATGGAGACCACCACAAATCGTTCTTTCACAAATTCTGTTCTCTTGTCCATGGGTGATTTCTTTTAGGAACGTGGTTTATACCATTACAGAATATATTTTTATATAATGATGTGTGCCTTCATATTCTTTTTTTTTTCCAAAATGAAAATTTATTTTTGTTTGTATTGTTTAAAAGGGTACATGTTTTTTTTCTTTTCTTTTTTTATTGCATTTTAGGTTTTATATTCTTAATACTTTTGGTATATGACATATAGATAGATGCATATTTTTATATAGTTCGATCAGGATACAAGTGTGTATTTATAGGGTATATAGTTTGAAAACATTATAAGTAACATAAGAGTATATAATTGGCATTATCTAAGTTTGAGTTTCCTAGAAGCAGAACCTGAGACAAAAATTCAAGAACATATAATCTATATGTAGAACTATTCCTAGAAATAGAATCACTGACCTGAAATTTGAATTTCAGATAAACAGTAAACATTTATTTGAAATATTTTGGATATATTTATTCTAAAATAATATTCATTTATTTCCTGAAATTCAGATTAATCTCAGAATTCTTTATTTTTCTGACAACTTTATTCAAAAGAGAGGAAGTGAAGGAAAGATAGGACAGAAGTAGCTAAGCAAAGGTGCCGTGTCAGTTGAATCTACCACTGCCCTGGTCTATGGGACAACTCTGTTTCTATGGATGTATGAATTACACTGTAAAGCTCCACCTTGGGGCTGGTCTTTTGTACAAACAACTCAATTATTGGCTGCAGACTATGAGGATGAATAGGCAAAACTCCTGTTCATGCCTACAGACCTACAAACCTACCTGGTTTTCTTGGAATGGAAATACCTTAGTTTATTATTTTGAAATATATAGAGAGATACAAATTATCAGCAAAATAGATAGAATGACTTTTGAAACTTTTTTCTTTAATTATTTTTTAGAGAAAGCTCACTCTGTCACCCAGGCTGGAGTGCAGTGGCATGATCATGTTCAGTATTTTTTTTTTACAGTATTTTTTTTTTTACATTTTTTACATTTTGTAAAGATGGGGTCTTGCTATATTACCCGGGTAGTCTTGAACTCTCTCGGCCACAGCAATCCTCCCACCTTGGCCTTCCAAAGTGTTGGGATATCGAGCATGGGCTACTGTGCCTGATCTGGAATGACTTCTTATAGTAGGTATTTAGAGCAACTTGTAACCAAAAGGTGGATTTAGACTTGTTCTTGTTTTTCATGATATTGTCTCTTCCTCTTTTAGGATTTATACATATTTTTTTCTAATCATTGCATCCTCTGCTTATTATCTTACAGAAATTAAGCTGTACCATTTGCTGAACAGTGATGACTATTTAATTATTTGTTCCCAATGTTTATATTATCTAATAAATCAGTTGTAATTTTTATAAATGTTATATAGGTTCTAACCAGCATAACCAATTACATTATAATATCCATTGGGTTGCTATATTACTACTGATGGAGAAGTTTCATTTCTACCCTTGTATAATAATGGTAATTTCGGAGACACTGCAGCTCTTAGCAGAATATGATACATATAGGAGCCTCCCATGTCAGGTGACACCTTCATAGTTAGAGGGCAGAATACTTAGTTTTTAAGGGGCTAATAAGTAGGTCAAAGAATAGTTTCAACAAAGAGACTGGGTAATAAAGAAAACAAAAGAGAAAGACCAATTGCATTATGTGTTAAGGAAAGTTAGATTTCACAAGCTGGAATATAACAGGCAACAACATCAAATCCAAGTTAGAATTGAAATCTCATGTATGTAGAATCAAAGTCTGAAATCTAGTGAAAAGAGGGATGGGGTGAGGGCAAATTAGAAATAAATGTAAGAGATTTTGGCTTATTATTGGGAAGTTCCAAATTGTCTAGGAATTCTTATAATGGCTTTTTGGGGTCTATACGGTTGTTCTAAAGGATGAGAGGTTCTGGGAATGCCATCATACACACGTAAATTATTGTAAAATTCTTGTTATTTCAGAAAATGCAATATCATTCAGCACAGTTCTCATTGAAATATTTTATAAGATTCAAACAGGGCAAGTAACCAGTATTTTAATAGTTTGATAATACAGTTTTATTATAAATTAACATATGGCTCTTCACAGAAATCTGAAATATGAAGATATGCAGGAAAAATATTACTCCTACTTAATCACTCCAAACCAACAATTGTTAACTGTTTTTTATTTCCTCTTCCTGTATTCTTGCTGTGAATATAATTTTTACATAATTGTAATCAAATGGGTTATATAAAGTTAAATATGCTGATTAAACTATCTGTTTTTCCTGATTATAGGTAAATATTTGCTTGTTGCAAGTAATTTTAAAATGTAGAAACAAATATAATGGAAAAAATGCCACACATAACCCCACACCTGAGAAATTACAAATACTAATATTTTGATATTTTAGTTTTTTTATTATTCACTATTTAAAATAAATAGTGACTTCAGTAATTTAGTATAAATAACATTGATATAAAATATGACTAATCTTTATAATGAACAAATAAAGATAACCTCTGCATGTGTGAAAAAGGGGCTGTATTTTAAATTAATTATAGCAAAATAAATCTCAACAGTTTAAGAATTGTAGCTATGATTATTACAAATATATAATTAATAGCACTTAAGAGGTCAACAATAAATTATAGAACTTGTGATATTTGTGAAGGGAATAATGAAACTCAAAAAATATGCTATTATATGAAGAGATTAGGAAGATGAAAAGCAGTTGAATCATGCATTATATATCCAGCCTTTGTTTCTGGGTCATAGAATCTATATGAGACACTTACAGAATCCAAATGAGTAGGTGAGTTTGAAGACTTAGTTGATTAAAGAACAGGTACTACTCACATTAAATGCTAGAAATTCAGAATAAATTGCTAATTCTATAATTTTATTTAATTTACTAGTATATAAATTCAAGTACCCAGTTGGAATCAGAAAATATTATATCATCCACAGGAGATTACTTTCATGATTAGGCTAATAAGGGATGTTACAAAGATTGAAAAAGCATTTATCAAAATACAGTAACTCACAGTAATGCTTATCAAACCCGGGTTTATTTGTCCTTCCAGCATTAAATAATGTGAAATTATCGCCATGAAAATGAGTCAGACACACATAAGAAACATCATAAAGCATGTGTTGCACTTCATAATATTTTAAAAGTTAGTTTTCCATTGATTTTTAGGATCTTAAAACATAAAATCTGGAAGAGGGCTTTAAGATAATCAAATATGGTGGCTTTTAAACTCCCTTCTGTGAAACACAAATGTTTCCCCGGAGATGTTTCATCAGTGTGATGTTGATACTCACTGGGTGGGTCTGAATCCCCTGCTCCCACTTGAGCCAAATCTATTTACTTTATATCTCATATATATTATATTTTTACATAGAATTTTATGCAGAAAATTGAAGTTTAAGCTCCCTTTAAAAGGAGGTAAAAAAATTCAGATTTAATTTGAACTTATTCACTTTCCTATGTGAGGAATTAGGGGATTTCCCAGTAAAGTTTATACCCTAATAATTCAAAATGGAGACTATAACCTAAGTCTTCCAGATGTGCTAGGACAGTAACCATCCCATTACATCATAATACTGTATATGATCTGTACAGTCTAGTTTGCTGTACAGAGAACATAAAGAGTTCAACAATTATAAAAGGTTGATAGTCAAAGTATTTAAGCTAAATTTTAACCCTCCAAATTCATTTTTATATATGGGGAAATTATAAAGCCTGATAACTTTTCTTATACAGCTAAAAACAGTATAAGTAATATTACAGAGGAAGGAAAGTGCCACTACTACCATTTAAATTATGTGATTTATCAGCAGCCTGGACGTAAAGATTCTTGTTGGCTGAGTTACTTTATTCTGCCTTAACCCTTGTAACTTCAATTGTTTTGTGAAGGAACACCTAGATGGTCTTTAATATCCTTTTCATCCTGTGTCATTTAGGATGCTTCGCACTCCAAATGGTGGGAGACTCTCATTGAAACTGGCCTAATCAGTGAAGGAATTTATTACCACACAATAGAAATTGCAGGGATATGGTAGACTTTGAGATATGTTGACTCCTCAGTTTAAGTATGTCATGTATGACCCAAATTCTCTGCATCTCTCTGTATGAAACTTTCAGAGTTAGCTATATACTTAGCTGGTAATAAGATGTCTGAAGAAGTTCTAAGTGTCATCTCCAGATGCAATACTGTCCATAGGTAGAGAGAAAAATGCATTTATTATTTTCTCCTGGAAGACAAGAACTTTTCAAAAAAATTCAGCTGAATTGCTGTCATTTTGAATGGGTTGGAATTAGTTCACACGCATATACATGTACCTGTCAAAGGCAAGGAAGATGAATTTACTGGACGGACCATGCCCACTCTTGAGACTTGGTACTGGTTCACTTTATCTTGAAGTGCAAAGTTATGTGCATGGTACATAGGGGTGGACACCTGAATAAAATGAATTATACAACTAAAGCAAGCAGGACTAGATAATGATTAGGAAAACATCCGTGTTCACTACACAATGCTAACAACATATCACTATATTTATAATTGGCAATAATGGTACAATCAGAATAGTAATAAGATCAGACAAAATAAAACTAATTTGAATCTAAATAGAATTATCAAATACTCCAGACATCTGTACTCAAGCTTTCTCTAGCCATTTAAACCTTTGTAAGAATCAGCTTAAAAATACTGGAACAGATTTGCATAAGTAATACCAATCTGAAAGCTTTCAATGAGTTAATATTTAGACCCCATTATAATGATGCATTGATTAGAAAAAAAATTAAATGGTGAATTCAGATAACCAAATGACCTCAGGAAATTTGGCACAAAAGATTACCAAAGCTGCTGCCAAAATGCATACCTTCATTGTCAATGTGGACTTCAGGCCTTGAGCCAGCTTTTATATTCACAGTATGTAAGTAGTTCTAACAGGGAACTCTATGCTACACTGACTGATATGGAAGGATAACAAAAGATGTAGTTCTAAAAATCAAGCTAGTGTTGCCATGATCGTCATATAAAATATTTTCGTTGCAGAGATAACTGAGAGCAACTAAAATACAAAACAGAAAATTAAAAATAATGTAGACAACATTGATTGAAACCTCAATGTTTAATGCCATATAATATTGTAAGTGAACTAAAGGTTTGTAACAAACCTATAGAATATAGATGCTGTTATTATTGTTATCAACTTTTTATAGATGAAAACACTGGAGTTGTAGAAAAGGTAGGAAATGCCTAGAACTATGCAGTTAGTAAGTAGTAGAGCTGGTATTCTCACTCAAACAGTATGGCACCAGAGCCTACATTCTCTCTTTTTTTTTTTTTTTTTTTTTGAGACAGTTTTGCTCTTGTTACCCAGGCTGGAGTGCAAAGGCGCCATCTCGGCTCACTGCAACCTCCGCCTCCTGGGTTCAGGCAATTCTCCCGCCTCAGCCTCCTGAGTAGCTGGGATTACAGGCACATGCCACCCTGCCCAGCTATTTTTTTGTATTTTTAGTAGAGACGGGGTTTCACCACATTGACCAGAATGGTCTCTATCTCTTGACCTCGTAATCACCTGCCTCGGCCTCCCCAAGTGCTGGGATTACAGGCTTAAGCCACCGCACCCAGCCACCCACATTCTCTTAAAAACTGTGCTACCCTGCCCTTAAGAGATGTGCAAGGGAAAAGAAATATGTGGATTATGTGCTTATCTGTACCACAATTTTTTAACCCATGTTGCTTCCATCCATTTCCAAACTACATAGTTATTAGAGAATATGGTAAGGTATTTGTTGTAATATTATAAGAATAATATTAATATTCTAAAGTTATATTTGTAGACTTACTGTAAATCTGGGATATTTATTTCTTCTAAAACTGTTTTCAAGCACTTTTGCTATATGTCTAATAGACCTAATTGAATGCAAAAGTGTTTTTGGTGAATTCATGAATTAGTGAATGCATAAATTTAAGTAAATAGATTGGTGGGACATCCTCCTATCAGCCCCTTAATTTCCAATGTTGTCTACTGAAAAATATTTTTGTATAAAAACTGGTTTTCAGGACACTTGCAGCTTACATAAGTTCTCTGTATTACAAGAATCTAGTGTAATCAAAACGAAATACTAAGAATCAAACGAAGTCCGTTTCAAAGTGATGAAAGTTAAAAAGAAATGATTGACAGTGGAATAATAAACACCATATATTTTATATGGGCTTAAATAATAAAAAAATGACTTATGAAATGACATCAGGGCAGCCGTATTTCATTCTTTAAATTCACTGGAAGGCAACCTTGAATGACAAAGATGACCTAAAGAGCAATTTATGGAAAAGAAAATCAACAAAAATACCAAACTAGTAGAAACTGCCATCATAAAGATTTTGTGTATATGGGAAAGAGGACAGTTCTCACTTGATAGAGGACATTGCTATCTAAGTCAAAACTGCTTTAGCAAAGAAGCTGCAAAATTTATAAACAATAAGTGAATTATGTGTGTATTATTTGGAAATTAGCCTCCTTCCCTGTTAAGATGAAAGGGTGAAGAAGAAAGAGGAGTTTTGATATATGTATCTATTGTATAGTGATTAAATTAGGGTAATCAGCATATCCATCACCTGAGACTTTTATTATTTCTTTGTAGTGAGAACACTGAAAATCCTTTTTTCTAACTATTTGGAAAAATAAAATACACTGTTGTAAACTATATTGAGCTTAATGTGCCAAAGGACATCACATCACACTGAACTCCGTAAATATGGAAAATTGTTATATGTCAATTAAAATAAATAAATTGTCGTTAAAAAAGAAATGAGCTGGTTTTTAGTGTTTTCCTTGTTTTAATTGCATGTGTTTTAATGTAAAACTGTCGTTAACCCTTATAAAATCTCTAGTTTTATAGTAAATAGACTACCAAGAGCCACAAAAACATTTTAAAACAGAATACAACCAAAGACATGAAGTGTTTCTAGGTATTATTTTGGAGAATAACTAAAAAAGATATTGTATATAACACAATAGCAAAAGGCAATTGTTGGCCGTTCTGCTAAAATAAATTTTCTGTTTCTTTCAGTAATAAAACGTTTCAAAAATAATTTGAATGTATGTCTTCTTTCCTTCAAATTATGTTTTAGTCATTTTATATTGTTGCCTGAAATTACGAGTAAGAGGGCAAATTAACATCTAGTTTGATTCAAATGAGGTGAGCTGTTTTGCCTGCCACTGCTTTCAGTCATTTTATTATGCCTTGGGAACATTTTATCTAAAGGAAGAAAAGCAAGACTTAGTGCCACTAGATTTCTAGAATAATCAAATGGCCATTAACACCTTGATTTTCTTAAAAATCAGGTTCATTTTTTTCTCCAAGTTAATATCATAACAATCTGAAGGCCAAATTAAATGCTATGAATTCACAGTACAGTCTCTCTGGGAAAATGCTATTACTGTAGAATTGCTAATCACTAACAAATTACTACAGTTAGAGTTACGTGAGTGTTGTGTAGGGCCACTCTATCTCACTAAAGTTATATGATTCCAGAATTTGTGTTTCTTGCATTAATATTAAGACTCTCTGAGTGCATAAGGGGAGATACTTAATGATTATTCATTTGATAAAGCACTTTGGCATCAAAAGAAGTTCTTTAGAGTTAAGATCCTTGTAAATCTGAAGTAATTATAGGTCTTTAGGAAATTTGTCTGTATTTCTATCTTAAAATAAGAGCTACAAGGAAAATCACTATAAACCAGTTGTAGAATAAAAATAAAAACTATACTTGTTTTCTTTTTAAAGAACCTTGTTTTCACTGCTATGTCTAAGAATTAAATGTCTATATGTGCTAATGTTAACTGTATCAATAATTGCATAATCACAACCTTTTATCTGTGATAATTTCCTTCAACAGTCTGTCAAATTTTGATTTTATGAGACAAAGGAATGAAAGTGTTTAAAAGCTGTTACATGTCACACATATGAATTTACATGCAAGAACTGAAGTATTTATGTTAGAAGTTATGTGCATTTCATATTTTTTATCTCTTCAGACAGTCATCCCTTGGCATATGATATCTCAAACTTAATTCATCAATTTCTGATTTTGAATTTGAATAATCCCTTTAGTTTTTCCAGTTCTGCCACTTAAAATTTCTAATCCTGACTACTGATCTCTTCTCTATTCCTAACTCCCTTCTTCACTTCTGTATTTATGAAATCATTCTGATAAAGGGTACACTACTCAAAATTTTAACTGCCACCTTGGAACTTTGATTTCAGAACTTACCTGGTTCATAAGAAAGACATTATTCTGAATAACAAAAAATTTAATGTCACTTTGCTCAGTCATGTACATATGTCAAAAATATCCAATATAGCACACTGAATGGAGAAATTCGGGGAAGCAGCAATTTACAGTTAATATTTAATTTATAATTATGTGTCATTTTTTATGAGGTCATGTTTATGTACATTAATTTGCCTGTGTATGCTATGTGTGTATATTATGTATATATATGTAGAGATATACTTAAGACAACTTTACTAAGTAATGGCAGTTTTGTCCCTTCTCATTTTGTCAGCCAATTTTATAAGCAGATTTATACCTAACAACTCAGTAAATGTTGTTTGAATCTCTGGGCTTTTTTATTTCTATACATATGTCATACTATGCATATCAGAATATTTTGTCTGACTTTTTTTTGCAGTAGCTCATGTTTGATTATAAGCAATTTAATTGCAATATAGCCATTACAACTTCTACAACAGAAAAGCTTCTTCTTTTTCCATTTCCTGATGTTCCTACCCAAATACTTTTATTGGAAAAACTGTAGTATTTATTATCAAAAGAGTGTTATATACATATTTTCTCAGAATCATTATCACTGTAGGTAAAAAGTAGTTTTATTATTGACTTATTTGCTATATAGAACCTACCTAGTATAAACTGAATCTATTAGCGTTTGATTTAGAAAACATACCACAAACAAAATATTGTTAAGCCCTGTTCCATAAAGCATGCATAGTGAACATATATACTCTAGTTATAGTTAACGATCATTGAAGTGAAAATATTGCATGAAATGTGTTTGCAAAAGAATGGCTGTCTGTTTTGAATGGATGGTGCAATATAGAGATATGGGGCACATTTAACTTATAAATAGAAATGTGAAATTTTAAATAATGTATATATAAAATCCAGAATAAAATTTTTTGAAGATAAACCTGTTGAGCCTAATTAAAACTAGATGATCAATATGATAAATCTCAAAGGACTATACTCATTTCAAAATCACAAAACTTTTAGGATAAACTACTTTGTTTTATTTCAAAGATGTGAAAAGTTCTTTAAGGACCTTAAAGAGAGTTGTAGGGGTAACATCAGCCAAAATGTTAATATATTAAGATAAGATTATACCTGATAAGTGAATATAAAGTAATTTTTGGTATTTAGAGAAGAGGGAGAACACTTTCAGACTGAGTTTCAGGAGAACTTTTCAAAAGAGGTTGAAAAGAATATAGGCAAAATTTCCAACTGAGAAATAGGAAGGACATTGAAAAGGTGGACACATATAGAGTGTGTTGAAAAGATGTTCAAAGTAATAGTTTAGATTAATTCTTGTGGAATATTAGTGAAAAAATAAATTAGTCAGAGTCCTAAGTTTTTTAATTAAAAAGAGTTAAGAGGTTTGGACTTTGGTTAATATAATTTTTTTTTGAGATGCAATCTTGCTCTGTCACCCAGGCTGGAGTGCAGGCTGCAGTGCAATGGTGCATGTTGTCCCACTTCCAGCTACTAGGGAGGCTGTGGCAGGAGAATCACTTCCAGTCTCCCGGGTTGAAGCAATTCTACCTCAGCCTCCCTAGTAACTGGGATTACAGGCGTGTGCCACCATGCCTGGCTAATTTTTGTATTTTCAGTAGAGATGGGGTTTCACCATGTTGGTCAGGCTGGTCTCAAACTCCTAACCTCATGATACACCTGCCTTGGCTTCCTAAAGTGCTGGGATTATAGGCATGAGCCACTGCACCTGGTACTGTTAACATAATTTTTTGAAGACAGAATGAAAAACCCAAAGCAAATAGCTTAGTCTGGATTTCTAAGAACACAGAGTCTGAGGATAAGCTTATACATACTTATTTTCTTAGAGAGTGACTCTCAAAGCACAAACGTGAGGGACAATGCATTGAAGCTGGGAAGGAGTAACATCCTGAATGATGCCGGTCACTCCTAAGATTAAATAACTGCTCAAACCTTGAGGGGATGCTCTGAGAATCTGTGTAGATTTTGTCTGGACTGTTTTTCATGGAAAGAAAGAAGAAAGTAAGACTACTTCTCAAATCACAATTAGTTAAAAAATTTTAGAACAATTCTCAAATCACATTGGTTAAGGATTCACCCCATAAGTTGTTAATACTCTTGCTCTTCCAGATTATAAATTGGGCATGAAATGAGGCAGTGTTAGATTGCACCTGTTTGAGGTTAATCAGATCTAAGCAGTGATGAGACTGGAAGAAGTGATGCCTGGATGATAGGAAGCATGTAGGAGATTTCTGATAATTGTGATATTTTAGAAAAACTATTTTCATTGCATAATTGAAAAAAGGATATTGAACACAGGAAGCCCAGTTAAGAATTTTTTTAAATAGCTCAGGTGAACATGGTGAAGAACTTTATTGGCATAGTGGTATATGGAATGGAAGCAAGGAGTGACTATGAAAAGTTACAGGCAAAATAAATTTTCAGAGAATAACAGGTAATTGGATATGGAACTTCAAAAATAAATTAAATATGATATTACACATTTAAGCCTTGATTTCAATAGCAACACTTTTTCTAATCATGTATATGAGCAATGTAGCTAAAAAGATAACCCAGAATATATTCTCATTTTAATAAATGTTTTCTGCTTTCTTTTTCATAGTACAACTACAATTATAACCTCAGTCATTTGCGTAGTAATCCAAGGGACTAGGAGATGACTGTTTTCTGATGACATGGTACCTATTTTTTCTTTTTCCCAGCAGTGTAGGTTTGTGCTACATGATTAAAAGTTTACTTCCTTATGTAGACTATTTTTAAAGAAAAACAACTCCCAATTTCACACAAATATACACACATAAATACAATGACTATGCATCTTGGCAAATGACTATTTCATGTGCTGGGATGGTAGAAAATTGGTTTGGGGCTTAAAACACAAAAAATCATGGCTTTCATTGCACGAAAGTTATTGAGCAACAGAGTGACACTTGACTTACCTCTATCTCTCCTACCATGGCCCCCTTTTTATGATGAATGAGAGGAGTAGCTGAAGAAAGAGGCTGATTGGTATTCACTTGACTTTGCTACTGAGGTTGCTTTTGGTGACAATTTACATAGGACCCAAATACCTTCTTGTCCTCCACCCCATTCAGAGACATCTATCCACATATCTCTTCAACAGACTTCTTTATCTTATCACCAATTTTTCAACTATGTTCATTCTAAGTCCCTGACCATTCAGCCAAACCAGTGGATACAGGATGAGTTGGTATATTATCACACATCTAGCCACTTTTCCTTTCAAGCAAAGTGAGCAGTTTCTATTGTTCAGGACTGTGTCACAAAGAGGCTGTAGTCCTTCAATGTCCACTTTAAGGTGGTGCCTACATGTTGTACAGGATCATTGATAAACCAGACCTTAGTCCTCTTCCTCTGTTAACTAATTTTTGGAAACTCCTTGTGAGATAATAGACAGAGAAGGCAGTACAGCAGAAGTGCAGACTAGGGACATTGAGGCCATTTCTTCATATAACTTACTTGATAGTTAAGGGAGCCATCATGTATATGCCATTTTCATTTGATGACGGAGTGCTGCCATTTACTTCCAGATTTATAGTTTAGTGGGTCAGATAACCGAGTCTCTGGCTTTAATGACATGAAGGTAACTAACAGTTGTCTAGCCTGACATTTCGGAGAGAGCTATGGAATCTTCAGATGATCTTCCCTTATCTTTTGAAATGCCTGACTATCAGGACAGCTGTGGTTTAGGACTATATATTAGACCATATAACTGTAATAATTTTTATTGCACTCTGTGTTTCATACTTCACTGAAAATCTGGTATCCACAATATCCAACTCTGTGTGTGTCAATACAACATATGTTTAAATATTTTGAATTTTTGTAGAAAAAATGTTCCATACTGATGAGCATTTTCTGCTTTGCTCTACAAAATAGAGCTAGAACTACATGAGTATAATGAATATTATGGGAAGTAAGCCGGGCAGAGTTTATATGTGTATTTCAATACTTTTAGTAAAACGTACCAGATTACCAGGAGTCCTCATGTGCCACTTTTTTATGTGAAAATCCTTTACCTGAAATGCCAGCTATGTTAACATCATAAGAACAAAGAGATTCAAGGTTACCAATTGACTACTGTTTTACGACTTGTATTGACTCATTCTGATTGAACTTGCAGATCCAAATATAGCATGGAAAGCTTACATTGAAGAATGTTACCTTTTTTTTTAAGAATAGAGGTTTTCTTCCTTTCTCTAAAACCATTCACCTAGTCACTCTTAATATGTGTACATAGGTAATTTTTTGGTGGAGTGTGTGCGTGGAAAGAACTATGATTTTTAATAAATTTTACTTTATAATTTTAACTTTTATTTTAGATTCAGGGGTAATGCCAGATTTGTTACATGAATATATTGTGTGATGCTGAGGTTTGGGACACAAATGATCCTGTCACCAATAGGTAAATTTTCAATGCTTGTACCCTATTCCTTTAGTAATCCTCAGTGTATATTATTGCCATCTTTATGTCCATGCTTACCCAGTGTTTAGCTCCCACCTACAAGTGAGAATGTGTAGTATTTGGTTTTCGGTTCCTGTGTTAGTTTGCTTAGGATAATGGCCTCCAGCTACATCCATGTTGCTGCAAAGGACGTGATTTCATTCTTCTTTATGGATAAATAGTATTTCATAGTGTATATCTACCATATTTTCTTTATCCAATTCTCTATGGATGGGCACCTAGGTTGATTTCATGTCTTTGTTATTGTGAATAGTGCTGCAATGAACATATGAGTGCATGGGTCTTTTTGGTAGAATGTTTTATTTTCATTTGGATATAAAATACTGAGATTGCTGGGTGGAATAGTAGTTCTAAGTTCTTTGAGAAATCTATAAGCTGCTTTCCACAGTGGTTGAACTAATTTACTTTCCTACCTACAGTGTGTAACTGTTCCCTTTTCTCCATGCCCTCATCAGCATCTGTTATTTTTGACTCTTTAGTAATAGCCATTCTGACTGGTGTGAGATGGTATCTAATCATTTCTTTAATTATTAGTGCATTTCTAATTATTAATAATTAATAATGAATTTAATTATTAATTAGTGATTATTAAATATATAATTAATCTGTAATGGTTAATAATGCATTTCCCTAATGATGAGTGATTCTGATAATTTTTCATATGTTTACTAGCTGCTTGTATGTCTTCTTTTGAGTTGCATCTGTTCATGTTTTGTACTTACTTTTTGATCATTTTTTTAAATGCTTGTTGATTTGTTTAAGTTTCTTATAGGTCCTGGATATTCCTTTGTCAGATGCATAGATTGCAAATATATCTGCCATTCGGTAGTTGTCAGTTTACTCTCCTGATAGTTTCTTTGTTGTGCACAAGCTCTTTGATTAGGTTCCACTTGTCAATTTTTGTGTTTGTTGCAATTGCTTTTGAGGACTTAGTCATAAATTATTCCCCAAGATCAATGTCCAGAATGCTGTTTCCTATGTTTTCTTCTAAGATTCTGATAGTTTGAAGTCTTACTAGACCTGATGAATGACTTCAGTAAAGTTTTTGGATATAAAAATCAATGTACAAAAATTGATAGCATTTCTATACACCAATAAAGTGTAAATTGAGAGCCAAATCAAGACTGCAATCACATTTACAATAGCTACAAAAATACGTAGTGATACATATAACCAAGTAGGTGGAAGATTTCTACAAGGAGATGACAAAACACTGCTGAAAGAAATTATAGACTATAGAAACAAATGGAAAAAATATTTCATGTTTATGGACTGGGAAAGTCAGTATCATTCAAATGGCCAGATTGCCTAAAGTAATCTACATATTTAATATTTTTGCTATCAAGCTACCAACATCATTCTTCACAGAGCTAGGAAAAACTATTATAAAATTCACATGGAATCAAAAAAGAGCCTGAATAGCCAAAGTCATTCTAAATAAAAAGAACAAAGCCAGAGGTATTACATTACCCTACTTCAAAGTATACTATAAAGCTATAGTAATGAAAACAGCATGGTACTAGTAGAAAAACAGATACCTAGATCGATGGAACAAAATAGAAAGCCCAGAAATAAAGCCACACACCCATAGCCTTCTGATCTTCAACAGAGTCTACAAAAGTAAGGAATGAGAAAATGACTTCCTATTCAATAAATGGTGCTGTGATAACTGCCAAGCCATATGCAGAAGATACTTATACAAATACAAATATTACTCAAATATTGTATTGACATATACAAACATTAATTCAAGTTGGGAAATTCTATATAATATCTTAATAAATATTTATTCTTACAACCTATGACAAGGAAAGTATATCTCTATAAATATATACACTGTGTAAAGTAATCTCTGTCCATTCAATAAATCTCCTCATGAAATTTTAATATGTAACCACATCAGGGTTTTATTCCTGCTTTAATCATCTCAAGGGTCTCCCACTGAACTCAGAATGACATTCAAACTTCTTGTTTTAAGTATTTACATGCTCACTACTTCAATCTTCTTAATACTGTATTCCCATCTCCCACTTAAAACACCTGCTAAACTCCAGTGAGCCACCACATGGCTGCTCTGTTCTTGTCATTCAGCTCTCCATTCACGTTATCTCCCCAGATGAAACCTTCTTGGATACCAAATCCAATCCCCTGTGCAGTTTCTTTTACTAAAGTGATTCTGTTTTCTTAAGGAATATATCACCTTGTGAAATGATCTCATTAATAATTTTACTGCCATGTGCAAGGACTTAAAGAGGCTTTGCACTGCCCTTTGGGGTACACACCAATCTTCCACTTTGTCTGGAATTTGAACTCAGAGTGTCAGTGCCTGCCTTTAATCTTTGAAACTAAAGAATTTCATCTAACGGAACAAGTTGTCTTAGCATCTTCTTTTACTCTCACATTTGAAACAAAGCCATGTAGATATGAATCAGATATGAAGTAATAGTGAGAATGTATTTGGATTGCATTTACATATTTTATTTAATAAAGAAAAGTAAATGAATATCTATCTATCTAATACATCTGATATCTGACTTTTTTCTGTTTCCAATATTATTCTGAGGACATTCCTGTAAGTTAAGGAAGCTTAATAAGCCTGATATTTCCTGAGTATAAGGAATACTTTTGTATATTTGAAATATTTAAAAGTGGTACAGCTTGAACATGAATTTAGAGTTTCCTTCTTGCTTGCTTGCTTTCTTGCTTCCTTGCCTTCTTTCTTTTTCTTTGTCTTTCGTTCCTTCCTTCCTCCCCTCCTTCCTTCCTTTCTTCCTTCCTTCCTTCCTTCTTTTATTCCTTCCTTCCTTTCTTTTTCTTTCTTTCTTCCTTTGTTTTGGAGGTGGAATTTTGCTTTTGTTGCCCAAGCTGGAGTGCAATGGCACAATCTCGGCTCACAGCAACCTCTGCTGCTTGGGTTCAAGTGATTCTCCTGCCTCAGCTTCCTGAGCAGCTGGGAGTTTAGAGTTTAATGTAACTAAAGTATTTTTAAAAACCTGAGTCTTCTTTCAGAAACAATCTAAAAATAATGATTTTATTAGATGAGAATTTACCAAAAAAAAACCAATCTCTAAAGGTGACTTCCCAATAATGATTTTTGCAGTAAACTTTTTAAAAAGAACAGATACTTTTCAAAAGAAGGCATACAGGCTGGGCGTGGTGGCTCAAGCCTGTAATCCCAGCCCTTTGGGAGGCAGAGGCGGGTGGATCACGAGGTTAAGAGATCGAGACCATCCTGGTCGAAATGGTGAAACCCTGTCTCTACTAAAGATACAAAAAATTAGCTGGGCATGGTGGCGCGTGCCTGTAATCCCAGCTACTCAGGAGGCTGAGGCAGAAGAATTGCCTGAACCCAGGAGGCGGAGGTTGCGTTGAGCCGAGATCGCGCCATTGCACTCCAGCCTGGGTAACAAGAGCAAAACTCTGTCTGAAAAAAAAAAGAAAAAAAAAAGAAGACATACATGAGGCCAACAAACATGAAAAAATGCTTATCATCACTGGTCATTAGAGAGATGCAAATCAAAACTACATTGAGATACCATCTAATGCCAGTTAGAATGGTGATCATTAAAAAACTCCAGAGAGGGTGCGGAGAAATAGAAACAGTTTTACACTGTTGGTGGGATTTTAAATTAATTCAACCATTGTGGAAGACAGTGTGGTGATTTCTCAAGGACCTCCAAATAGAAATTCCATTTGACCCAGTAATCCCATTATTGGGTATATATCGAAAGGATTATAAATTGTTCTATTACAAAGACACATGCATATGTGTGTTCATTGTGGCGCTGTTTACAATAGTAAAGATGTGGAACCAACTAAAATGCCCATCGATTATAAACTGGACTGGGAAAATGTGGCACATATACACCATGGAATACTCTGCAGCCATCAAAAACGATGAGTTCGTGTCCTTTGTAGGGACTTGGATAAACCTGGAAACCATCATTCTCAGCAGACTGACACAAGAACAGAAAATCAAACATCACATGTTCTCACTCATAGGCGGGTGTTGAACAATGAGAACACATGAATGCAGGGAGGGGAGCATCACACACTGGGGTCTATGGGGGGTGAACTAGAGGAAGGACAGTGGGGGATGGGGACTTGGGGAGGGATAACATGGGGAGAAATGCCAGATATACATGGTGGGGAGGAAGGCAGCAAACCACATTGCCATGTATGTACCTATGCAACAATCTTGCATGTTCTTTACATGTACCCTAAAGCCTAAAATGCAAAAAATATATATGTGTGTGTGTGTGTGTGTGTATATATATATACATATATATATATGTATATATATGCATACATATATATATTACATATATATATATTACATATATATATATATACGTATATATATATATATATTACATATATATATATATACGTATATATATATATAAAAGAAAATACCACATAAAAAAGAATTCTTGGCTCCAAACTTTCTAGTGTACTGCTTTCCTTTCTTTAGACTATATATATATATATATATATATATATATATATATATAATATTGTGTATTTTAATACCAGAAAAATGTTTTTACCATAAGACACTACATAAAACAACAGATATCATATAAAAGCATAAAGTTTAGGAATTCTACATTTCTTTTATATGAATATGCATCATTTATTTGTGTAAATATATAGCATTTATATTTCTTTGTGGGCTTCACATCAGTAGTTCAAATAGTTTTTATTACAAGAAATGATACATTTATATCTGCTGTTTTATTTGCTATTCTTTTTCTTAATACAATGGAAGAATCTCTAAGTTATTATCTTCAAAGTTGTCTTGTATTTTCAATTTAATGTTTTATTCATGTATAATTGACCCACAGTAAACCATACATATATACTTACAAAATTGTATACATTTTGAAATATGTATACATGGGTGAAACTAACACTATAATTACAATAATAAACATATCCCTGACCCTTAAAGGTATCTCGGGCCCCTTTACAAAAACTTTTTCCCTACTCTCCTGCGTGCAAAATTTCCAAGAAACCATTCATTTACTTTCTTTCACTGTTGAATTGTTTGCCTCTTTTATAATTGTAAAGAATTTATATCCTACTTTTTAAAACTTTTCTTTGTGCCTTTAAACCACATTCTGAAAGCAAATACATTATAATTTTAATCTTCATAAATTTTATTCATTCTTTCTTGCTTTTATTGTAGTGAGAACACTTAGCATGGTATGTAGCCTCTCAACAAAGTTTTAAGTGTATGATACAGTTTTGTGAACTATAAATACAGCGTTGCCTAATGGATCTCTAGAACTTATTCGTCTTGTAAAACTGAAACTTTATACCCTTTGAAAAGGAACTCCTTATTTTTTTTTCACTCTAGCCCCTGGAAACCATCAGTCTATTTTCTGTTTGTATGAATTCTACTGTCTTAGATTATAAATGAAATTATGCATATTCATCCTTCTGTGTTAAGCCAATTTCACTTAACATAGTCTCCTCTAAGTTGAACTTGTTTATGGCATGATTTCCTTCGTTATGGTGGAATAATATTCCATTCTATGGCTATGCTATGTTTTATTTGTCCATTTATCCATTAATGGACATTTAGGTTGCTTTCATATTTTTGCTCTTAGGAATAATGCTGCAATAAAAATGGGAGTCCAGATTTGTTTTGAGGCCATGATTTTAATATCTTGGATATATATCCAGGAGGAAGACTGTTGGATAACATATTAGTTCAATTTTTAATGTTTTGAGAGCTATTCCTACTGTTTTTTTATAGCAGATACTGCATTTTACATTCCAACCAGCAGTGTACAAATGTTCCAATTTCTCTACATTATCACCAGCATTTTAACCTTTGTTACTTTTTTATAGTAGCCATTTGAACAGGAGTGTAGTGATCTTTTGTTGTGGTTTTGATTAGCTTTTCTTTGATGACTAGTGATGTTGAGCATCTTTTCATATATCCATTGATCTATGTTACTTTGAAGAATTGTTTTCTCACATTCTTTGTCCATATTTTAACTGAGATATTTGCTTTTTTTGTTATCAAGTTGTAGAAGTTTCCTGTGTATTTTAGATACAATCCCTTTTCAGATACATGTTTTGCAAATATTTTCTCCCATTCTTTATGTTGCCTCTGGCCTATGTTGATTCTTTCCTTTGCTGTGCAGAAGCTTTTAAGTTGGATGGAGCACCTCTTGCCTATTTTTGCTTTTGTTGCTTGTACTTTTAATGAATATTTTAAAAAATTACTGCTTAGGCTAATGCCATGAATCTTTACTTCTATGTTTTCTTTTAGGAGTTTTAATTAATGTTTAACCCATTTTGATTTTATTTTGTGTATGGTGTGAAGTAAGTATCCAATTTTTATTCTTTTTCATTTATTGAAGAGACTGTCCTTTATCCATTTTGTATTATTGGCACCCTGTCAAAGACCAGTTGACCATATATGTGTGGGTTTATTTCTGGGCTTTCTATCCCATTTCATTATTCTGTATGTCTATTTTAGTGCAATTACTATACTGTTTTGATCACTATAGCACTGTAATGTATTTTGAAATTAGGAATTGTAATGCATCCAGTTTTGTTCTTTCTCAAGATTGATTTGGCTTTTGCAAATCCTTATGAATATTAGCGGAGTTATAATCTTTTTTCTGTGAAATGAATTAGTATTTTGATAGGGATTTCATTGAATTGTAGGTCTTGAGTGATAAGGACACTACCAATATTAGGTCATCCAGTGCACAAACATAGGATTCCTTTTTGTTTGTGATCTCTTTAATTTCTTTATTGTGATTATGTAGTTTTCAGAGTACAAGTCTTTCACCTACTTAAGTTTATACTTATGAAGTTAATTATTTTTGATAATATCAAGTTATCTTCCTGCCTCAGCCTCCCAAAACAGTCTACTTAATTTTTGATGGGCAGTTTTACCAGACACACTATATTCTTGGGTTGCAATTTTTTCTTTCATGCCTTTGAATACATAATCCCACTTTTTACTCATCTGTAAGGTATTCCTGATAAACCCATTGATAGGTTTGTAGAAGTTCCCTCCTACATTATGAATTTCTCATGATGCTTTCAAAATTATTTCTTTATCTTTAATGTTGGCATATTGGGTGTAATGAGTCTTGGTGTCAATTATACTTTTGGTTGATTTTGTCTGCCAACCTCTGGGCTTCATAAATCTCAACATGTATTTCTTTCTCTGTATTTGAGAAGTTTTTGGCCATTATTTCTTTAAATAAGCTTTTTATTCCTTTCTTTTGTTCATCCAGAACTTTCATAATGCATATGTTGGTTGGTTTGATGGTGCCCGTAATACTTTTAAACTTTCTTCACTCGTATTCATTCTTTTATTCTTTTTGTTTCTCTTATAATTTCAAATGACCTTCAAGCTATCTGGTTCTTTCTTCTGATTAAGTCTGCTATTGAATCATGTTAGGAAATGTTTCAGGTTAGTTATACTCATCAGCTCCAGAGTTTTGTTTGCTATGTTGCATAGTTTTTGCCCTTTGATGATATCCTTGATTTGTTCCTGTGTAATTTTTTATTATCATGTACAATTGTCCATCTTTGTTTTTTGTAACTCTCTGAGCTTCTTTAATACAACTATTTTGAGCTTTCGTAAGGCAATTTATAGATTTCCATTTCTAAATTAGGTAATTGGAGATTTATTTATTCATTTTTTAATTGAACCATGTTTCCCCAAGTCTTCATGTTCCTTGTGGCTTTCCATTAGTGTCCGTATACTTGAACAAACAGCTACCTCTCCCAGTCTTTACAGACTGGCTTCAATGGTAAAAGACCTTAACTAATCAGCCCACCTTGTGGGTCTAGATCACTCCTCAATGATTGTGACAAAGATGGCTGTTTTCTTCATGATCCAGTTCTATATGTTACTCTAGGAGTCATTTCTGGGCAAGCCAGTTCTCCATATTCTCCACTGACTTTATATATGCACCTAGTCCCCTCTGTTATATTATAATTGCCTAATATAGCTAAATTTAATTTTGTTTTCTGTAACTAAAGCTTCACAAAAGTATCCAAACCATGGGTCAATTTACATCATTATATAGGAACTTACATGAACCATCTAAAAAACAAGTCTCTCTTCCATGAATGATAATAGGTTGTATATGGCGCTCTAATGACACTTGTCTACACAGTTGTACTATTATTTCATATTTTCCTCTCTAGATCATGAGGTCTTGAAACAGTAACTATGTGCCATATACCAACATGTACACAGCAATATCTAATTATCAGTTTGGCAGAATATTTTAAGACAAAATTAAAGTATAATTTATATCACAGGATAATCATTAAAAATCCTGGACAGTGAAAATATTAACAATGAATTTGTTTCTAAAATACTTCATTAGTAACTATATGATAGCTAAGAATCAGCTATTAAATGTAGCCTTCTATAGTGTTCTTTCATTTATTAAAGTGCATATTAGGTACAAGGCAAAGAAAAATTGTCCTAAATGCAAAAGAGAAAATGATATATCTTGGTAGATAAAAATAAATTCATATTTGGGTTATTGCATATTCAAAATAATATACATAAGAAATTAAATAAGGTCATTTTGAGACTTTTAAGCAATATGCCGATGTTTATTAAAAATAGGCTATTCAATAAGATTTTGTTTAAAAACACTGGTATTGACATTAAATGAATTAAAGATTGAACAGTTACAATAAATTATTCTACTGTACTTTAGTGTTTTAACCTAAATGCCTCTTTTTAAGTGGAATAACTTGTATATTATAGGGTGGTTAATTGTTAAATCATGATGGAAAGTGGTTTATTGCTCCATGTGTTTGCCTAATTTGAATTAAAATATAAAAGTCATCCAGAAATATTCAGGTGCCTTCCTCTTGCATTGCTTTCTGTTTGTATTACTCCCTCTGACAATCCAAAATCAGCAGAAAAAAATTATATGCACATGCACACATTATTCCTGACTGCCAACATTTAAATGTCTCCATTTTATTTTAATGTTGGTAAATTATTAAATATGCATTGCTAGTCACATATCTAGAACTACATTTTTAAATTTTAGAATTGTTGTCATAGTCTGTTTTATTTTTTATGTTAACTTATGTTTACATTTGTTCAGTAAAAAGCTGCCATTGCATATTTTCAAGGAGGACTTTTGTAGCTTGTGAATTATTCCAAGTGACTGATAGGATACAGCCAATAAATGAAATTATCTAAAAATGCTAGCAAAGCATTCACAGAACAGTGGATGTGAAGAATGAAATGGTTACAGTAGTGTTGTTAGTGAGCACTAAAAGAAATAATAAGGCTCACACAATTTTTCTCGCAAGGTAACCCAGGTAAATATTTCTTAATGGGAAGGATAACACAAGATTGGCTAAATTTTATAAATGACAGAGAAAGGAAATCTAGCACTGCTGCGTTTCTTTTACCTTCTTCATACACAGAAGAAATAAATATTGAAGGATGAGTCTTCAGAAAGGTCGGGGCTAGTAAATGTTTCTCTCTGGCTTTAGCCTTCTTCCATGCAAGGCTGGTAGCCAGACTAGGAACTTAAATATCCACTGTCTGACAAGAGTAGACTAAGGTAAACCTTGAACACTTTCCCAAAAAATTGTGAAAGCTTCCTGAGCATAACTTTTTCTAGCACGCAGGATTCAAAATTCAAAATAGCTTGAGGACTAACTGTTCTGGACCTATAGAATGAGTGTAACTTGGACAAGACCTATAATTGGATAATGAGGACTAGGAGACACAGACACAAGTTGATGTGTACTGATGATGTTTAAAGTGCAGTTAAAGTTTTCACTTCTGAAACTATGCCCACATTTGTGATTGTATTTTATACTTCTTTACACTTACTCTAAGAAGAATAAAAGATATAAGTGCAATGCTTTTTTTTTTTTTTAAGACGTGGTCTCACTCTGTCACCCAGACTGGAGTGCAGCAGCATGATCATAGCTCTCACTATTACCTTGAATTCTAGGCTCAAGTTATCTTCCCATATATAGCTAGGACTACAGGCATGTGTCACCGTGTTTAGCTGATTTGTTTTTTAATTGTTGTAGTGATAAGGTCCAACTATGTTGCCTAGACTTATCTTGAACTCCAGGGCTCAAGCCATCAATTTGCCCCAACCTCCCAAAGTGCTGGTATTATAGGCATGAGCTGCTGTACCCAGGCACAGGCAATACTTTGTAAAAGGCACTTATTTTATCATGTTCTTAAATATTTTTATAACTTTATCAATTCTAGTGAGTATTTTGGTAAATTCTTAATTTATAAAAGAAACAGTTATAAATTGTATGTAGACTGATACGTAATTACAGTATTTATACATTGTTAGTTTTTAATTAAATCTGCTTTGCTTCACACAGATTTTAGCACATAATAGGCATTCAAAGAATACATTTTCTTTTTTCTTTTCTTTTTTTTTTTTGAGACCGAGTTTCGCTCTTGTTACCCAGGCTGGAGTGCAATGGCGCAATCTCGGCTCACTGCAACCTCCGCCTCCTGGGTTCAAGCAATTCTCCCGCCTCAGCCTCCTGAGTAGCTGGGATTACAGGCACGCGCCACCATTCCCAGCTGATTTTTTGTATTTTTAGTAGAGACGGGGTTTCACCATGTTGACCAGGATGGTCTCGATCTCTTGACCTGGTGATCCACCCGCCTTGGCCTCCCAAAGTGCTGGGATTACAGGCTTGAGCCACTGCGCCCGGCCAGAATACATTTTCAATGAATGATTACCTTCAAGCAGAGGCTCTAACATTGTTTCGTGCCAACGGGTCTAATGCATATAAGAGTAACGTTGGGGAGAATGAGCACATCCAAAATCCATTATTCCTATCAGTTTTGTAACTTGTAAATAGTGAGTTGTGTTTAGTTTAAATTACTTAGAAGAAATATCAGAAGGCATTATATAACTTTTAATTTTAGTAAACAAAAATAGAACAATAAGAAAATCAAAAAATTATGACTCTGGAATCATAAACTTAAGGAATATAACTAGAATTATATACCTTACTATTTTCATGATTCTTTCTTCATGTATTTTCCTGAGCAAAATACTTTTACATATTTAAATGGTATTGCAAATATTATCTTATATTCTATTTTGTCTAGCTAACATTTTGATATAAGCATTTTTATGTTATTTTAGTAATGCAATAATATCTGAATAATCAATGCAATATTTACAGAATTCTTCATGATTTACAGAATATTAAAATTAGTAAAAATTGTAATTGGTAAAAAGGCACATAACATAAAATTCTGCAATGTAGTAAGGGTTACAGGAATTTTTCTTTAAATAATTCCTGATGGCAATAGTGTGCTCATGATTTCAACAAAAGACAGAATGAATTAAATATCTCAATCTTGTGTAAGGATATCAAAACATATAAATTATTGAATACATGGTGTGAATATTAGAAAGTCATTAAATTTCAGTTATTCATATTTTACTACACAAGACAAATAGTATATGAGCCAAATACTAGACAAAACAAACACTAGCAGCAGGTTTAAGAAGAACTGTGGTTGGTCTGAGTGTGTGTATATTTGTGTTCATGCAGCTGTGTGCATGAACATGAATGTAGAAATATTTGGGATATAACTAATGTGAATGAAGAGAAGAAAATAATTTTTGTGATTATTAAATATAAGATGTAGTTTTTTTTTTGTACTTTGTAGGTGTTAGTAAACTTTATATTCCTCCAACTGTCCTTTTTGACTATAGTATAGGACATTCTGGAAGAGCCTAGGTGGAAACCCTGTCATAACTCCTCTCTAAAATCAAAATATAATAAACCCCAAACACTGCAGGTGTCCCATCCTGGCAGGGTATCAGATATAAAGACAAACCCATTAGATATAAAGAAATAGTTTGAATAATGAGTTACTGCAATTTATTGAAAAATAGCTGATGGAAATACTATTTATAAATTACTATTCTTTTTTTTTTTCTTTGAGATGGAGTTTCACTCTTGTTACCCAGGCTGGAGTGCAATGGCACAATCTCGGCTTACCGCAACCTCCACCTCCTAGGTTCAGGCAATTCTCCTGCCTCAGCCTCCTGAATAGCTGGGATTACAGGCACACGCCACCATGCCCAGCTAATTTTTTGTATTTTTAGTAGAGACGGGGTTTCACCATACTCTGCTTCTTAAATGAGTTTTTGTATGTCTGTCTCTTGAGATCCTTCTTGTGCAGCAGCTGCCCTGAAATCTTTTCATTTATTTTCATGTTTTCCTAATTTTTTCTAATTATTTTCCGAATATCTTCCCATTATTTGATCTCATCCTTCTCCAGATTCCTTTATATTTTAGATCTATTTGCAGTTGTTTTGTTGTTTGCACCAGTAACTCTGTCCTGCTGTTCCAAAACAATTTTTCAACATCCTTTGAAGGCATCTCAGTGCTTTACCTTACCTAGTTTTCAAATTCTTCACAGTAAATGTACAGGTTCCAAACTGGCAAAACCAGAATTCTTTATAGTGAATACAAGATAGGGGAGAAGAAAGATACTCTGAATTCACACAAGTAAGATTCTCTTTTGCTGCCATCCACTGCAAGAACTTGAAAAGAGTTATTGCATTACATATAAGTTGGCATACAAGCCATGGTCACTTTTAGAGTATACTCCTAACATGTATGTTATTTATTTTTATTGATACATACAATTTGTGCATATTTATGGAGTACATGTGATATTTTGTTACATGCATATAATGTGTAATGATCAAGTCAGATTACTTAGGGTGTCCATAACTTCAAGTATTTATTATTTCTATTTGTTTGTAACATTTCAAGTCCTCTCTTAAAGTTATTTTGAAATATACATGTGATAAACCCACAGCTAACATACCGAATGGGGAAAAGATCAAAGCGCTTTTTCTAAGAACTGAAATAAGACAAGAATGCCCATTTTCACCCTGTTAGTCAACATAGTATTTGAAATTCTAGCCAGGACAATCAGGCAAGAGAAAAAAAAAAAGCACCTATATTAGTTGATTTTTTTAGGCTGCTGATAAAGACATACCTGAGACTGGGCAATTTACAGAAGAAAGAGGTTTGTTGGAATTAAACAGTTACACATATCTGGGGAGACCTCACAATCCTGGTGGAAGGTAAAAGGCAAGTATCATATGGCATCAGTCAAGGGAAGAGGGATTTTGCAGGGAAACTCCTGTTTTTTTAAAAACCATCAGATGGTGTGAGATTCATTCACTATCACAAGAATAGCACAGTAAAACCTCACCCCCATAATTCACTTACCTCCTACTGGGTCCCGCTCACAACATATGGGAATTCAAGATGATATTTGGGTGGGGACACAGCCAAACCATATCCTGCCCCAACCCTTTCCAAATTTCATGTCCTTACATTTCAAAACCAATCATGCCTTGCCAATAGTCCCCTAAAGTCTTAACTCATTTCAGCATTAACTTAAAAGTCCATAGTCCAAAGACTCATCTGAGACAAGGAAAGACCCTTGTGCCTATGAGCCTGTGAAATCAAGAGCAAGTTAGTTACTTCCTAGATACAATGGGAGTATAGGCACTGGGTAATATACCCAATCCAAATGGGAGAAATTGGTCAAAACAAAGGGACCACAGGTCCCATGCAAGTCCAAAATCCGGTGTGGCAGTCAAACCACTGCTCCAAAATGATCTCCTTTGACTCCATGTCTCACATCCATATCACATTGATGCAAGAGGTGGGTTCCCATGGTCTTGGGCAGTTCTGCCTCTGTGGCTTTGAAATCTACAGCCTCCCTTTTGGCTGCTTTCACAGACTGGTGTTGAATATCTGCGGCTTTTCCAGATGTACCGTGCAACCTGTTAATGGACCTACCATTCTGGGGTCTGGAGAATGGTGGCTTTCTTCTCACAGCTTCACTAGGCAGTACCCTGGTAGGGATTCTGCGTGGGGGCTCTCACCTCACATTTCCTTGCCCTTCCCTACACCAAGCTAGCAGAGGTTCTCCGTGAGGGTTCTTCCCCTGGAGCAAACTTCTGCCTGGGCATCCAGGCATTTCCATACATCTTCTGAAAGCTACAGGGAGGTTCCCAAACCCCAATTCTTGACTTTTATGCAATCAGTCTTGCTATCACCTGTAAGCTGCCAAGACTTGTGGCTTACACCCTGAAGCAACAGTCTGAGCCATACCTTGGCCCCTTTTAGTCATGTCTGAGCAGCTGGGACACAGGGTATCATATCTCTAGACTGCACACAGCAGAGAGACCCTAGGTCCCTCCATGAAACCATTTTTTTTTCTCTTAAACTTTCCAGTCTGTGATGGGAGGGCTGCCGCAAAGGTCTCTGACGCCCTGGAGATGTAAATTTCTGCAGATGGCTGGAATTTCTTCTCAGATAAAGGGATTTGCTTTTGTATCATGCCAAGCTGCAAATTTTCCAAACTTTTATGCTCTCCTCTTATAAAACTGAATGCTTTTAACAGCACTGAAGTTGCCTTTTGAATGCTTTGCTGCTTAGAAATTTCTTCCACCAGATACCCTAAATCATCTCTCTCAAGTTCACAGTTCCACAAATTTCTAGGGCAGGGGCAAAATACCACAAGTCTCTTTGCTAAAACTTATCAAGATTCACCTTTGCCCTAGTTCCCAATAAGTTCCTCATCTTTGTCTGAGACTCCCTCATATTGAATTTCATTGTTCATATCATTATCATTATTTTGGTCAAAGCCATTCAACAAGTCTCCAGGGAGTTCCAAACTTTCCCACATTTTCCTGTCTTCTTTTGAGCCTTCCAAAATGTTCCACTGTCTGCCTGTTACCAAATTCCAAAGTCACTTCCACATTTTGGGGTATCTTTTCAGCAGTGCCCCACTCTTAGGATATCAATTTACTGTATTAGTTTAAACTGTTTTAATGCTGCTGATAAAGTCATACCCCAGACTGGGCAATTTAGAAAATAAAGAAGTTTATTGGACTGACAGTTCCATGTGGCTGAGGAGGCCTCACAGTTGTGGCAGAAGGTGAAAATCATGCCTGATATGGTGCCAGACAAGAAAAGAGGTGTTGTTCAGGAAGATTCCCATTTTTAAAACCATCAGATCTCATGAGACTCATTCACTGTCATAAAAACAGAGCAGGAAAAACCTGTCCCCACAATTCAATCACCTCCCACCATGTCTCTCCCACAATACATGGGAGTTCAAGATGAGATTTGGGTGGGGACACAACCAAACTGTAGTAGCACCAAAGTTGGAAAATAAGAAATTATATTGTTCCTTTTTACTTAGGACACCATATCAGATAAACACCTGAAGGCTCCATGAAAACACTTTTAGATCTGATAAATAAATTCGAGAAAATTGCATGTGCAAAATCAACATACAAAAACCAGTAATTTTTCTACATACCAATAATGAAGTAGCTAAGAAGAAAATTAAGAATGTAATCTCACTTATAATAATTAAAAAAACCCTTAAGAATGAATTTAACTAAGGAGATGAAAAACCTCTAGGAGTAAACTATAGAACTCTGACGAAAAAATTAAAAAGTCACGAACCAATGTAAAGATATCTCATAATCATTGATCAGAGGAAATAAAATAGTTAAAATGAACATACTACCCAAAGCAATATACAGATTCAGTATATCAATATACCACTGTCCTTTTTCACAGAGATAGAAAAAAAGTTCTAAAATCTGTACCTCAAAAAGAGCTTAAATAGCCAAAACAATGCTGAGGAGAAAGAACAAAGCTAAAGGCATCACACTACCTGACTTTAAGATATAATATTAGAAGTCTATGGTAACCAAAGAGCATAATATTGGTATAAAGATAGATACATAAAGCAATGCAATCAAATGGAGAACCCATGAATAAATCCACATATTTGCAGTCAACTGAATTTTGGAACATACATTGAGGATAGGACACTTTCTTCAATAAATGATATTGGAAAAATTTGATACCCATATAGAAGAATAAAATCAGACTCCTATTTCTCATCATAGATAAGGATCAACTCAAGATGGATGAAAGACTTAAACGTAAGTCTCAAAACTATTAAACTCCTAGAGGAAGACATAGGGGAAACACTTCTGGAAATTGGCCTAGACAAATATTTTGTGGCTAAGACCTCAAAAACACAATCAACAAAAACAAAAATTAGACAAATGGGACTGTGTCAAACTAAAAAGTTTCTGCACAGCAAAAAAAAAAAAAAGGCAATCAACAAAGTGAAAAAAACCTATTAAATGGAAAAATATTTACAGCTAACAAGGGACTAATATCTAGAATACACAATGAGCTGAAACAACTCAACATTAAAAAGTAAAAGTGAGCAAAGGACATTAATAGACGTTTCTCTAAATAAGACATACAAAAGGCCAACAGGTATCTAAAAAGTGCTCAACACCGTTAATCATCTTGGAAATGCAAATTAAAACCACAATGATATCATCTTACCCCTGTTAGTATGGCTATTAGTAAAGATAGAAAAAAATAACAGGTTCTGATGAGGATGTGATAAAAGGGAACTGCTACACACTGTTGGTGGGAAGGCAAATTAATACAGACACCATGAGAACAGTGTGTAGTTTTCGCAAAAAAGCTAAAACTAAAATTGGAACCACTGTACAACCTGGCAGTCTCACTAGTGTGTATATATTGAAAGAAAATAAAATCAGCAAATCAAAACCATGCCTGTATTCCCAGGTTTATTCCAGCACTATTCAAAATAGCAAAGATACAGGATCAGCCTAATGTCTATCAATGAATAAATTGATAAAGGAAATGTGGTATATATACACAATGGAATTCTATGGAATTCACATGGAAAAGAATGAAATTATGTCATTTGCAGCAACATGAGTGGAGCTGAAGGACATTATCTTAGGTGATATAACCAAGACATAGAAAGACAAAGTTTACATATTCTTACTCATATGTGGAAGCTAAAAGAGTTGTTCTCATCGAGGTAGAGTGGAATGATAGACACTACAGTCTGAGAAGAGTGTGTGAGTGTGTGTGTGTATGGGTGGGGAGATAAAGAAACATCATTTTGACCTAAAAAAAATCTTATGAAAATATAAATTCATGTTCTCTACTGCTTTCTTAATCATGTTATGCTTAAATAATCAGCTGTGTGTCTACATCTGCTGCAAATAATTTAAATATTGCTTAGCAATTAATACTTGGAATAATGTAAGTAAACCAACAGATAATTTAAAATGTTATTCTTTATGCTGTGTTTAAAATGGCTGGAAAATACATGGTGCATATAGAAATTTTACATCTGAGAAGTTTATGTTTTTGGAATTTTGAGTTAATCATGGTCATCTAGAAAATGTGAATACATTACAAAATCTACTGTGGATGTTTCTGATGACTGGTTTGATAAATAAACACGATGAATCTAAATTATCAATTATATTTATAATTACTGCAGAAGTAACAGAGTTATCTTGAGAGGACTTAAGAGAATGAGGTTGCCGTACTAAATTGTGACTTATGAATTGGTTAAATATCTGTTCTAAAAGTCAAATAATACAACTGATACATGTTCAACAATGAAAGTTATCACTTTTGGTTTGTATACCTATAACTTTGAGATTACAATGACTATACTCAGAATTAAGGGGAGATGTCATTTAACTTTTGTAGATGTAATCACTAATTTAACCCTGAAGTGCATAAACTAAAATAATTCTCCCCAGGAAAATTTCATCAGGATGTGAAACTCTGACAATGTTGGAGATCATTGATGAGTTTTAAAAGTGCTTCATGTTAATAGTATTTACCCTACAGGAAAGTTTAGGCTTCATTTAAAGTGTGCAACCATTCAAAACAGTGTTACTTTGCCTAGGCTATTAAAGTAATCATCCAATTTAAGAATATATTACTGTGAAGGCACCATCTGGCATAATACAGAATCTGGAGGCTAGGCTTAGTTTTACTATGAATTTTTACAGAAAGTATAAAGGAACATGGATAATTGTTTAAATAATCCTGTACAATGTTCACAATTATAACAGAAGGTAAAGTAGATGCATACACACATTATAGTATATTCCTTTTTTATTTAATAGAAACTTATTCTAAAATATACACTTAAAGCAATGATATATTCAAGTAGAGAAAGGTTTATATGATAGAAATTTCAAAATATCTAATTGCTGACACATATCTCATAATTAGCAGCAGACTGGCATGTATCACTATGATTGACATGAGAATTTTCTCCATATGGAAGAAGTAGTCATTTTACGGCTCAATATTAGAATAAGATGATTTTCAAAATGTTTTAATATTTTGAAATTGGGAGAAAAATTAAAACAACTATATTTGGATTAAAATGTCATTTCATTTTTCGGACATTGTAGAAGTTACTTTGGGCCATTCTATAACTATAAATACTGAGACTAATTTTCCCACATGGATATCAATTTCATCATTTTATAGGCATACCGTTCAACCATTACATAGTAGTGCTTTGATCTGAATTTTAAAAACACAGGTTACTCTAATGAAAACATTTTTTTAAGTAAGCTGTTCATTTCAGATAAGTCTTGGCTTATTGCTTTCAGTCTATGTATTCCTCTGCTAAATTTACATTTTGATCACTATGAAAACAGCAACTATTTTCCATATAATATTGTGTAATGCCTAGGAAAACTGTAATGATTTTAGTCATGAGATTGGTCTACAATGATGTAGGTTTCTGGGGATTTCTATATTCAAGAAAGTATTTATTTTGCTTCTGTTCAAACAATTGTAGATTAGAAGACCAGATACACACAGTGATGGATGGATTTTAAAACCTCTTTTCTTCTTAAAAATTAGTTGACATATTGAGGTGAAAACTAACATACTTAGAAATTAATGAATATTCTTATATACTGTAGAATCTGTGAAGTTCAACATAGTTTTGGCAGTTGCAATATATCTCTTATAAAAGTTTGTTTATACTTTTACTTATACTTTTCTTTCTCATCAAAATCTCCTAACACTCATATGTGAATTAAATTTTTGCTAAGTTATGGACCAGGAAAAGTCCATTGTAATCCTGCTTCAAGCACCTTCTAATAAAAGAAGCACATTAGTAAACTGTCCATAAATTCTTAAAAGATGGAAGAAGTGGCTTTGAATTACATTTATTACTTTATGTAAATAAATACAGTACTGCCTATAGAATATATGTATTTAATGTTCTCTATATGTTTATTGTGTTTTAAGTGAAGAGGAAATGATAGCTGCTGCAATTAAAAATATACATGGTTTTGAAATAATAATATTTTTCATAGGAAACAGAAAGAGAACATCATGTATGTGATATGATTGCCTAATAATGAAGACCGGCAAATAATCAGAGAGTTTCCCAATACAGAAATTCACAGAAGCATGAGAACGCTTGGGGAGGATGTGCATTATGTAAAATTGCCTGGAAAACAACTTAAGTGAGAAAAGATATTAAGATACTATTGATATTAGTAGATTGAAGGAATAACAGTCACTGAATAATAGTCACTCTGTTATTCAGCAAACTCTTGCTAAAGCAGACCTTGTGCTGATTTCTGATTCTATAAATAGGAATAGGAAATAATTCTACCCCAAGTAAGTCCACCATCTAACTATAAAGAAGGACATGTAAATATGTGAACTACGAGGAATTAAAGCAGCATTGGTAATGTATGACTATTGCAGAGATGGCACAAAAAAAGATACAGAACTATGGCTAGAAATTTGTGAAATAGCAAAGTAGTTTTATAAGCAGGAATAGTAACATGGAAAGGCTTAGAGAGAAGAAATAATGTAGTAATTTTAAGGCAGTAAGCTGATGCTTAAATTTTAAGGTAAGAGTAATGTGAACCAGGTGCATTCCTCGTTTATGCAGGGTATTTTAAAAATTGGTGAAAACATAGAGATATTCCTATGGACATTTATATTTTTTTTAAGAATTAAAACTCACACTATTGAATATTAGAGTAAGACACAGTGATTAGCTCACACCATCGAATATTAGAATAAGACACAGTGATTAGCTACTAGGACTAGTTATGCATATTGATTTGCCTGTTAAATGTAGAATGACTTTTAGAAATTTCTTAGCTTGTCTAAATCCATTTTTTATCTCCTATAAGAAGAGAATTACAGTGCTTAGATGTAAGGTTGCTGTAAGCATACATAGAGAGCTACTGAAGTATGTAAGAGTTGAGTGTTTTTTAATATAACTGTTATGGTTGTAAAGAACATATTTAAATCATATTTCTATGTCAACCAGCATCAGTATGATCTTTTCTGCTTAATGAAATTTAAATACACAATATTATCATTCTGTATGTAACATTTTATTATATAAAGTAAATCTAAAATAATATAACTCTAACATCAATTTGAATAGACTTATTTAGGAATATATATAGATTCACAGAAAGTTGCAAAAATATTACTGAGAGGTCCTGTATACCTTTCATCGAGTTTCCCCCATTGGTTGCATCTTCCATAACTGAATTATAATATGAAAATTAGAAAACAACCAAGATGAAAAATGTAGGTAGTTATATATCATTTTACTACATACGTAAATTTGTGTAAACACCACTGCAATCAGACACAGTATTATTTCATCAGGAAGAAGCTCTCTCTACCCCTTTATAGTCAATGCTACCCCTTTATAGTCAAAGTAGCCTTTTGCCAACTCGTCATCACTAATCCCTAGTAACCACTAATGTGTTTTAGATCACTATAATTCGTTATTCCAAGAAATCATATAGTTTCTGAATCTTGTGAGAGTTTTTCATTCAGCATGATGTTCCTGAGATACATATAAGTTGTTTGCATTCATTTATAGATGATAGCTTTCTACTGCAAAGTAATAATTTATGTTATGAATGTACCATAGTTTGCTTAAACATTCACCCACTGTAGGGCATTTTGGTTTTTTCCAGTTTGGGGCTATTGCAAATGAAACTGCTATGCACAATAATATACATACTTTCTTGTAGAAATAAGTTTTTATTCATTTGGATAAATGCCCAGAAGTACAATTGCTAGATTGTATGCCATGTGTATTTCTGGAGTTTTAAGAATCTTCCATTTCCCAGCGTGTTTGCACCATTTTACAATCCCATCAGCAATATATGAGTTTCTCCACATCTTTTTCAGCACTCAGTATTGTCACCATTGTTTATTTTAGCTCTTCAAATAGGTGTCTAGAGATATACTTCATTATGGTGTTAAGATAGTTCATATAAAATGAAAATATTCATTTTTTGTAGGAATGTATTTCTGAATAGGTAAAAATAAGTTTATCTTTTCTAAATAAAGTATTGAATTGAAATTTGGAAAAATAAACTTCTGATAGATTATCAGAGAACTGTGGAAATTCAGAGAAAAACATGTATTTCAATTTGGATAAGGTTGAAACCAGAATTTTGGACTAAATTTAAGAAGCATTTCACATTCTCATGAGAAAATAAATAATTTTGTAATCTCATCTATCAGTGACACTTTTAAAAAATAGTTAAGCTAGCCAGTAATAATGTTCTTTTTATTAAAATCACATTCAATATCCATCTTTCTGCCACACAACTCCAATAATTTACATTTATTATTTAAATATATCTTTTAAAAATACTGTTGTAAAATACATAGTTATCCCTTGAATGAATGGCTTAAGTCTTAGGAAAGTATAAACTTTGTAGTTTTGATTTAAGGGTGCTGGTGCCATATTCCCTAAATTTAAAAAAGAAAGGCCTATAGGTAAAACATTAAAAGAACAATTGTTTTTAGTATAATGTATTTTAATACAAAATAGTAACAGTAAAATTTAGAAATTGAATTCTCTAGCATTACAAACATAGAGGAGTTAGGTGAAGCTGGAAAATAGTCTCCTTGGTAATTTAACCAAAGTAAACCTTATCTATAACTAAAATAACACGCAAAAAAATAACATTTCCTTTGCATTTTCTTAAAAGGAAATTTATGTTTTTGAGAACATATGGTAGCATTTCATTTAGGGTCTTATTAAAAATGCCCTGGCATTTCTGTTTGTCTGAATAGAATTTCACTCCCTCACACATCTTGAGCATTATAAAATACCACATTAACCTTTCTCACAGAGATTGGCATAACACAGAAGATATACTTCTCCAAGAGAATGTATTATTCATTAATTAAATAGTGGAAGCAATATGAAGAATTGTCTGAGTACTAAAATTTAATCAAAGCAATTAAAGTCAAAGGTGTTAATATATTACCAGACATATCAGAGTCATTAAATATTGTCGGTCTCTTCCTACAGGAATGAAATAGACTCCTTGAAGTACTCAGCTGAACTTTTATTATACCTCATTATTTTTTGTACTAACTCGTGATGCCTAATTTATTCCATGTATTGTGCATAAGATACATTCTATTTTGTATTTTGCTGTTTGTGTTTATTTGATAAATCATTTCTAACTATTTCAGTACTACTTTACAGATCTAAGATGACAATATGCCAGAGATAACATTTTAAACATAACAAGAAATACTTTTATATACCAGGAAGTTAATAATTTTCACAGCAAAAGTATTGTATGCAATGCTTAATGATTGAATAGGAAATAACTGAATGCCAAATGCCATTTATTTAATTCTACTGAAAACTTTTACTTATGTTCAAATACAGCAACAGAAATTACCAGTTTATAAGTATCTACAGTGTGGCAGACCCCATCTGAAATAGCTTGTTTTCAGAACTTCATTTGGTATTGTTATTATTGGCACTTTGCAAATGAAACTCATAGAATAATCTGTCCAAGTACATTCAACTGGTAAATGGCAAACACAGTCTGTGAATTGAGAATATATTAAAAAGAACATTGGGTAGCTATCAACTGTGGATAATCAGATGCAGTAACTGGAAACAATTAACATATAGCAGTCAGATGACCCATACCTACAAATATTCTAGTTGAGTAAAGCTTGTGAGTAGAGTTTTCAAGTGAAGTATCTATTAATTAAAAAATGAAGGAAGGATTTAAACATGCTGCTCTTCATAAAAAGAGAAGAAATAAGGCATAAAATCACCAGAAATAGAAATAACCAACTCTAGAAACGTTTCTGAATTTCTAATATGAACTGGCATCTAAGGATACAGATGTTAATAACATTTTAGAGACTATTTTCCAGTTCCATGTAATTCCTTCATGTTACGGGATGATACACAAAAATTAAAGCTGATTCCTCACTTTGAGATATGCCTTATTTTGATGCTTTTAATCTCAGTGAGTAGGAAAACTCAGTTTATTAAATGACAGAAATCAATGTGTATTATTGCTACTATGCTTTATCAAACTGGTTACCAGCAAGAATCAGCAAATACCCATGCTGTTTCCAGCGTTAAGCTTGTGATTTCAGAATGGGTAATAAACATGATGATAGGACTTTGCACCTAGAGATGCCTTCTGGTCTGACAGACTATCTGAAGATGGGTGGTATTCTAATTCCCCAGTACAGAAATCTGAGCCATGTGGATAACTGTTATAATTCTCTTATTTCACTTGTGACATTGGAAGAAAAGTTTCTTTCTATCCTTAAATAGAAACATGAAAAATAAACCAGCATAATTTTCAAAAAGAGATCTTGATTTGGCTTGCTTAAGAAAAAAAATAATAACAGTGTGTTAGTCTCTTTTTCTTCTCTTTGAAAGTAAAATATTATATATGCCACATTTTTGTTATACACAATACAATGCTATTTGGCTTTTTTTTTTTTAAAAAAAAATGCTATTACTTGCAACAACATGGATGAACCTGGAGGACATAACATTAAGTGAAACAAGCCAAACTCAGAAAGACAAATACTGCATGATTTTACTTGCATGTGGAATTGACAGAAGTCCAAGTCACAGAAACAAAGACTAGATTGGTGGTTACCAGGAGATAGAGGGTTAAGGAATTGAGAAGATGTTGAAATAAAACAAAATTTTATTTAGACGGGAGAAATAAATTTAAGAGATCTATTGAACATCACGGTGATAACAATACATAGTTTATATTACATTGTATATATTTAAAATTACCAAAAGAATAATTTTAGGTGCTCTCAACACAAAGTATTAGTATGTGGGGTAATTCATATTTTTAACAGCTTGATTTAGCTATCCACAATGTATACATATATTACAAAATCATGTTGTATGCTATAAATATATACAATTTTTACTTGTCAATTTAATAATTTTTTTAAAGCAAAATGTTACTTCCTAAAACTAAAGGGTCTCAGCTCAGGAAGGAATAGCTTATGATCTCCCATAAAAACATAAGTATTTGTCAGCAGTGAAACCATCTTAAAAAACGTTTCATTTGAAATGGAATCCATGATTTTAAATCACTAGGTTCAGTTCATTCAGATTCTTGTTTTCAAAATTAAGTATTCTAATTTCCTCAATGTTATCTTTTGTAGGCCAATTTACTCATCCAAAGTAATCTGAAAATCATATTGCTTTGCAAATCATTGAATGCAAAGTGAACAAAAAATAGATTTATTCAGCTGATGGAAATGAGTTACTTAATCAAATGTTGAATATGGACTGTAGAAATCATTTTGTTACTGACACCTTTTTCCTCAACTCTATGTATTTATATAGCACTTATTACTATAGTGTCTAGATATCTTGACAAATGTGTCATGCCAACATAAAACACTATAGTCTCTGGCCAAGCCTATGGAAATCCATATGGCACACTGAACTGTTCAAAAGCAAACACAAAAACAAATCACCCTGTATGATCAGGCATTGAGTATTATTGTTTGTTTATCATAACATGAATTTCTCTTTGCATGCCGGTCCTAAATACTCATGGAGTAAATATGTGCCTTTGAAATTACTAGCATTAGTCTTGACTCATAGTAAGTGACCAATTAATAGTAACTACTACTATTAATATAATTACTAATATGGTTGTCATTACCTGAGCAAATTTTTTAAGAGCTTATTTTGGTAAAGTCAAGATTCAGCTAAATCTCAGGGACTTTTTACTTATTCTTTTATTTTAATAAGCTTATAATATCCTCTATGTAATTGACTATAAGGACAATTTGCTTTAACTTGGCTACTATTTTTAATAGATTTCTTTTTCAGAATAGTTTTAGGTTCACCACAATGTTGAGCAAAAAGTACAGAAATTTCCTACATACTCCTTGTTCTTGTGTATGCATACTTTCCTTCATTATCAACAACCCTTACCACAGTAGTATATTTGTTACAGTTGACAGATATACACAGAGACATCATTATCACCTGGAATCCATAGTTTGTGTTAGGGTTCTCTTGGGGTTGTACAGTCTGTGGGTTTTGACAAATGTATAATGACAGACATCCACCACTATAGAATGATACAGAGTAGTTTCACTTCCCTAAAAATTATCTGTGCTGTATCTATTCACCCTTCCCTTCACCCAACACCTGACAACTACTGACCTTTTTACTGTCTCCCTAGTTTTGACTTTTTCAGAATGTCCTATAGTTTGAATCACATTACGCAGCTTTTTCAAATTTGCTTCTTTCACTTAGTGCTGTGTATTTATGTTTCCTCCATGTCTATTGTGCCTTAATATCTCATTTCTTTTTAGCATTGAGTAAATTCCATTGCCTGGATGTGCCATGCTTTCTTTATCTGTTCACCCACTAAAGAACATCTTGTTTGCTTCCAAGTTTTGGCAATTATGAATAAATCTGCTACACACATCAATCTTCACCTTTTTTTGTGGACATAAGTTTTAAAATTCTTTGGTTAAATACCAAGGAGCATGATTACTGGATGGCATTATAAGATTATGTTTACTTTGCATAGAAACTGCTAAAATGTCTTCCAAAGTGGGTGTATCACTTTTCATTCCCACTAGCAGTGAGTGTGAGTTCCCATTGCTTTACATCCTTGTCAGCATTTGGTATTGTCAGTGTTCTGGATTTTGGCCATTCAAATAGATATGCAGTGGTGTTAATAGTGTTGTTTTAACTTGGATTTCCTTAGTAATGTATGATGTGGAGCATCTTTTTATATGTTCATTTTCCATTTGCATATCTTCTTCAGTGAGATGTCTGCTAAAGTCTTTAACACACTTTCTTTTTTCTTTTTCTTTCCTTTTTTTTTTTTTTGTTTGAGAGTCTCACTATTTTATCCAGGCTGGGGTGCACTGGTGTACTTATGTCTCAGTGCAGCCTCAGCCTCCTAGGCTCAAGTGATGCCTCTCACCTCAGCTGCCTGACTAACTGAGACTACAGGCATGCACCCCTCTACCTGCCTTTTGTTGTTGTTGTTGTTCTGTGAAGATGATGCCCCTCTATGCCGTGCAGGCTGATCTCCATGATCTTGAACTTTTGGCCTCAAAGGATCCTTCTATCTCAGCCTTTCAAAAGTGCTAAAATTACAGGTGTGAGTAGCAATTCTTAATTGGGTCGTTTGTATCCTTTTAAATAAATTTTAAAGTTTTCTTTTTATATTTTGATAACAGACCATTATCAGAGAGATAATTTGCAAATGTTTTTCCTAGTCTTTGAATTGTATTTTTATTCTCTTGACAGTGTCTTTCAAGTATCATAAATATTTAATTTGGGAGAGGTCTAGCTTTTCAGTTCTTTCTTTTGTGGATTATTTGGTGTTGTATTGAAAAATGTCTTGCCAAACTCATTATCTAAGTGTTTTACTATGTTATATTCTAGAATTTTATAGTTTTGTGTTTTGCATTTAGATCTGAAATCTGTTTGATTTAATTTTTGTGAAGGTGTAAGGTTTGTGTTTAAAGTCATTTTCTTTGCAGGTCAATATCCAGTCATACCAGCATAATTTGTTGAAAATGCTTTTTTTGTGCCATTATATTATCTTTTCTCTTCTGCTTAAAATCTGTTGACTATATTCATGTGGGTTTACTTCTGGACCCTCTATCGTGATTTTTTGATCTATTTGTCAGTTCTTTCGCCAATACCACACTGTCTTGATTACTATATGCTAAGAACAAATCTTACAGTTGGGTGATGTCAGCCCTTCAACTTTGTTATTCTTTGTTACTGTGTTGGCTATCCTGTGTCTTTTGCCTCTCCCTATAAACTTTGTTTTGTCAGTGTCTTCAAAATAACTTGAAGATATTTTTATTGAAATTGCATTAAATCTATAAATCAAGTTGGGAAGAAGTGACATCTCAAATATATTGAGATTTCAAATCCATGAACATAGAATATATTTCCATTTACTATATTTAATTTCTTTCATCAGAATTTTATACTTTTCCTCATATAGATATACGTTTTTTAAGTTTATACCTAAGTATTTTATTTTGGGGTATGCTGATATCTAATATAAATGGTATTGTGTTTTTCATTTTAATCCCCACCTGTTCCTTGCTGGTATATAGTAAAGCAACTAACTTTGCTATATTAACCCTTTTTATTTTGCAACCTTGCTGTAATTGACTATCAGTCCCATGTCTGTTGATATTCTCGTTGATTCTTGTATTTTCTACACAGGTTATCATGTCATCTGTAAACAAAGACAGTTTTATATGTTCCTTCCAAATCAGTATATCTTTTCTTGTCTTGTCTTATCAATTAGAACTTCCAATATGATGTAGAAAAGTGAGAGCTAGCAGGGGACATATTTGTTTTGTTCCTGATCTTAGTCAGAAGGCTTTGAGTTTCTCACCATAAAGTCCGATGCTAGCTATAGGTTTATTGTGAATATTCTTTATCAAGATCAAGAAGCTCCTCTCTATTCTTATTTTATTTTTGAAGTTTTCTTATTTATGGGCTTGGAATTTTCTCAAAATCTTTTTCTGAATTTATTTCTATGCTCATGTGATTTTTTGTCTTCTATAATCTGTTGATGTAATGGATTACATTAATTGATTTTTGAGTTGTAAATGAGTTTTCCATGTGTGGGATAAATTATACTTAGTCATGATTATAATTATTTTTATCAGTTGTTGGATTTGATTTGATATAATTTGGAAGGGAGTTTTTGCAGTTCCCTTCGTGATAGTTGTTTATCTGTGTTTTCCTTATCTTTGTGAAATATTGGTAGTAGAAAAGTGCTGGCCTCATGGAATGACTTAAGGAACATTATTTATGCTTTGATATTGTGAATGAGATTTTAGAGAATTGTTATAATTTCTTCCTTATATATTTGGTAGAATATTTAACCCAATCTGGGCTTTGTATGTTCTCTTTTGGAAGATTATAAATTACTAATTCAATTTATTTAATAGATAGAGGCTAATTTAGATTGTCTGTTCTTGTGTGAATTTTGGAGGATGGTATCTTTTTAAAAAATTGTCCCTTTTTTTGGTTATCAAACTTGTGGGCATAAATGTATTCATACTATCCCTCTATTATTTTTTAGTGTTTATTTAATACATGGTTATGTCTCCTCTTTCATTTCTAACTTCAGCAATTTGTATGCACTTTCTTTTTTTTCTCAGTTAGCTTTGAGACTTATCAACTTTGTTTATATTTTAAAGATCCAACTTTTGGTTTCTGTATTTTAGCTTTCTTTACTGATTTTAGCTGTTTTTTTTATTAGTGTTAGTAGTATTATTTTTTCTTCTGCTTACTTTGTATTTAATTTGTTCCTCTTTATTTATTGATTGATTTTATATTATTTTTAGAGAAACTCTTGCTGTCACCCAGGCTATAGTGCAGTGTTTGATCATATCTCACTGCATCCTCAACACCTAGGCTCAAGATTCTCCTGCATCAGCCTCCTGAGTGAGCAGCAATATAGGCATGTTCCAGCATTTCCTCTTTTTCTATTTTCCTAAGTTGGAAGCCTAGATGATTGAGTTTTGGATCATTTTGTTTTTCAAACATATGTGTTTTATTCTATAAATTACCTTCTAAACCCTGTTTTTGCTATATTTTTGCTACAAATTTTCATAAATGTGTTATTTTAATTTAGTTTAAAATGTTAAACATTTTTCTCATAAAATTCCTTCTTTGGCTTATGTGTTACATAGGAGTGTGTTGTTTAATCTCTAAATAGTTTGGGATTTTCTGGCTATTATCTGTTACTGATTTCAAGTTTTATTCCATTGTCATCTGTGAGTAAACATTATATGATTTCTCTTCTTTTAAGTTTGTTAAAGTGTGTTTTATTGCCCAGAATGTGGTCTATCTTCGTGAATGTTTCATGTGAACTTGAAAAGAATGAGTATTCTGCTATTATTTGATAACATTGTTTGTAGATGTTCATTATATTCAGCTGATTGATGGTATTTTTGAGTTCAACAGTGTCAGTTCAACTGACTAACTTTTTGCTTGAGCAATCTGTCCACGTCTGACAAAATGATGCTGAAGTTTCCAACTATTACAGTGATTCACCTGTTTTTCCTTGCATTTCTATCAGTTTTTTCCTCTTATAATATGATGCTTTGTTGTTAGGTGCATTGAAATTAAGTATTGTTATGTGGTTTTCCAGGAGCAGTCTTTATATCAGTGCTGATTCATAGTCTTTACTCTGTAAGTCAAGATGAGGAAAGTAATCTAACTATGCATAGTTTACTAGGGGCAAAACTAAGCATGTAGAAGTTTGTGGGAAATGGTGAAGCAAAAATACTTTAAAATTGTTGTAATACTTTTAGCCACCACCACTTCCCAGGCACAGAGATACAACATGGAGTGGATGATTTGCTTTTATATTTAATTGTAGTCCATCACAACCTAATATGAAATACAAGTATCCTGAAAGATAGGAGATTTACCAGATCCTGAATGAAAGCTTGGCTGACTGAGACATTTCATGGTCTTTCCATTTTGATGTTCAATCTCCCCCCATTTTCATTCTAACACATACTCATGCCCCTTAATGTCTAGGCTACACCTTCAGTTCATTATTGATTGCATACAGCATGAAAAACACAGCTTAGAGCAACATAATTTTGATGTGATCCTGACCTTACAAATTTCTTAGGCTACCAGTTGGGAGACAGTTTTGTCTACTGCCCTTTCTTGAACATGCTTTTGTTTGATATTATTTGCTATCTTTGATATTTAAATGACAATTATTTTATGAAAATATGGAGGCAATAGAAAATAAGTGTTCATAAAGAAAATGTAGTTTCATATACACTGTGGAATACCATGCAGCCATAAAAAGGAATGAGATTGCTGGGTGTGGTGGCTCATGCCTGTAATCCCAGTACTTTGGGAGGCTGAGACGGGTCTATCACAAGGTCAAGAGATAGAGACCATCCTGGTCAACATGGTGAAACCCTGTCTCTACTAAAAATACAAAAAATTAGCTGGGCGCAGTGGTGTGTGCCTGTAATCCCAGCTACTCAAGAGGCTGAGGCAGGAGAATTGCCTGAACCCAGGAGGTGGAGGTTGCGGTGAGCAGAGATTGCACCATTTCACTCCAGCCTGGGTAACAAGATCAAAACTCTGTCTCAAAATAAAAAAAAAAAAACAAGGAATGAGATTATGTTCTTTGCAGGGACATAGATGAAGCTGGAAGATATCATCCTCAGAAAGCTAATGTAGGAACAGAAAAACAAATACCACATGTTCTCACTCATAAATGGGTGTTGAACAATAAGAACACATGGACACAAGGAGGGGAACAACACACCCCCAGGCCTTTTTAGGGGTGGGGTGAGGAAATAAAGATGATGGGTCAATAGGTGCAACAAACCACCATGGCACACATATGCCTATGTAAAAAACCTGCACATTCTGCACATATAACCCAGAACTTTTTTCTTTTTTTAATGAAGTTTTCCAGTTTTTGGTGTGTGTTTTTAACTTAACAATGATTAGTTTTCTAATTAGATTATCTCATTTATAAATAATAAGTTTTTTTCTCTTTCCAATATTTAGAACTTTTTTTTTTAAATAAAGTAATGTGCAGGACCTCCAGTACTATACTAAATGGTGGTGGTATTAATGAGTATACCTGTGCTTTTTTTTCTTTTATAAAGAGAATATATTAAACATTTGTTTATCAAGAATAAGGTTTGTTGTAGACGTTGGTACTTATATCAAATTAAAAAAATCCTTTACTACTTATTTTTAAGCTATTTTTACAATCATGAGATAGTGTTAAACTTTGTCATATGAATTTTCTCAGCCTCCTTAGTAGTTGGAAATATAGGTGTTCGCCACCATGCCTGGCTAATTTTTCTATTTTTAGTAGAGACAGGGTTTTGCCATGTTGTCCAGGGTTGTCTCAAACTCATGACCAAAACTGGTCCACCTGTCTTAGCCTCCCAAAGTGCTGGCATTACAGGCTTTAGACACCATGCTGGGCATCATGAATAATCTTTAAAACTCTTGCCAAATATAGAAACACTATAGCTTACCTCCACACACAACCACTCAACGTCCCAATACATAGTCTCCCCTACTCTTCATATCCTGTATGTTTTAGCCTTTGTGTGTCTGCCTGTATGCCTTAGCTCTAAGTCAGATATAATCAAATAATTGAAAACTACCTATGATTAGTCAGTGCAGCCATTCTCCAACATCCATTTCTATATTTAAACATAGATTTTCTTCAAAAAGTTAACACAGTTGTTGAATTAATTGAAATAGAATGAAACAGTTCTCTTATAAGATTTATTACTTGTTTTTTTTTTCTGTATTTTAATCTACCATCTGTGATAATTTTGTTCATGACTTGGTAAATGAATCCTGAAACACATTCAACACCTGTCTAAAGTTAACATTCAAAGGACTCATAGTCTCATACTGTGCTGCATTAGTGTCTCAGTCAAATCCATAGTGGAATTTCTTATTTGTTATATATTCTTAAAACTCCTCAAGTCACCGTCTTCTCTAATAAGGCTCATGTACATTTTGTAACAAGGACTGAAGTTGAGGCAGCAATTAATAGCCTACCAACCAAAAAAAAGCCCAGGTCCAGATGGGTTCACAGCCAAATTCTACTAGACATACAAAAAGGGGCTTGTACCACTCCTTCTGAAACTATTTCAAACAATACAAAAGAGGGAATCCTTCCCAAATCATTTTATGAGATCAACATTATCATGATACCAAAACCCTGCAGAGACTCAGCAAAAAAAACTTTAGGCCAAAATCCATGATGAACATAGATGCAAAGATCTTCAATAACATACTGGCAAACCAATTACAACAGCACATCAAAAGGCCTATCCTTCACAATCAAGTTGATTTCATCCCAGGGATGCAAGGCTGGTTCAATGTATGCAAATCTATAAACATAATCCATCACATAAACAGAACCAAAGACAAAAACCACATGATTATCTCAATAGATGCAGAGAAGTTCTTTGACAAATTCAACAGCCCTTTATGCTAAAAACTCTCAATAAACTAGGTATCTATGGAATGTATCTCAAAATAATAAAAGCTACTTATGACAAACCCACAGCCAATATCATTCTGAATGGGCAAAAGCTGGAAGCATTCCCTTTGAAATCTGGCACTAGACAAGGATGCCCTCTCTCATCACTCCTATTCAATATAGTATTGTAAGTTCTAGCCAGACCGATCAGGCAAGAAAAAGAAATAAAGTGTATTCAATTAGGAAAAGAGGAAGTCAAACCATCTCTGTTTGCAGATGACGTGATTGTGTATTTAGAAGACCTCACTGTCTCGGCCCAAAATCTCTTGAGACTGATAAGCGACTTCAGCAAAGTCTCAGAATACAAAATCAATGTGCAGAAATCACAAGCATTTCTATACACCAATAACAGAATTAAAGACAGCCAAATCAAGAGCAAACTCCCATTCACAATTACTACAACAAGAATAAAATGCCTAGGGATACAAATAAGAAAGGATATAGAGGACCTCTTCAAGGAGAACTAAGAACCACTGCTCAAGGAAATAAGAGAGGACACAGCAGTTAGAAAACATCCCATGCTCATGGTTAGGAAGAATCAATATTGTGAAAATGGCCATACTGCTCAAAGAAATTTATAGATTCGATGCTATCCTCATCAAGCTACCTATGACCCTCTTCACAGAACTGGAAAAAACCACCTTAAACTTCATATGGAGCCAAAAGAGAGCTGGCATAGCCAAGACAATCCTAAGCAAAAAGAACAAAGCTGGAGGCATCATGCTATCTGACTTCAAACTATACTATAAGTTTACAGCAATCAAAACAGCATGTTACTATTACCAAAACAGATATATAGACCAATGGAACAGAACAGAGGCCTCGAAGGCAATGCCACACATCTACAATCATCGGATCTTTGACAAACTGAATGAAAACAAGCAATGGGGAAAGGATTCCCTGTTTAATAAGTGGTGTTGGGATAATTGGCTAGCCATGTGCAGAAAACAGAAACTGTACTCCTGCCTGACACCTTACACAAAAATTAACTCAAAAATGGAATAAAGACTTAAAAATAAGACCTAACACCATTAAAACCCTAGAAAAAAACCTAGCAAAAACCATTCAGGGCATAGGCATAGGCAAGGACTTCATGACTAAAACAACAAAAGCATTGGCAACAAAAGCCAAAATTGACAAATGTGATCTGATTAAACTAAAGAGCTTCTGCACAGCAAAAGAAACCATCATTAGAGTGAACCAGCAACCAACAGAATGGGAAAAAAATATTGCAATCTACCCATCTGACAAAGGACTAATATCCAGAATCTACAAAGAACTAAAACAAATTTACAAGAAAAAAACAACCCCATCAAAACGTGGGTAAAGAATATGAAGAGACACTTTTCAAAAAAAGACATTTATGCAGCCAACAAATATATGAAAAAATGCTCAGCATCACTTTGCATTAGAGAAATGCAAATCAAAACCACATTGAGATACCATCTCACACCAGTTAGAATGGCAATCATTAAAAAATCTGGAGGCAACAGATGCTGTAGAGGATGTGGATAAAAAGGAACACTTATACACTCTTGGTGGGAGTATAAATTAATTCAACCATTGTGGAAGACAGTGTGGTGATACCTCAAGGACCTTGAAATAGAAATTCCATTTGACCTAGCAATCCATTACTGGGTATATATCCAAAGGATTATAAATTGTCCTATTACTAAGACACATGCACACATATGTTTATTGTGGCACTGTTTCCAATAGCAAATATGTGGAACCAACCCAAATGTCCATTGATGATAGACTGGACAGGGAAAATGTGACACATATAAACCATGGAATACTATGCAGCCATTAAAAAACTATGAGTTCATGTCCTGTATAGGGACATGGATGAATCTGGAAACCATCATTCTCAGCAAACTGACACAAGAACAGAAAAATCAAACACTGCATGTTCTCACTTAGGCAAGTGTTGAACAATGAGAACACATGGACACAGGGAGTGGATCATCACACTCTGGGGTCTGTTGGGGGGGACTAGGGAAGGGACAGCACGCAGTAGGGTTGGGAGGGGATAACACAGGGAGAAATGCCAGATACAGGTGATGGGGCGATGGAGGCAGCAAACCACATTGCCATGTATGTACCAATGCAAAAATCCTGCATGATCTGCACAAGTACCCCAGAACCTAAAGTACAATAATATATATTTTAAATGTGACTAGCACTAGGTGAGTACGTTTTAGAAATGCTCAATTCATATATACAGTCACAATAATAAGCAAGGCAGATGAGCAAGTTTTATAAGGGTGTTAAGCAGCCTTAGAGGTTTGCCTCTTGATGGTGCTCACATATCTGCTTAGTGAACACTATCCAAAGACTGCACTTTGATTTTCTGATGACTCTGAAGAACATCTTAAAACTCAGAATATTTTGGAAGACAAATATTTTATTTCCCAAGCACAGATCTGTTTCTTTTCCAAAACTGTCTTTCCCTGTGGTTAAGTAAATCTTCAGGAAACTTTTAGAACGATGATAACCTTGAGAAACAGAGCATGGATAGATGTTAATTTGTTAGGGCATGAGAGAAAAGTTTCCCAGTAAAGTATTTGTAATATAGTTTGTAAATTTAAAATTTTAATAACATTCTATGTCTTATATTCAATTTATTTTTAACATTTTGAATTTTTAATATGTTGAAAATCATGAAGTTGATATGGGGGATTTCAACTACAAAGATGGAATATAAAAATTAATTAAGTTTGAAGGCCAAGGCAGGCGCAATCACCTGAGGTCAGGAGTTCAAGACTAGCCTGACCAACATTGTGAAATGCCATCTTTAAAAAAAAAAAAGAAAAGAAAAAAAATTAAGATCTGGATGAATATTTATTTATCTTCACCACTGTGAGAGATAGCTTTAGGACCTTGAGGAGATTACTCAGCTATTTTCTTTGTTTCATCTGTAAAGTAGACTTAATAATACTTAATTGGAGTGTAGTGCAAGGATTAAATGATCAATGAATATAGTTATAATATGTCAGGTATAAAATTATAAAGATCAGAATTAAAGTAATTTTAATTGCAAAGTTAGGGAATAATTTGCAACACTCTCACTTCTGACACCAATTGCAAGTTCGAGTCTCCATTTCTGACACAAAATGCAACTTTAGATGTTCCCAAGATTTCTCTCAGCTTCAATTCTTCACTAGAACTCACTAAACTGACTGAAAGCTGTTATACTTACAGCTACAGCTTCTTTTATTTAAATAATACAGATTAAATCATCTGAAGGAAGAGTTGTAGTGGGTAGAGTTTAAGAAAGTAATAAACACTGAAGCTTTCAGATGTCCACTTTCAGTAAAGTTGCAGACAGCACTAAATTTCTTGGAAATGATGTATAACTAGATTCACAAAATATTGCCAGTGAGGGTGGCTGACTTGAGGCTTGGTTTCCATCCTTTTTATTGGGGCTTCTTCACATAAACACATTTGATTGACCATATGGCTATTCTCAGACTTCAGCCCCTCTAGATCTCTATGAGACAGAACTGTTACTGCGTGACTCAAAGTCCCCAACATAAGCAACAGAGTATCTGGCATGACCCCTGGCTAAACAAAGATACTTTTATCAGGCAGGACATTTCAAAGGATTAGAGATTACTTCTCAAGAACCTAGAGCAAAGGCCACATCTCTCCTTGGGCAGGAGTAATTACTTACTATAGCTACTGTGCTGAAGTTCTAAATGTTAATATTAGTGTCTCAAAATAGAAACTCAAACATATACACAAATATACAGGTAATATTTTGGGCTGCCAATTCTGTTAAATAGTTAATGGTATACAGTTTACCATAGACTTTACATTGTAATAAACTTGTCATTCTCCTAGAAGCAAAATGTTAATTGTGCCTCAATAGTTTCTGTTACGGTGTACAACTAATTAGAATTCTATTTGCCCTCTGGAGATCAAGCAACATTTTTCAAATTATAGAGAAGCAATGTAGGTGTCAATTTGCACTTGTTTATAACAAATATTTTTGCATTTTAATTTATATGTTCAGTCCAATTTTTATTTTTTATTCTATGTTTAGTATTAGATATTGATTCTTATCAGTAAGACATAAAGTCTGCTCATATAGAGTAGCCCTTTTGGTGTTAAGTGTAAGGTACTAATTTACATATTTTGAAAGAAGTAACCTTTCTTTTTAATCATTTTGTCTCAGATATGGTGTGTAACTATACAGACGAGTATTTTTGTGCATTCATTTCAAACATTATGATAATAAGCTTAAAGAGAGAAAAGCTGTTCTATTTCTTATTCTCCATTGTTAAACCTGTGCAAATGTTTCAATTACCATAATTCTAAAAAAAATTATGCCTTAAATTCTCAGGTAATATATTCCCTTTCTTGTATTCAATTTCGTTTTTTGTATTCAGGAGAAAGTACCTGACAGCTGCCTTTGAATATATTTTGTGGGTATTTGAAAAGAGTAAAGTATAGGGTAGGAATAAAAAGCAGATAGAACAAAGTTGATTTTGACAACCTATCACATGATAGAAAGAATAAGATACTTTTGCATATTGTATGGTACTTAGATAAAAATAAAATAAACCTGTAGTAACTATCTATTTTATTTCCTAAGTTTTCTTTCGCATTTTCACATTGACTTTAACTGCCTCGGAACATGCTTTGCAGCCACTTGACCAATAAATATTTATTAATATTTGTTGGTCACCTATTAGGTTATAGGATTCAGGAGAAAAAAATATAGAAAAATAAATAAATAATTGTTTATATATAATAAATGTGTGTGTATATATGTATATAAAACTACATATATATAAAACTATATATATGTATATAAAACTATATATATGTATGTATATATATATATGTAGCTTTCAACTTTTAAGACATAGGAGTCTAATAGAAACAGATCTCAATCTGGTGAAAGTGAACCACATTGTAAACACATATGGCTCAAGCCTGTAATCCCAGCACTTTGTGAGGCCGAGGCAGGTGGATCACGAGGTCAAGAGATTGAGACCGTCCCGGTCAACATGGTGAAACCCTGTCTCTACTAAAAATACAAAAAATTAGCTGGGCGTGGTGGTGCATGCCTGTAATCCCGGCTACTCGGGAGGCTGAGGCAGGAGAATTGCCTGAACCCAGGAGGCGGAGGTTGCGGTGAGCCGAGATCGCGCCATTGCACTCCAGCCTGGGTAACAAGAGGGAAACTGTCTCAAAAAATAAATAAATAAAATAAAAAAATCTCATAGTTCCCAGTTTTAGGTTTGTGGGACTTTACTCTTAGCCAGTCTAATATTGAGCTTGTTTTTGAAAAATTTTCTCTTTGAATCACTGAAAATTTCTGGTATATGTCTTTGCCATCTTGTTTGGGATTATAATCTATAGTTGGCAAAATTTATAGTTTTTGTCTCATTCATTAATAATCTCCTGACCTTAACAGCAGTACTCTGTATCTGCCTATCTTTCCTCTTTTGAGATCACCAGACTAAAATCCTTTCCAGTCTTTCCTAGTGCAATAAGCAGCACCATAATCCACCCAACTTGAGTTCAAACCCCAAATCCCTGAATTATTTTTGAATCTTCTCACTTAACATCCAATCAGTCAGCAAGTTATATCAACTCTATTTCCAGAATTATTTGGAATGCATCTATTTGTCTCTAATAGCAATGGTATTCTTGACTCACTTGATATTGTTCATAATTGATGCTTTTGAACTATGGTTGGATAAGAATTAATTTTGATTATTTCCATTTGGGGAGTTTTCCAAGTGAATGGCTTACTCATGTATATCTACTAGTGCAATAATATTTTAAACAGATGAAAGATGAAGAATGTTAAGATAAAATCACAGAAATAAAATTTAAAATTCTAAATGAAATTGCATATTTGGAATGAATTACATGACATCATATTTAGTAGGCTTAATAAATATCAAATTAGAAAATATAGGCTTTAATATTTTGAATTTCCACATACAATATTAAAATATTAAAATGAGAGAAATATACTTTCAAGCCTTAAAATATTTAATGGTGGCACATTTTGTATGTATCTATATTTAGTTTATTCTTAATAAGATTTATTTTAATTTGTAGCAGAATAAACTGGAAATGCTGTAAACTTGAGGAGTGTTTTTAGGATCACTATATATATAGCATTCAAAATAGACATAAATTATAAAAGCCCAGCGTGAAGGAAATTTAGTAGTATAAGAAGTAATTAGGTGCCTAGAGAATCCTGTTAAGTAATGTGTGGTAATCATTATAGTGACATCTATATATTAGTTTTGGATTCATATGGTAATATCTTATTGAAAATAAGCATTAAAATGAATCCATTTTACATTACTTAAAATAACCATTTGTTAATGCACATAAATAACACAAGAAATAAAGAATTGCTTTACTTCAGCTCTCCCATCTCCTTGCCATGTGAGCCTATGTAAATGCCTTTACTTTTCTGCTCATCAATTTCTTTATCTACTAATTAGAGGTATCCATAAATGCCCTTTAGAACTCACAGATTATTACAAGGACCAAACCAACACATTGCAATTATTTTGAATTATGCACTTATTTGTAATATGTACACTATAAGTACATAGTATTATCATAGCAGGTACTATAGTCTGAATGTTTGTGTCTCCCTAAAATTTATATTTTGAAAGCCTAACCCCTAAGGTAATATTAGGAGGTAGGGCCTTTAAAAGGTGTTTAGACCATGAGGGTACAACCTTCATGAAAAAAAGCGTGTTATTAGTGCTCTTATAAAGAGGTCCTAGAGAGACCCTTGCCCCTGCTACCATGTGAGGACAGAGCAAGAAAGATCTGTGAACCAGAAAGCAGGCCCTCATCAAAGTCTGAATCTGTTGGCACCTTAATCTTGATCTTTCAATACCCTAGAACTGCAAGAAGTAAATTTCTTTGTATTTTTAAGCTATCCATTTTATGCTGTTTTGTTAATAGCAACCCAAACAAAGACAGAATGTTTCCAAAAACAATAATAAAGTTTCCTCTAAAAGTATTAACTAACCTGAGTATTAGTTTACAAGTGTGCATACAAGTGAATTAAATAACTCCAAAGCAAAACTGCCACTTTGTTTCCAACATTTTCTGTCCCCCAAAAAACTATCCATATAAATATGTAGTTTTTTGCAATTATTCCCGAATTATTATTTTAAGTAGATTTTTCATCTATGACCTCAAATGCTAAACATGTGGGAGAAAAAAAAATTTCAGACAATATAGCCAGAAAGACCGGATTACAGTAATGTGTCTATTTAATTGTTTTTTTTTTGTTTTTTGACTAAATTGTTCACACATCTATTCAGTGGGGGGGAAAGTTCCTTTTAAAAACACTGTTGCTCTAAGAATTAATTGAATTACTATACAACACTTTATATTACTTACCATTGTGCCTGCTGCATAAAATCATGTTTAGTGTATTATACCTATTTTTACATCTGGAGTACGATTACATAATATGTACAGTGCAGAGTATTTACTCAGGAATAACAGATATTGGCATTGTATTAATGTTGAATGTAAAACCATTAAATCTGAAACAATGCCCTACGTTAGTGTTCCTGATGTTACAAAGAAAAAGGTAACACTAACTCAAATCATAAGACTGGAACAATCATATGGATGGATTCTCCATAAATATAAGTTTTGCTGAGACATTTGCCATGCATTAATAGCTAATGTATTCAGTATTAAAGATCAATTAGGAGATTAACAACTATTCAGAAACAAATATTTACTTATTTTAGTGTTCCTATTTAAATCAGTGTTTTACTGATGTGGTTTTTTAAGAATGGAATTATCATTATCCTTCAGGAACCATATATGAGCTGAGTTATTTGTGTGAAATATGAAGAACAGAAGCCTAAGTCCTATTTATAGAGAAAAAAAATTATTCAACTAAATGTTCAATCAGAACTCATGCATATTTATTTTTTTCTTCTCCAGACATTAACAAATATCCTATTTTTAGAATTTTTTTATTTTTGTTTTTTATTTAACACAGATGTGGAACCAATGTCTGAAGCAAAAAAGAAAAAAGAAAGAAAACTTGAATTATTATTACTTGTGGGCAAAAATCATGTTCTGTTTTGCCTTCATTCCCTAGCATAATGCTTAAGACAGAGTAAATACTGGAAAACGTATATTGATTGAATAAATTTTAACAAAGAATGAAATTAATGTATACCATAAAAAATATCAAATAGTGTACAAATCATTTAAAGTGTATGTTGGTATTTTTATGTCATGAATGCAACAATATTTGTTGTTATTAAATAAAAGTTTTGTTTCCATACTTCTTAAAAATTAAGCTTTATTTTTTTCACACTAAAGATCATGAATCAAAAATGATACATTTTTTCACATTTTTCTAATCTTTAATGTTTACTGAAACATAGTAACTATACATTTTTGATAAAATCTGGATGTGTGGTATATCCATCACCTCAAACATTTATCATTATTTTGTGTTGAGAACATTTCAAATCTATTCTTCCAGTTATTTTGAAATATAAAATAAGTCATTGGTAGCTATAGTTGCCCTGTTGTGCTACCAAGCACTAGACCTTATTTTTTCTAAGCGTATTTTTGGACCCATTTACTAACCATTCTTTATCTTCCCTCCTCACTACCCTTCCCTGCCTCTAACAGATTATATTCACTATCTCTATGAGATCGATTAAAAGTAAAACTGTGGCTACATAATAGGTGTGTATATGTATTTGGTACATGAGATATTTTGGTGTAGGCTTCCAATGCATAATAATCATAGTAGGGTAAATGGCTATAAATCACTTCAAGCATTTATTATTTTTTTGTGTTGCAAACATTACAATTATACTCCTTTAGTTATTTTAAAATGTGCAATATATTATTGTTGACTGTAATCACTCAGTTGTGCTATTCAGTACTGGATCTTATTCATTCTAACTTTATTTTTGTATCCATTAACCATCCCCACTTCCCGGCTTCCCCATGACCCTTTCCAGACTCTGGTAACCATCATTTTACTCTGCTTCTCCAAGAGTTCCATTGTTTTCATTATTAGTACCCACAAATGAGTGAGAATGTGCAACATTTGTCTTTCTGTTCCTGGCTTGTTTCCCTTAACATAACGCCTTCTATTTTCATCCACATTGTTGCAAATGGCAGGACTTCATTCATTTTATGGTTGAATAATAAAGAATGTATTTTTGAGAAATCAACCTGAGAAAGTTTTCAGTTCATTTCAAACAATCGACAATAGATTGCATGTTTACCTGATGCTCTGGAAAGACCCAAATCCCTCTTCTAGAATCATATACAAATATATTCTCTTATACCCTTCAAACATATTTTCAGATCCACTCCATTACTAGTTAGCAATATTTTGAGCCAGTTAAGCATTAACATTAGTAAGAAGTTTATCTACACTTTTCAAGAAGTAAAAAAGTTCCCTTCTCCAATCATTTCTGCTTTAGCCTCTGAAGACTTAAATACATGGAAAACAAAACAGAAATGCAAGTAAGAAGGTTGGAAATAGATAAACAACTTTTAAATGTACAGATATTCTCAAAACTGAAACAAAGTATTTTTCTCACGTTTTGAAACACATTTAAGCAAGTGTAATTTTAATATGTTTTACAATGGTATAGAGTATGTTTTACATACAGATAAAATGATCACACCATTATATATTTCATAAATAACTTAATGTTCTTTTAATTAAGCAGAAATAAAAGCAGAACATATGGTTTAAATTGTTTTAATGTAATTTCTTATTTATTTTAAGCACAGAATATTTTCATATCAGGCAGTGTTTGCCACTAGATTCTGTTTTAAAATATTTTAAATTTTAAATATTTTTAAATTTTAGCTTTTATTTTAGATATAGGAGGTAGATTGTTACATGAGTATATTGGACTCAGGAAGTGAGCATAGTACCCAATAAATAGTTTCACTGTGCACACATCCCTTTCTCCCTTATCTAGTAGGCCATAGTGTCTATTTTTCCCAAGCAAGATCTTAGCAAATGTTCAAGTACACAATACACTATTGTTAACTAAAGGCACTATGCTCTGTAGTAAACTTCTAGGAATTATTAATCTTGTATAACCAAAAGTTTCTGCCTTTTGACTGATACCGCTGTGTATCACCTCTCCTGCCCCTCCAGTCCCTGGAAACCACTGCTCTACACCCTAGGTTTCTATGAGTTTGAGTACCTTAGATTTTACATATAAGAGAAATCATGGAGTACTTACCTTTCTATATCTGGCTTATTTCACTTAGCAAAAATGGTCTACAGTTCACCCTGCTGTGACAAATGGAAGGATTTTCCTCTGTTTTTAAGACAATTATATTTTATTATAATAAGGTAACATATTTCTTATCCGTTAAACCATCAATGGACATTTAGGTTGCTTACATGTCTTAAATGTTGTGAATAATGTTACAATCAACATGGGAGAGCAGATATTTCTCAAAGATCCATATTTCAATTTTTTTGGATATATACAGAGAGGTAGGATTTTTAATTCATATGGTTGTCTTATTTTTTAATTTTTGATAACCTTGACAAGGGTGTCAAGAATGTACAATGGGAAAAAATACCCTCTTCAAAAAATGGTATTGGGCAAACTGGATATTCACATACAAAAAATTTAAATCGGGCCCTTATCTTATACCATCCACAAATACCAACTAAAGATAGATTAAAGGGTTGAACATAGGCCCTAAAATCACAAAGCACATGGAAGGACGCAGGGTAAGAGTTCTAAGCATTGGCTTCAGCCGTGATGTGTTGAATAGGGCACTAAAGACATAGGTATCAAAACCAAAAATAGGCACATGACACTGCATCAAACTAACAAGATTCTGCATTCAAACAAAATACAATTAAAATGCAACATACAAGAATTCATGATAAATGCCCCCAAAACAAATGCAACAAAAAGAAGATAGACAAGTGGGAATTACTTAAACTAAAAAGCTTCTGCACAGTAAAAGAAATAATCAACACAGTAAGTAAACAACCTATGGAATAGGAGAAAACATTTGCAAATTATGCCTCTAACAAAGCACTAATATCCAGAATCAACAAGTAACTCCAATAACTCAACAAGAAAAATACAAACAACCCCATTAGAAGCTGGGCAAAGAACATAAACTGACATTTCTCAAAAGAATACATACAAGCAGCCCATAAACACCATGAAAAAAAATGCTCAACATCGCTGATCATCAGAGAAAGGCAAATTAAAGCCACAATGAGATATCATGTTACTGTAGTCAAAATAGGTTTTTTAAAAAATAAAAACAAACAAAAAAAGAAACCAAGGGATGCGATGGATGCAGAGAAAGGGGAATGCTTATACACTGTTGGTGGGAATGTAAATTAGTTTAACTTTTCTGGAAAACAGTATGAAGATTTCTCAAATAACTAAAAATAGGAATACCCTTCAACCCAGCAATTGCACTACTAGGTATCTATCCAAAGGAAAAGAAATAATTTTATAAAAAAGACACCTGTATTCATATGTTCATTGCAGCACTATTCACAATAGTGAAGTCATGGAACGAGCCTGAGTGTCCATCAACAGTTGTCTGAATAAAGGGGATTTGGCATATATACATGACAGAATACTACACAGTCATAAAAATAATAAAATTATGTTCTTTCCAGCAACATGGATGGAGTTAGAGGTCATTATCCTAAGAGAACTAAATCAGAAACAGAAAATCAAATACTTTATGTTCTCACTTACAAGTGGCAGCTAAATAATGAGTACACATGGACCTAAAGAAGCAAGTAATAGAAACTGGAGAATCCAAATGTAGGGGGTGGGAGGGTTGAAAATTTGCTTATCAGACACAATGTTTGCTATTTGCACAATGAGTGAGCTATAAGCCCAGTTCCCACCAGTACACAATATGCCCATGTAATAAACATGAACATGTGTCCCTGAAAGTTAAATAAAATGTATTTTACAAAAAGGTAACAAACACAATGGGAGATAATATTTGCAAGCCATATCTGACAATAGTCAAAATATATAAAGTTTAATATTCAAAATATGTAAAATCTTCCTAACTCAATAGGAAAGCATGATCCAATTAAAAAATAGGAAAGGTATCTGAACAGACATTTCTACAAAGTACACAAAGAAATGATCAACAGTCACATTAAAGGGCACTCCACACTGCTAGTCATCCAAGAAATGCAAATCAAAACTGCAATGAGGTTTTCTCACATTTGTTAGCATGGATATTATAATAAAAAGATAAGTTTTGGTAAAGATACGGGAAAAAGGGTATGTTGCTACATATAAGATGTTGATTTTTACTGGGGTAAAAATGAATTGGAGAAGAGCATTATGAAAACATTTTATGTTATGTTAACTCAGTAGAAGTAATGAGTTCATGATCATAAACTCTTGGCCCAGGAGATGACCTGATGTTGACATTATGATTTTTTGGGGTTCTTGTATTTGCCTTATAGTTTCATGCTTGTTTAATATAAAATACTCTTATTTCAAGAAGAATGCTTTTTAAAAATTGATAATTTTGTATTTGGGTAATGAGGTGATGGAGGGGTTTCTTCTCAAGGCAATAGGCTATAGGTTAGAGAATTCTTCCTTCCATGTTGTCCTAGAATGACAGAGGAATGTCAACTCAGCCATGCATAAAACCTGAAAGACAATGCTGGATGAAATATCATAAATACATGTATTATTCTTAGCTCTATGCAATACCAATTCCCTCATAAATTTACAAAGAATAAATATGCATCTCTGACCAATGTTTTAAAAAATGGGGCAAAAGCAGCTAAATATTAATGCTCTGGGCCTAGAATTGCCTATCTTGGATGGCCTGTGATACTGTACCACCACTGCTCTATTCTCCTGTTGAAATCTAGTAGGTGTCCTAACATTCTAGTGTTACCTATAGCAGTATAAATGTGTTATGGATTGTTCAGTGAGCAATGTTAGCAACTTCTCTTTGAACACTCCGAATCCAATTTAGTAATTGGATTATGTTGACAGACACTCAAAAAAATCAGAAGATTTCTAAAGTTGAGATTATCACAGGAGCCTTCATGAAGAAAATAGGTTTTAAATTAATATGTGGATGAGGAATAAAATTCTCCTGTTTTTCCTTGTTAGGTATTCTGAGACTAGGCTTGCCAGATTACAAAATTAAAATAAAAGATATCCAATTAAATTTGAATTTTAGATAAATAATACTTATTTTAGTATAACCATGTTCCAAGTATTGCATGGAGAATACACATTTTATCTATCTACATACCCATTTATCTTTCTCACTCTTTCTCTATCTCCATATCTACATTTATGATATGAAAATAAAATGGAATTTAGCATCCTGTATTTCTTCTGGTAACCTTACTTGTGACATAAGTTTGATCCTTTAAAAATGTCCCCAGGGCTCCTTATCTCATGTTCTGTCCCCAGGCTATGTTCATAGCTTACCTCAATAAAGTTAGGTACTCCTCAATTGCTAAACACTGGAAAAAGACATTATTGACAGACATTGTGTAGTTTAGTTACAGTGTTGTCATTTAGCACATTTAATGCTCAGCAATAAATTGTATTCACTTACAGACCCATACTAACATGTGAAAATATTTGGGGTTGATAAATAACAATTTGTAAATACATTATGATTCAAATATTTGTATAATTTTTAACTCACTTATATAACTGTTTCCCCATTTTTTTCTTCATTGTCTAGTGTCTGTCTCATGCTCCTTGTCACTGTTCACGTATGTGTTATTTATGTGTTATTCCTGAGCACTTATTTATAGGTTCAAGTCATTCCTTATTTCACTTATTGGTTTCTTTATAACTGTTTTTTAAATTAAAAGTAGAAATAAGTGTTTTGTTTATTCTACATATGAATGTAGATATATTGGATTGAAAAACATCAAATGAATAGTTGCAGCTTGACTTTTGTTTGAATTATATCTTTATCATTGTAGTACTTGGTATGTAGTGTTATCTGTATTTTTTTTTGAGACATTCTCGCTCAGTTGCCAGGTGCCAGGCTGGAGTGCAGTGGCACAATCTCGACTCACTGCAACCTTTGCCTCCCAGGTTCAAGCAATTCTCCTGCCTCAGCCTCTGAAGTAGCTGGGACTACAGACGCAAGCCACCACGCCCGGCTAATTTTTGTATTTTAAGTAGAGATGGGGTTTCACCGTGTTGGTCTCGCTCTCTTGACCTCATGATCCACCTGCCTCGGCCTCCCAGAGTATTTATTTTTAATATATATTTTTGTCTCACCAGCACAGTGTGAGCTTCTAGGCTTGAAAAATTTATTCATTTTTTTTAAAAAAATAATTTGTCTTATTTCCTTTCGTTTGATAATGTAAAAGTAATCTAGGAATAGTCTAAGGAAATGTACAGTCATGGTGGAAGATGAAGGAGAAGCAAGGCATGTCTTACTTTGCAGCAGGAGAGAGAGAAAAAAGCCACACACCTTTAAACCATCAGGTCTCCTGAGAACTTATTCATCATCACAAGAACAGCACAGGGGAAGTCACCCCCATGATCAGTCAGTCACCTCCCACTAGGTCCCGCCCCTGACACACAGGGATTATAATCCTAGATGAAATTTGAGTGGGGACACAGAGCTAAACCATATCAGAGCAGAATGATCTCAGTGTTAAAGAGAATCCTCAAGTTACATTAGAACAATTTTGGAAGGTGTGTCAAAGTTAGTCTTTGAGGTTACCTACATATAATACAGTCCTCCATTTCCTGGGGAATATTTAAGATGATATATGATTCATGAGTATATTTGATGATAACCTTATATTGTTGACCTACTAGAAAGATATTAGGGCTTCTCCTTTTAACGTAGAGTTAATTTTGGCCAACTTTCTATAATATGATTCCTTCTTATAAATGAAGTGTTTCTTTCTAATCAGTCCTCTCAATAGTTCACATGGGTTGCATCCCAACAATGAACTTCACTTGGTCTGTAAGGCAATCATGTTCTTATTTTATATTTCTCAGCATATTTGTTATTTTTGTATTGTGTTATTCACATATTTATGAGACCGTGGGATGAGTCCTTCTGCTTCTTATATTTCATTTTCTTTTTTCTCCTTGAATATAATTGTGAGTTTTGGAACACAGTGAAAATGGATTCTTTACTCTCATTCTGTTCTTAAACTCAGAGAGGCAGTGTTGAGATATATGAGTTTATTGATAGAAGGGAACAGATTTATGAATAAAATGAATCAGCACACCTGATTTTTAGCAATGAATATTTTTAAAGCCCATATTAATGTAAACTAGTCAATTCTTGATACATTCGGAAAGCATGTGTATTGCCTCTGACTTTATTCTCTTCAAATGCATTCCTGATTAGATGGATTAGTTGCTTTGTTCTAGAATGACCTAAAATGCTGTAACAACTAGACATTTTTCTGAATTCTAACCCTAGGAGAGGAGAGAATATATCTGAAACAAATACTATTTATTTTCATTTAGAGTCATTATAAGTCTCAAAAAATACATATTTTCTTCATAATATACAAATCATTAAATGTTTAACAAAATATTAGTTTGCTTTATTGTATCTAACCCTTGCAAAAACAAACTGTATGAACACAAGTAAATATTGGCTTGGGAAATATCCTGAAGCTATAGTTTAAATGTGCTTTTGTTTACAGGGTTATTTTCCCTCAGTATTTATGAATATTTATTTCTTATTCGACCTTCTAATTCAATACCATTACATTTTATAATTTTTTATTCTTTTTTGAAGGTGTGTTCTTACTACTTAAAAAGGACTTTATTGGATTTCTTATTTTATTTCATTTTTCTAAGAGATGGGATCTTGCTATGTTGCCGAGGCTGGTCTGAAACTCCTGGGTTCAAATGATCTTTCTTCCTCAGTCTTCTAAATTGTTAGATTGCAGCTGTTAGCCACTGCACCCATCTTAAATTTGCTTAAATATATAATGAGTATGTTTCTTTAACTACAAAATTTTGAGTTTTCAACTATATCAGATTCATATACTTGTAGAATACTTTCCCTTAATATTTTCTTATATTTTATGTATATTTTTATAGGTTTTAAAAGCAATGTTACTTTTATTCAATTATTTTTAGGAAATTCAATATTTTTATATCTAATATTCTTTTTTTTAGAGTTAAGAGTAATTTTTTTTTAGAAAGAAAAAAGGGAATGAAGTAGAGGAAGAAAGAGGAAGACAAAGAGGGAGAGAGAACAGGAATGTAGCTTTATTCTAAAAATGGGTATTAATAATGGCCAATCAATATTTTGTGCATTTAAGGGGGAGAATGTATATTTTGTGTATTTAAAGTGGAGAGCTCTATAAATATTTATTGAGTTTACTTGTTCTGGATCTGAATTCAAGTCCTGGATATCCTTATTAATTTTCTGTCTCGTTGAGTCTACATCTCTTTATGAGTCTTATGCATCTGGGTGTTAGGATCATTAGCTCTTATTGTTGCATTGATCCTTTTACCACTATATCTTTGTTGCTTTGAAATCTATTTTATCAGATGTGAGAATTGCAACTCCTGCTTTTTATTTATTTATTTATTTTTGCTCTTCATTTGGTTGGTAAATCTTTCTCCATCTCTTTGTTTTGAGTCTTTGTGTATCTTTGGATGTAAAATGGGCCTGGATGTAGCATACCATTAGGTTTTGGGCTGTATCTTTTGATTGGGGGATTTAGTCAACTTAAATTTAGGGTTACTGTCATTTGATGTTAACTGGCTATTTTATCCGTTCATTGATGTAAATTCTTCTTTATGTTGATGCTCTTTACTTTTTGGTATATTTTTAGAAAGGCTAATACTGGTTTTTCCTTTCCATGTATAATTCTTTTTTCAGAAGCTTTTGTAAAGCCAGCCTGGTGGTAATAAAATCTCTGAGTACTTGCTTGTTCATAAAAGATTTTATTTTTCCTTCAATTGTGAAGCTTAGTTTGGCAGGATATGAAATTCTGGGCTGAAAGTTCTGTTCTTTAAGGATGTTGAATATTGGCCCGTACTCTCTTCTGGCTTATAGGGTTTCTGCTGAGAGATCTGCTGTAAGTCTAATAGGCTTCCCTTTGTGGGTAACCTGACCTTTCTCTCTGGCTACTCTTAGTATTTTCTCCTTCGTTTCAACCCTTGTGAATCTAACGATTATATGCATTGGGATTGGTCATCTTGAAGAATATCTTTGTGGTGTTCTCTGTATTACCTGGGGTGAATATTGTCCTGCTTTGCTAGATTTGGAAAGTTTTCCTGAATAATACACTGAAGAGTATTTTCCAGCTTGGATTCATTCTCTTCTTCGTATTCAGGTTCACCTATCAAACATAAATTAGGTCTTTTCACATAGTCCCATCTTTCTTGGAGACTTTGCCCATTCCTTTTTATGATTTTTTCTCTATTCTCATCTTCTTATTTTATTTCATTAAGTAGATTTTCGACCTCTGATATCCTTTCTTCTGCTTGATCAATTCGGCTATTCAAACTTGTGCATATTTCGCTAAGTCCTCGTGTTGGGTTTTTCAACTCCGTTAGTTCATTTATATTCCTCTCTATATTGTCTATTCTTGTTAGCATTTCATCAAACCTTTTTTCGAAGTTCTTAGTTTCTTTGCATTGGGTTAGAACAAGTTCTTTTAATTCCTAGAAGTTTCTTATCATCCACCTTCTGAAGCCTACTTCTGATAATGGCACACAGTCCTTTTCCATTAGGGCTTGTTCCATTGCTGATGTGAACTGTAATCCCCTGAAGAGGGAGAGGGGTTCTGATTTTGGGTATTCTCAGCCTTTTTAGGCTGGTTTCTTCCCTTTGTTATAAATTTATCCATCTGTCATCTTTACAATTACCACCTTTCTATTTGGGTTTCTGAATGGACTCCCAGTTTATTGATTCCTAGCGCTGGAATCTGAGCAACCCACTGCACTGGCCAAAACAGTAGTGATAAGACTGATGGTGCTCTTCTGCCCAGAAATCTCCTCCCGTTTACTCTGCATGAAGAGCTGCTGCGCTGAGGCACTGGCAAAACTGCTGCTCCGGCCACAAGAGTCACGCTGGCAACCCGTGGGGCCCCTCCACTGGGAATCTTCTGGTTCATGAGTGACCAAAATTCGTCTGAAAGTGTGGTGTCCTCTCGTTCTCTGCGCTTTCACTGGGAGCTACAATCCTGAACTGTTAACGATCAGCCATCTTGGATCTCTCCTCTAATATTCATAAAAGAGTGCCTAGAGTATACAGCAAGACTAGTATGTGCATGTAGTATTCCATGTGTCAATTTTTAAGTAATATCCTAGAAAATGATTAAATGATCTTAATGTGTTTATGTATATACACAGACATTTAGATATATATATATATATATATATATATATATATATATATATATGTATGTGTATGAGTGTGGATCTGTGGATCTGTATAGATATATGTGTCTATTTTTATAAATATATTTCTATTTCTATATTATCATTTTTGGTATATAAAATACTCAAAAAAAATTTTCCCTGCTTTATAACTGATATGTTGAACACACGAGAGACAACTGGGTAAATGAGCAGTTTAGTGCCATACAATTTATGACTTTAAAACTTAGCTCTGTCTCCTATCTTTCTTAACAATTATTTTATGTAAGTTTAATCAGCAATTTCATTTTCCCGCAATGTCTAGTCTAAACATTCCACAACCCTCAAGGTCTCTACTAAATTCTTGCTTTCCCATGCTGAGCTGTCATATTAATTCATCTTACATGATAAACTCTTTCAGTTTCCAGAGCTGTAGTATATCACCATCTAACCACGTGGCCAAGTCCTTAATACTGTAAATACAGCTTCCTATTCTCATAATTCGGTTGAGGATCAAGGAAGTGATCTGCAGAGGGTAATTGAAATTCATGTCAATGTCAACTTCAGGTTTGTTCCATGAATCAAAAGTGAAACCTGATTCAAATCCTTGCACAAAGTCTATATTTTCCTTTTCACATGCTCTGCAAAGTCTAAGCACTAAGTCTCACTTATTAAATATGTACAGATTACACTTCCTTCATCACCTACTGCTTGAATTGTTGCAACTACCTCCATATTAATCTTCCTGGTTCCTTGAGATATCTGTTCCTCTTAAATCAACATTTTATTTTACTAGTGATTTTTTACTTTGGCTTTTTTTTAATTTAAAGACCACATCATCTTTACATTTAGGTTTCTTATGCTTTTCTCTTTCAGTCTTTTTAAATGACAGTCGATATTTATGGGAAATTATAACACTATGCAATCAAAAGATTTGAAAGTTCTTTTGTTTGTCATTATAGTTTGAAGAGTAGAACATTCACCTTAAAAAACATTGGCTAGTTCTGAAATTATGTTTAATTTGTATTTTTAAAAATGTTCTCTGGAGGATGCTGTACTTATGCTTTCATCTTTGCATGAGATTCAAAGTGATTGTGTGTAGGGGTGGGAAAACAAACAAAACAATTAAAAAAATCTAATGTAAGCAGAAAGACTTTGCTGATCCCTCTAGAGCTTGAGTAAAAATGCATTTCAGTTTCTTTCTGACTGGAGTTTCACTGATTTTCTTGAAGGGAATTAGAAAAACCTGAGATACTATTTGAAGATTTCCCTTACTGTTTAGCCTTCTTCTGTTTTATTGATGGGCTCTTTCTGTTTCAAGCATTGCAAAGCCTGGGATGTATTGTTGCTTAGTATTGTGCAGGAAGAGCTATCGTAATGGAGAATTTTAAAAGAAAACATTGTCAGGAGTCCTTGTAGACACTTCTGTAGGGAAATTTGACATCTCTTCGGCATATTATCACATATTTCTAGGGATTCATAAAGAATTGAGTGGGGATAAATATTAAGCTTCAGGTGAATACGTGTATTTATTAGTTTTATGACATGAGGATTGAAAAATTATATCGTTCAAAATAGCAAATGAGGTAATACTAAAATGGTCTGATGATACAAATAAACATCAATGATGGCACTTACATATAAAATTAGTTTATGAAAATGATTACTAACAACACTGATTACTTACAAGTTACTATTTTTAAGTGTTTTACATAAATTTACTATTTCAGCAATTCTACAGAGTAGTTACTATTATTAACTGAATTTAACAGGCAAGGAGACTAAGCCATAGTTGCAAGGTTACTCAATATGTAAGTAATAATGCCAGAATTTCAAGCAGATTGTCTGCCTTTGTATTCATATGCTTAACAACAAAGTTACAAAGTTATAAGTAATTATTTTTATTTATGAAGTCTAATATTTTGTAGGAGACATTATCAAATTACACTCTCACTTAAACAGATTTGGAGCTTTTAAACAGTGGATTTTACTTATTAATATTCCTCTATATTATGACATAACTAATGACATGACGCAATATAACTAACATTATATTGCCTTCCCATTACATTTATGAATGACAAATAATTGGGTACATTTATAACCTAAAAATAGAATTTTAGTAAAATTGAGAGTTTTAAATTTTACAAAGTTAAAAATACTGTTCCATTTCTCATAACTTCTTTTTTTTTTTTTTGAGAGGGAGTTTTGCTCTTTTCACCCAGGCTGGAGTGCAATGGCGAGATCTCAGCTAACCGCAACCTCCGCCTCCTGGGTTCAGGCAATTCTCCTGCCTCAGCCTCCTGAGTAGCTGGGATTACAGGCATGAGCCACCGTGACAAGCTAATTTTTTGTATTTTTAGTAGAGACAGGGTTTCACCATGTTGAATGGTCTCGATCTCTCGACCTCGTGATCCACCTGCCTCGGCCTCCAAAAGTGCTGGGATTACAGGCTTGAGCCACCGCGCCGGGCCCTCATAACTTCTTTCTATGCTTGTTTACATTGCCTTTCTGCAAGAAAGCACTACGACATATGTAAGCTATAAATTGCTTGCCTTATGTACTGTATATTATATCTATTCTATGTATAATATGTAATATATACATAATTTATATATATGCAGTCATTATTTTTAAAATAATAACGAGGAATAATTATTTAAAATTTTTGTTATTAAAAATAAAAGTATGGACACCTGTCTTATAAAATAGTGCATTGTTAAAAAGTATAGCATGCTAAATGAAATATATCCTGGACTGAAGTCTTACATACACAAAAAAGAACATGGGCAAAATGTCTGAATTTGAGTTAATAACATACTGATATTAATTGCTTAGTTTTTTCAACTGCATCATTATGAACTGTATTGACATTAGAAAAAAACTTCTTAAGGGTACACAGACAAATTTCATACCACCTTTGCATGTTTTCTATACAACTAAAATTATTCCAAAATTTTTAAACTATTTTTTAAAGAGATGGAATATGAATACTAAGAGTCTTTCTATATTCAGTAAAAGTAAAATATACAAATTACCTTATGCAATAGGGATAGTAAGTGATTTTTTAGACTTATTTTTAGGAATGATATTATGTCTTATGCAAAATTGAAATTTTAAATAAGCATGACTGTTTAAACAAATTTTGAATAAATAGATGACTTTATATACTACCCAAATGGAGATATGTTTATGTAATATATAAGTACATGCAAGTGATGTATATATATTTTTTAAATTAAAATATACATAACTTTCTATTGAGATAATAGAACTAAGTTAAATTTCAGATTTCACTTTGAAAATAATTTACTTTAATTTCTGAAGTGTAGCTTTACTGTATTGGCAAGAATTTTAGAAGTCTTTATATATGTTTAAAGCAGAGCTTAAGTTGGCATAATACGTGGATTGTAAGGTACTATATTTTATACTGGCCAAATATATGGTAATATATCGTTCATGTTTCACCACAGCAAAGGTAACCAGAAACCATACACTATTCTCTTGCTTCAAGAGTTGACTTGAAGAAGAAGACTACAGACATCCATCGAGAATTGGCTGTTTTTGGCTACCTGCTTGGAAGAAAGATGATTGGGGCTAAATAAGTCTTAAAACAAGGTCTCTAAACTAGTTGGTTTGCTACTCTTCAGGTTTTATAGTAGCTTTTCTTTTACTTTTGTCCCAAAATACATTATTGGTTGCCTGACTACAAACTCCAAGGCCTCATCAAATGTATGAGACTTTCTTTCCACTTTTCAAACTTCAATGTTCTAATCGGAAAAGGGTTTAATTCACTGGTTGCACATGGCACATCTAAGTGTTAGCTACTATTTAACTGGCATTTAATTTCCTATTCTTGGCCATATAACTAAAACTACATTTTTATTTGCGTTAATAGCAGATAAGTTAGTAGGCTTTAGAAAGCCAACTAATGTGCTGCTTTTTGAATTCTTATTGGAAATACTTTTCATAGAACTTAAATTAGTTTTACTACCTCAGCATATTTTACTTGAGGTATGTCTGAAAGTCAAGAGATAAAGCTGGTCTGTGATTTCTATAGAAATTTTGACAAACGTAAAAGTGGTATAAAGCCATTACACATACAAGCAAGCACAGTTGGGATATTTTCGGTCTGTCAAGTTTGCATTTTTAAAAATGTAGTAAGGCTTTATGAAAAGAAAAATTGCTTTTTCTTCAGTTTTCTTATCTCTTACTTTGAATTTCAGTATAAATTTGTGAATCAAATTGTGTTCAGCCAGGTAAGGCTCAAACTTCAAGCTTATAACTCTAAGAACTCTTTTCAGGCATATGCACAGGTTATTTTGATGCATAAAAAGTGACTTAAATAGCATTGCAAGTTTTTAAGGCAATAGCAGGAATATAATTTAGTGCTAATAACAATCTATTCCAGTATATAATTTTAAATATAATGGGAAAATCAATCCAGGACTTATTTATTGAATCCTCTGTGTGCCGTTCACTGTGCAATGGACTTAGAGGTCCAAGTAGGAAATAACAAAACGTAACTGAACCAAACAAAAACAAGTTCTCAACTCTCTAGATATCAATATAGATGTGTAAATAAATTTGGGATAATATTTTTAAGTGGCACAATGAAAGTATGTGCAAGAATGTAGGAGTGTCTGATATTCTTTAAATGTGTCAAGGTCATGTCTATTAACAAGGACTTATTCACTACTTTGAGTTGCTATCCCTGGGGGAATTGGAGAGGGGCAGTATTAGGAGAAATACCTAATGTAGATGACTGGGCAATGGATGCAGCAAACCACCACCATGGCACATGTATCTGCATGATCTGCACATTACCCCAGAACTTAAAGTATAATAAATATTTTTTTTAGAAAAAGATAGTAACAACTAAAAACTAAAAAAGAAAAAAAAAGCACATATTCATGGCTCAATTTTTTTAAAGGATTAAATTCAATTAATCTCTAGTACAAAATCCAACTAAATACAGAAGACTTTATTTAAAATAAAAACAACTTTTGAATACATAGAAACATGGAAATCATGCCTTTTATTCATTTTTTATGGTCTACACACTAAATGCATCCTTACTAAAATAGTCATTAAGTAGTCCTTATGTGGGTTTGAGAGAACGTTTTGATTAGGTGGTCATTAATTATAGCCAAAAATACATCTAAATTTGACATTTTAAGTTAAAGGACTCATAAAATAAACCAAAGGAGTTTCAGTATTTTGTATTTTGTTCCTCATTTTCCTCTTATAAACATATCACCTCAATTTTCTTGAGTAATTAACCACAGAACACACTCTTAGGAAAAAGTGTGATTTGACTTTCAGAATTCAAACTGGACCTATGAAACTGGCAGGCAACTGAGCAGTGCCCCTCCCATGATGCCTAGGGTAGACCGTCAATAGCTATATGCTGTGTGATTCAGATATATGATTTCCTCTTCTTCTTTTAGAAAAGATACAAAACAACAATTTATATAGGCACGTCTTCTTTAAAGTCAGAAATGTAATGTTTATAAATAGACTATTTAAGAAATAAAAGCAAGAGATAATAAAACTGTTTTCATAGTACCAAATCATCCCCTTGACATTTTTCAGTTATAAATTATAGCCAAAATTAAAGTCACTATAATATTTTCTGGAAAAAAGTTCATATAATTTATACTGTTTTTAATTTCTGAATGTTTTAGTCCATACAATTGATGACAATCATTTAAAAAATCTGACTTCTCCAAGTAAATTTTAAAGTTCTAGAGTAAATGACTAGAAATTTTATTTAGAAAACAAAAAACTGTTTAAAAAACTATTTCTTTGCCTTAAGAAAATGTCTGTGAATTCAATTTTATGTGAGAAATTCTTACAGGTACACAAGTAAATAGTTTCAAACCAGATTCTGAACTGTCTTTTTAATCAGTATATTTGTCTTTTTAGTTGGTATATTTGTAAGAATATAGTTTTGCTGGTGACATTATTTTCTGAATTGTTTTGTAGAAAGCCATGTAACTACTGTGAGTAAGCCAATTTTATCTCTGACTTCAGTAGCATATTAGTGACAGACTGGGCTGAATAAGCATACAGGAGTAAACTGGAACATACTGCTAAGTCACACTACTATGGTAAAGGACTGAAACTGGAAGTTAATTCTTCCAATTTTATTACTTTCTCACACCATTGAGGAGACTTTAAAGTATTTTTCACTATAAATAGTATGTTATTTAATGTTAGGTCTTTGTGAATTTCCCAACTCTAAGTACAATTATATATCTGTATATTTGCAACAGAAATATTACTTAGAAAAATCAATATAACACTTGCCTTTATGTTATTTGGCTAGAGTTGGAGAAATAAATTGTTATTGTAGAAATGAAATACCAGCATGTTTCTGGTATTTCTTTTAAAGAATAAACAGCTATTAATTTTGCTTTACCACATGTATCAATATACAATATATTACTTAAAAAGGATTTATGCATGCAAACATGCTTATTACTTTATTGTTAAGTTTCTGTTACTAAAATTTCTATGTTGGTAGACACTCCAAAATAATTCATTGTTAAATCATTATTTTTATGATTAAATATCAAAATTATTGCTTGGTAATAAAGTGGCTATTCAGTTGTCTTGAATCTTATAGATTAAAATACTAATAGATAAAAGTTTAACTGCAAGTTTTATATAGTATCTTCACATCACTTAAATGACACTTCTTTGTGTGTAAAACTAAGCACAGATAAATAATTATAAATATACTCAAAACATTTCTAAGATTTTAAAAAATGATACAGTTTTTTTAAAATTAGGAAGCATCAATATTAAAGTTTAATTGAGGCTTCTATTTCAGAGTGAGCACATAAACTTGTCTTTGAGTACTTGGAAACCAATAAGATTATCCAACAAAATATCTGTTCTGTCTGTATCTATACTGTGCAATATGACTGTCTTATAAAAATACCTTAATATGGTGGTTGCTTAAAAGTTAAAAAGAAAATCACCTTTTGATCCAACAATTTTATTCCTGGGTGTATCCAAAATAATTGAAAGCAGTGACTCAAAGAGATAGCTGTGCATTCATGTTTATAGCAACATTATTCACAATAGCCAAAAGATAGAAGCAGCCTGCTTTGAGCTGAATAGTGTTCTGTGCAAAATTTGGAGGTTGGAGTCCTAACCTCCAATGGGACTGAATTCAGAGATAAGATTTTTAATTAGGTAATTAAGGTTAAATGAGGTCATAGAGATAGGCCATAACCCAGTAAGACTGGTATCCTTATAAGAACAGCAAGACATACCAGAAGCATGCAACCACAGATGAAAGGCCATGTGAGGATATAGAGGGAAAGCAGCTATCTACAAGCCAAGGAGAAAGGTCAAAGAAGAAAGCCACCTTGACAGCACCTTGATCCTGGATTTCCAGCCTCCAAATCTGAGAAATAAATTTCTGTTGTCTAATATGCCTGGCTGACTGTATTTTGTTATAGCTACTCTGACTAACACACACCCAAATGTCCGCTAGTGGATGAGTAGATAGACAACGGAGTATATGCACACATTGGAATATTATTTAACCTTGTACAAAGGTAGGAAATTCTGAAACATTCTACAAAATGGATCAACCCTGAGGAAATTGTGGTTAGTGAAATAAACCAGAAACAAAAAACAAATACTGTATGATTCCACTTACATGACTTATCTAAACTAGCCAAATTCATAGAAACAGAAAGTAGAATGAGAGTTACGAAGGGTTTGTAGAAGGAGAAAATGGAGTTTGTTTAATGCATGTGGTTTCAGGTTTGCAAGGTGAAATGTTCTGGAGATGACACAACAATATGAATGTACTGAACACTGCAAACTATATGCTTCAAAATGATTAAGGTCGTAAATTTTAGGTTACGTATATTTGCTACAAAGGGTCAAAGAAACTAGAAGTCACCACTCACTTTATTAAAATGATCAGGCTCCTTAAAGATAAGTCTTTAAAATATTGTTCATTTTTGCTTTTGAAATCTAAGAGTAAAATTATAATTTCAATCTTCAGAATAAAAAACACTCTATGTAAAATGTAAGGAATAATATGTTGAGTCTATCTTGTCAAAAAGTTCAAAGGAAAAAAACATGAATGGTAAATAATCCAAAATTGTTCCGAATAAATAAGGCAGTCTTTAGTGGATCCAAATCTGTTCACTACTAAAGTGTTCTTTTTAATTCCTTCTGTCATGTTTTATAAGCTGCTATATATAAGATGTAACATTTTTAGAAATATTTTCTAATTATTATAGCCACATATATAGTAAACTAAATATATAACTAGGGCAAAGTAATTAGAATTACAGTTCGTGCTCCATATCCACAGATTCCTCACCAGCAGATTAAACCACCTTGGATTGAATTATTCAATAAATAAATAAAATTACAACAATAAAAAATACAAACTTAAAAAGCAATACAGGAAAACAACTATTTGCATAGCATTACATTTGTGTTAGGTACCATAAACAATCTACAGAACATTCAAAGTATATGGGGGGATGTGCATAGAGCATATGCAAATACCATGCTATTTTATGTAAGAGACTTCAGCATCTTTGAATTTTGGTATCTGCAGGGGTCCTGAAACCCTTCCTCTGAAGATATCAAAGGACCACTAAACTACAATGTTTTAATTATACTAATGTACAACTCTTAGTGGACTTTATGAAACATTGAAAATATTTCCTTTGAAGATCCGTAGTTTAGAATTTTTGGAACATATAAAGGAAAGATACAATTTAATTTCAAAGAATGGTGGTTCTTAAATGCTAGAATGCATTGGAATTATCTGGAAAGCTTGTAAAAGCACAGATTACTGGGTGAATCCGCTTAATTTCTGTTTCAGTAGGTTTGAGTTGGGATCTGAAAAGCTGTATTTTTAAGATGTTTTCAAGTGACATTGATGCTGCTGGTCTAGGGACCACATTTTGATAGCCACTGTCATAGAAAATAGAAAGGTTTATTAAGGGTTACATTTCGGTTGTGGAAATTAGAGAATGTCTTATAAAACTAAAATACTATAATTATCCGACCTTTATTAAATTCACTGAAATAATTAGGTTTATATTTACAAATGACTTTTTAACTTTCCTGACATTTTGTACAAATTATATGATTCTCAAGTGATCATAATAAAGCAGGTACTTAAAAATTATTTAACAAAAGTACCCTTTAGTTGATTTTGTCTTAATCACCCACTTTTAACTGTGTGCATATAACTACAAAAGAATCAGATCATCACCATTATTTACAGAGTGAAGAATATCCTGTATCTGGGTTGATGTATCAGATTTCAGTTATCATACTCTCATTCTGATTATGCTTTTATCCATATGTTTTATAGTACTTTCATGTCTTGTGTAGAGGGAGGGAATATTGTCTTCGATCACATTACCTCTGCTTCACAACCACTTACTGATCCTTCTGATTGCTAAGCGCCTCCGGAGAATAACCTACAGTAATTGCACCTTTAGTAATTCTCTTGGCAAAGCTCTGGCTGCTTCCTTTAAGGAATGAACACACTGCTGTAAGTTATGAATCAGGCTTGCAAAAATGTAAGTTCTGGCAACAGGCTCCCAAGAACCTACATTCTGGTTTATATCATCTGAGCTTTATCTAATCTCATTATTCTTAGGACCTACCTATGTATCATTTTCTCAAAAGAAGGGCTTTGGTAGATTAGTATTAAAACTTTTTCAATTTAATGTTTCCGGAACTAAAATTAACTGAAATCTACCAAGAGCACAACAGATATCCCAACATGCAGAAGTGCTGAATAATATAATTTAATAGAACCCTAGAAATCCTATGAATATTTTATTTATTTATATAGATGAAGAAATGGAAGGTCTGAGATATTTAGTGCCTACAAACTTGCAAAGACAACGTCTCTATATAAGAAAAGAAAACAGGAGAAATTAGCATCCCAATCCATTGGCATTTATCAGAAACCAATACATGGTGGTGTGTCAGAAGAGAGAAAAGAAAGCCATGATAGCCCAGAGATGTGGATATTCCTCAGAAATATGAAGGTAATAGAAATAGGGGCACATAGTTCTGGGTCAGAAATATGAAGGTAATAAAAATAGGGGTACATATTTCTGGGTCAGAACTATGTTCTTTCATTCATGTTAGCAAGGCTTGATAATCAGAGCTCAGATGTTTGCCAAGTGAGATATCATTAATGACCTTCAAGAAAGCATTTTTTAGAATCTGAGCTTGAAAGAACAAGTAGCATATTTGTTCCTGCAAAACTAGAGCCATGATTTTTCCTTTGGAGAAAGCAAAGATACATATATATTTTAAAGCTCTAATTTTGAGTTTGCCAATATTATATCTAGTGAGTGAAGTAAGATTATCATATTCTAACCAGATAAATAAGCTTCAGTATGTATACAATTTATTTATTCTGTATCAACCTACATCATTTTGCCATCCACTCAATGTGTAAACTCACAGAGGACAACAACAGAAAGACAAGTTAGAATCATCTGGTTTAAGGACTCTCCACCAAATTATGTCACTAAATAATACATGGTCCAAATGATTAAGGGAAGTTACAATAACAAATTTTGTGTGAGTTTCGGTGCTTCCCATTTATTTTATAGCAAGAATTCACCAACTTTTCAAACTCAAACTACCCAGAGTACTATAAAATACATATTCTCATTTGATAAATTATTTTTCTTAAATTTTAAATTTTGTGAATAGGATATGTTTTAACATTTTTACAAAATTTGCCAGAAAGAATGCCATTAAAGTAAGCTGCTTCAGCATTAGTAGCCATATACTGCATTTCAACTCCTTTGGAAGTATTTTTTTTTAACATGTGCATGGGGAGAAGGAATTGACTACCTATGTGAGTAGGTTACTCATTTAGCAAATATTTGTATTCTTTATGAAACACTGTATGAAATCTAGGTACATAGGTGTATAAAAAAGCAGACAAAGTTTCCATCTCAAAAAGAAAATATTGCTTTCAGTAGAGAAAAATAAATTATAAACAAGTAACTTGACATGGAAATTTCAGAGGACAATATAATGTGATAGTGAGTTATTTCATGGAAAATATAGTTTGGCACTAGCAAATATCTAAAATCAAAACTATCTGTAAAATAAAAGATACATAGAAACCCAAATTTTTGTACCCTCCCGGTGTGAGTTGAAATATTGTGGAAAACCAGCTGAGTCAACAGTTATGAATATAACAATACTATATATTCTGTGACCCAAATCTTGTCTATACATATATTCAATGGAAATATATGTGTGTTTGTGTATCTTTCACCCAAAATCAGGTATCTGAGTAAGAATATTCAGAGCAACATAACTCAAACACTAAAAACAACTCTCACGTAAATAAACAACAAAATGGATAAATAAATTTTGGTATATTTATTTACACAGTGGTATGCCATACAGTAATGGAGATGAACAAACTAATACTACACATAAAAGAAATTGCTCTCATAGCCATGATGTTGGGCACTGGAAACCAGGAAAAATATTTATAGTCTTTGATTCTAACTATGTGCCTTTAAAAGAGTCAATTCTATTTCAACAGTTTAGAAATTAAGATATTGGTTATCTGTGACAATAAGGTTGTAGTGCTTGAGAGGAGAAATTATCAGGGATGTATTGCTGCATATCAAATCACTACAAGCTTAGTGGCCTAAAAAAACCCCAAATATTTAATATATCACAGTTTCTGTGAGTCAGGAGTCCAGGCAGATTTGGTAGGAACTTCACTTCAGAACCTCCTCAGGCTGCAGTTAAGCTCTCAATTGCAGTCAAGATATCTCCTTGTGCTGGGTGGGGTGGCACATGCTTGTCATCCCAACACTTTGGGAGGCCAAGGAGGGAGGATCACTTGAGCTTAGAACTTCAAGACCATCCTGGACAATACAGTGAAACTCCATTTCTATACAAAATTTTAAAGTGAAAAAAATAAAGAGAAAGAAAATGTCTACTGGCCTTTCTCATCTGTTGGAACAACCAGATAAAACTCTACTCCCAAGATCACTTAAGTTGTCACCTTACTGTTAGAGGACTGAGGTTCTCAGTTTGTAGAGACTACCTGCAGCATGTGGACTTTTCCATAGAGAAGTTATGATGATGACCACTTGCTTTATCAAGGCCAATAGGAAAGTGAGAATAACTAAGACAATATAATCTCAGGAGTGACACCTGATTACTTTAGCCATATAATTCAATGTAATTATGAGAGTCATATTCTATCACCTTTGTCATATTCTACTGATCATAAGCAAGGCAAATGTCTCACTTCCTCTCAAAAGGAGAGGCAATAGGGAATGGGGTTCATGCCATCGTGTGGTGAAACAACAATCAGATCATTTGGCATCCCTTTAGTGTCTGTCTGCTGCAACGGTAATGTTCTATTTCTTGATATTTTGTTATTTTCCATTTCTTAATATTAACATAAAATGATATTGCAGTTACCTCAAAAGAGATAAGTAGATTTTCTGTTTTCTTGAGTAATAGCTTTATTGAAATGTAATTTGCATATTTTTCAGAGTTGTGTAACTATCATTGCAATTTTAGAATATTTTCATCACTACCGTTGATGAAAAAAACAATAACCCATACACATTAGCAGTCCACTCTGTTTCTTCTTCCACTCTGGCCCTATACAACCAATGGTCTATTTTCCATCTCTATAGATTTGTCTATTCTGAAATTTTCTTATAAAAACATTGTGAAACATCTTGTCTTTCATAATTTGCTTCTTTCATTTAGCATTTCATGAAGACTTATCCATGCTGTAGGATATATCATTATATCACTCTTTTATAGCTGAATATTTTATTAGCTATATGTATAATATGTATATATTATATGTCAGCTATTTTCAATATTGCCACTATGACCATTTGTGTACAAGTTTTTATACGGACATATGTTTTGAATCTTTTTTTTTTTTTAATTTTTATTGCATTTTAGGATTTGGGGTACATGTGCAGAACATGCAAGATAGTTGCATAGGTACACACGTGGCAGTGTGTTTTGCTGGCTTCTGCCCCCTCACCCATATTTGGCATTTCTCCCCATGCCATCCCTCCCCTGCTCCCCCCCCGCTGTCCCTCCCCTATTTCCCCCAATAGACCTCAGTGTGTGGTGCTC
>CM052653.1:52826028-52946430 GCA_028533165.1 Leontopithecus rosalia | reverse complement strand
ATTTGGGGTACATGTGCAGAACATGCAAGATAGTTGCATAGGTACACACGTGGCAGTGTGTTTTGCTGGCTTCTGCCCCCTCACCCATATTTGGCATTTCTCCCCATGCCATCCCTCCCCTGCTCCCCCCCCGCTGTCCCTCCCCTATTTCCCCCAATAGACCTCAGTGTGTGGTGCTCCCCTCCCTATGTCCATGTGTATGTACCTAGAAAAAGAATTTCTGGATCATATGATAACTATGTATAAACTTCCAAGAAATTCTCAGACTGCTTACAAAGCAACGGCAACATTTTACATTTTCACGAGCAGTGTATGAGGGTTCTGACTTTTCCATATCCTTACCCACACTTGTTATTATCTGTATTTTTTTATAGACATCCTAGTGGATGTGACATGGTATTTCACTATAGTTTTCATTTGCATTACCTGAGGGCTACTTTAAAATACATTCATACATAAATATATACATATGTGTGTGTATACACACACTTACATGTATATGTGTTTTGTGAAAATGTATTGAGTTATAATTTTGTGATTGACATACACTGTTGTGATTTGATTAATTTTCTCTATAATTGACTTGCTTATTTTAAAAGACAAATAGAAAAATACTATTACTCATATCTGTATCATATGCACATTAAACAGTTCTTTCAGGCATTTTTTTTACTTGGTCATTAATTCTCTCTCCAACCAATATCCATATCTTATCTCTGCTTTGAAAATACAGTAATGCAAATGGAAATCTTGGCGAATCAAAGCCTATGGTTGTCATACAAATTGACACACCATTAAACCATTAGAGAGAAAAAACCTGCTAATAATAGTCTAGAAGGGAAACCAAGTAACTGATTGAAATTAATAGGTCTAACAAAATAATGCCATTCATAGCAACCTGGTTGGAACTGAAGACCATTATTCTAAGTGAAGTAACTCAGAAATGCAAGATCAAACATTGTATATTCTCATTCATAAGTGGGAGGTAAGCTGTGAGTATGCAAAGGCATAAGAATGATATAGTGGACTGTGGGGACTCAGGGAAAGGGTGGGAGGAAGCTGAGGGATCAAAGACTACACATTGGGTACAATGTACACTGCTCAGGTGATGGATGCACCAAAATCTCAGAAATCACCAATAAAGAAAGTATTCATGTAAGCAGTAACCACCTATTCTCCCAAAACCTATTGAAATAAAAAAATTTAAAAATGATCAAAGATTAATAGCTCTACCAAGCTAGTATTAAATAGCAAGAGTGGAGTCAACCATACTGAAGTTTAGTATGAAGTGTTAATGTAAAGTCAGGAGACAAAGTGGTACAGTTTAGGGCACTACTGATTGTTCAGTTCATCTGCACATTGGATCTGAATTGAGAAATATGTCAATAAAAAATAGAAAAATACTTAGTCTACTTTTCTCCAGAGATATTTGTTCAAAATTGGCTGTCCTATCAACTTTCTGGAAATCTTGCCTATTTTTAGGTATTTTGTGTATTAAATAAATGTTAGGAAAGGAATCCTACTTTACATGTAAATAGTATGGGGAATATATAAAACTTATTCTGTGGCCTCTTTGGTGTTGATCAACTGTTTTTGCTGTTGAATCACAAACATAATAAAAATATACAGAATTTACATCTATATGGTAAACTATATAATGAGGTGGTATTTGCTATTGAATCATAAACATAATAGAAATATTTAGAATTTACATCTATTTGGTAAACTATATAATGAGGTGTTGACTAATGTCCAGGTTGGCAAACAAAAATCCTGGTGTACATCGTGTGTGTTGTCTCCAGGAACATTAAGAACATATAATGTTACAATATACTTCTTCATTACAGAAGAATATAGGGTTGTGTTTTGAAAATATGTTTTCTTTGTAGACGGTTCTCAGGGGTAAGTTAAAAAAAATCTTGCCTGGGAGAAGGTGGAGAAAGTGGAACTTCTTGTTGTTCATTTTATTGGCTTGGTCAGAAATTGTGAAACCGTGCTTTGACTTCAGTGCTTTTTTTATTTTCTCCATCTGTGGTGGAACTGATTCTTCATATCTTTCTCAAGGTCCATTTCAGCAGCTGGTGAAGCTTTTTGAAGAAAAATTAGTTCTATTTTTAATCATTTTATCAAAAATATTTGCTCTGTGAAAGCCATCTTATCTGTCACATGTTTTTGCCTTATTTGAGGTAGTGTTAATGAGAGAGAACGGTCAAGTTGAGTAGGAAGATGTGTGAATAAAATCAAATAGTAGGAAAGCTATCACATTTGTCATGTGCCTTCTGGAAGTCAGTAACATTATTGTGGTAAAAAACAAAGCAACTACATTTTATGAGGGAAGAGATTGATTACTTTCATTTTTTTCTTCTTAATGCTGGATTTTATTTATTTTCACTTTACATGAAAATGAAATTTTTGGAAAGCAAAACAAATACATCTGTATTTGTTTAATGATAGGATTGCCTTAGTAATTTCGTAAGAATAATTTCGAGACGATCATCATGATCTGCATTTCTTAGTACTTCTTTCTTATCTATTGTATGTAATAATGTAAATGTGTAATTATGAGCATGTTGAGTATGTATAATTTTCTCAGTAGTCTTTAAATTTAGTTTTAAGACCTTAGGAATGTTACGTATTTAAGTAAAGTTTTCAAATTGTCACAAAAATATATAAACAATTCACTGGGATCTTAGATTCTTTTGAAATTGACTTTATCTTAAAGAAGACAGGTTATTCACCCAGTCTGGGAAGCAATGATGTGAAACAATAACAACGAAGAAGGGAGAATCTCCAGCATGGCAGTGTAGTAATAGTCATTGTGAAAGAAAGTTATAACTTAAAGAATGAGTAAATATTCTTTACATGATTCTTCGCTGTCCACTATGAAACTGTTGAGTGACTGGTGACATTTCTGGGTTTTAAACTTCTTTGTTAGAGAAAACAGCACTATGTTATAACAAAAACATGAATTTATTATTATATATGATATATATAATATTTATATTTAAAATATTAAGTAATATGAATTTCATATTATCATGAACTCCTGAGCCAATTTTGATAAATACTTTTACAAGATCCTTTGTTTTTGGGAGTTAGGACTATTAATAAACAACAAATTGTTCTTCTTTTTGTAATCTCCGACAACTTCCCCTAAAGCAAAATCCTATAATTTAATTAACCACAGAAGCTTGAAAACTTAGTACCTGTAATGTCATGGTGAAAGATTTGTACTGCTCAAGCACTTCCTAGATATGAAACAAGATAAAAAAATCACACTAATTTTCATTACCGAAAATGAATATGGCTATTGGGTACACCACTAGATGTTTGGATATGTGGGTAAATCTTTGTTCAATTAGATATTAGTATTTCAGGGCTGAGTCAACAACACCAAAAGTTATAAAACTCTAACTACCTTCCAGAAGAATTTTGCCTAGAAGTATGATTAAATTCCATTATAGTTATTGATAGTACTTCAAAAAACTGATATAGAATCATTTATTTTTCTACAAGTAATTATTAAGCATCTTCTCTATATAAGGCACCTTTTAAAATGACACTGAAAATACAGGAGGAATAAAAGAGATAATATTTATACTCTAATGTAGTTTATTTTTTTTTTAAAAAAAAGAACAGTTAAATCATAAACAAGTATGCACACAATCGAGGAAATATGCAGTAACAAATGCAACAAATAAAAAGAACTTTTTTTTGATAGAAAGTCCCTGGTGGCTATATAAGAGTTGAGGGAAAATTTATTTGAGAGAGAAATTAGAAATCGAGCATTGAAACAAACGCTGGACTGACAAGAAGAACAAATGCAGAAAGACATTATAATGGCTTAGATGAGAATGGCAACAGTATAGATAGGAAAAAAACCTAAATAATTATTATTAATTTTGTTTTATAAAAAGCTTTTGTCATTATTGAGTGATTAGATGACACTTCAGATGTTCAGGTTTTGTTGGCTGTTTTATATAAAACTCATTATCTTTTTAATAAACCTCTGTGTAAAAGTTAGTACTTTAGAATGAACAATGATTCCCTCGGTCAGAATAATTATTCATACACATCGAATTAAGGCAAATTTGGATGAGACACCTTCTATTGTCATAAAAAGAGTGAAAGCTACCTGATAATTATCTTGGGAGATGTAATTAATTCACTTTTTATGTTGCATTTATTAAATGTCTCAGTCTTAGTAAAGTTTCATGCTAACTTGCATATTTTTTTCACATGGAACTAGAACCCCAGGGATGAGGGTTTTGCCCCTATTGGACATTAGCCAGTTATCCTAATATTGCTTAGCCTTGTAAACCCTCTTCAAACTGGTTCGAACATCTCACTGTTTTGCTCATTAATTAATGAATAGAAAAAAATCCTTGACACATATTGAAGTGTGGGACTCATTACTTTAGCTTTTTAAAATTATATTTCAATGTGTAAAGCATTTACCTCATGATTGGTGGGTATGGTCAGCCATGTCCACCGCTCTGTTTCGTGCAGATATGAATGTTAGAGAGAGCTGAGAACTTCTTGAATCTAATGATTATTCTAGCACACTAGCAGAAAAAATTGATTTCACCTCAATTGTAGCTAATTTAATGAGTCATCCTTCCAACCCAAAAGACATCTTACAGATTTTTCATCCCCCAAACTATCAGTAATCTCTTCTACTTTCTTCAGCTACCCATTCACATAGGAACCAACTGGACCCACAGATATACCATCTCAAAAACTAATGCCATTTATCCTAATTTCTCATAATACATACTTACCCTTCAGTGTCTTGGTTTATACTGCAACTTTACCTATTTCTAAACCTCAGAAGGACTTCCAGAGTTTAAATATGTTTTCCAGATTATTGACTCTTTTTTCACCTTTTCTGCTGTTTTCCTTCCCTATTGGTTTAAATGACGTGATGAAGTATTTGAATTGCTCTCTCAGCATCACTGTCATTCCCTTCACTTCTATCATTACCTCATACCAATGCCCAATATCCTAACTCTGAAAAAATGCTATCTACACTTGTTGTTACTGCTATCTAAAGGAAGATAACCGTAGTTAAAAAAACAAGACAAACTCATACAACTATTCAAAATTTAAATAAGGTCCACATACCTGTTTATCAAAAAATTTAAAATGTCTTTTAGTTTATAGCTTCATGCTTTATTTATCTTTTAATTGGTCTCTTCTTGTTGTTGTTGTTGGTTTCATAAAATGTGTTTAGTGGGTCATTTGTCCTTTTGAGTTTCCCATAGCCTTTTTGTCTATTCTTTTTCCTTCCTGGACTTATTCCTAAGCTGTGATGAACCATAGTGTTTATCAACACCATAGGAGTGATTTTGTGAGTTGATTAAAATATAAGCTAAATTTTGTGTGTATCAAAAGATAACTGACTGAACAGCATATTGTGGTATAAGCAATTAATAGCTCATTTACAAAATGTAATTGAAATTATGTTTTTAAAAGGATTATGTTAGTTTTTTTAATGTGACATTTCCTCTGCAATTTAGAAGAGTCTACATTGCGATAAAAATACATGCCCTTTGCTTCAGCCTGATTCTAACATTATGCAGCAAAGTAGTTGTGTTAAAGCTCCTGTTACGTGTGAGAATTTTCTTGCTTTGCTTTCCCTTAAGAAAATTTTGACATGCACAAATTTGTTATGGGTAATTTTTTAATAATGATTTTATTCTGTCACGTTATATAATTTTCTCATTTAATAAATATTAATTGAGCACATACCTCTCAGGAGGCATTTTTCTGGATCCAAGGTATAGAAAATTTAACTCCTTTTCTAAAGATGATTATATTTTCCCCAAAGATATGGGAAAAAAGCTAACAATATTTCACTTATTGTTGGGTGTATGGTATAGTGATGAGAGAGTCCATTAAGAAACTGACATATATGTGTAAAGTAGTTATAAGAAAATAAATCAGGACAAGAGGACTCAGAGGGACAGGGATACACTCAAGTTACAGATAGACTTTTCAGAGAATGACTGCAATTTGTAGCAATTTCACAATTCTGACATAATTTATTTTTAAAAATCTCAACATTAGTACAAGATGTACAAATACTTAGGGTCCCTGCAGAGTAATGAAAAACATCATAGCCAGAAATTACCTTTTAAGGTATAATACTTTTCCAAAGCAACACCAGACATTCTTTAATAATGTGCTATTAAATGCAGTCATTATACTAAAATTCATTGGGGGCATTTAAGGTTCCAGCAACTGTGATTGATATTGGAGGTACAGAGGAATATTATATAGACCTTGAATATAAGAAGCTCAGTGATTAAAATGGACAGAGCTTCACAGACATGGCATTGTATATATCTCAACACCCCAAGTCCTACTAAATCATTACCTTCAGGGAAGGAGTTACATTTTCTGTATTTTTAAAGTAAATAAATGTTATTATGTTTTGGTGTCAGTTAAGAATAACTGGCTATGGGAGTAAATATAGTAAAAATTATAAATTAGTGAATTTCTAATTCAACATCCACCAACACAATTTCACCAATGCTTCTCATTTGTTTCTCACTGCCTACCATAAGATGTTTTCCCTTTCTTCTACTATTACAAAAACACTCTGGTGGTTCTGAAGTTACTAGAATATCATATTCTGAAGTTGCCAATTGAGTTTGTATTGGCCGGTTTTCAAGGTGTGGGCATGACAACCAACGTGGCTTTGAAGTAGGGTTAGCCTCTCATCTGTAACTTTTGAGCAGTAAACAACTTCTACTTTCATTTGATTTTATTTTGCAGATGTTTATAGCTACTTTATTTTTTTAATTATACTTTAAGTTCTGGGATACATATGCAAAAAGTGCAGATTTGTTACATAGGTATACACATGTCATGGTGGTTTGCTGCACCCATCAACACATCATCTACATTAGATATTTCTCCTAATGCTATTCCTCCCCTATCCCCCCATCAGCTGACAGCCCTGGTGTGTGATATTCCCCTCCCTGTGTCCATGTGTTCTCATTGTTCAACTCCCAATTATGAGTCACAACATGCAGTGTTTGGTTTTCTGTTCCTATGTTAGTTTGATGAGAATAATGGTTTCCATCTTCATCCATGTCCCTGCAATGAACATGAACTCATTCTTTTTTATGTCTGCATAGTATTTCATGGTGTATTTGTGCCACAGTTTCCTTATCCAATCTATTATTGATGGGCATTTTGGTTGGCTCCAAGTCTTTGCTATTGTGAAGAGTGCTGCAATAAACATATGTATGCATGTGTCTTTATAGTAGAATGATTTGCAACCTACTTTCATCCTTTGTTGCTATGTTTTATTTTCTTTTTTCCTAGGAAATATTAACTATTATAGCTATTTTATTTATTTCTGTTGCTTTAGAGCTATTTCTATTTATAATTCTTCTACAAATATGAGGTAAAATGGCACCCTATGATGCACAAATCTTGATTCCTAGAATCTGTAAATAGATTACATGGAAAAAGAAATTGCTGTCTACAGGTCGTAATAGAATTAAGTTTGCTGGTTAGCTGACATTAATATAGGGAAAGCATATTGGCTTATTGAGATTGACCCAATGTAATTACAAAAGAAGTAGTAGAATAGTCTCTATCAGAGTGATTTGAAATGTGAAATACTTGAATGGCTATTGCTGGATTTGGACTTAGAAGGGAGTGACAACCAAGGAATGGGGCTGACCTCTAGAAGCTGGAAAAGGGGGAAAAACAAAGCAGATTCACTACTAGAACCTTCAAAATGGGACACACCCACAGACACCCTGATTTTAGCCTGGTGAGATACATTTTGAACTTCTGACCTCTAGAGATGTCAGATAATAAATTTGCTATATCTTAAGCTACTAAATTTGTAAAATTGTTATAGCAGCAAATAGGAAACCAATATATTCTCCAGGGTTTCAAGGGTCTCAGGTCTGTGAGACAGTTTTTATTACAAGTGAATTTTGCAATAATTTTTGCTGTTAGATACCATGGTTCCTCAGGCTCCCAAGCTTCACAGATTCACGACCATTCTAGACATTCTCAAATGTGTATATACTGACTACATGTACAGTTCAGACTGTGTGTTATCGCCATTATAAAGTCTACCTAACACTGATTAACAACATGCCCAGTAAAGAGTTTCCACACAGGATGTCAAGTTTTGCAGCTGCTCATGTTATGTAGTACCAAAGCAAAAATTTCACTGCAAAAGGCATGTCGATGCTATTAAATAAATAATAAAGAATTATTATTAAAATTATTATATTAATAATTATTATTAATTATTAAAGAATTCTTTAAATAATAAATAATTATTTAAAGTTACTTACAACAGTGACATCACTACTGGAAGGATTTAATTCTTACTGAAATTAGTAAATAATTGTTTATATGCTTCACTTTTAAACATTTTTTTTAAAAATTATGGTAAAAAAGACCTAGAAATTATTTTGTTGTTTACAGATAGAAAATCTGAGAACTGAGGAATGATTCTTAAAAGCAGTTCCTGTCTTTCTGTTTGTTTGTTTTTCCATTCGTGCTTATTCTGTTTTAGAACCTTAATCACAGATGGAGAGAGATAAATGAAATGAAACAGAAAATAAAAAATGACTCTAAACTCAGAGGTTACGCCTGATGGGAATCAAGGCAACCTCCGGGGCAAGGTTTTGACACCAGAGCTTCTTATACCGATGAAGTGAAATGAAGAAAATCTTTTTTAGCTTGGAGTAATTATTCCCTTCCCAGAACATCTTGAAACCAGAAATGCTAGGTCTTAACTTAAAAGTTCTGGCTACTCTTTAAAAATTCTCTTCAACCGTGGATTGAGTGCAATGAGAAGAAAACTGAAGGCTAGAAACTTGCATTTCAATCACAACTCTGTCCTTAACTTCAACAGGAACTACCAATTAGTTATTTACTCCCTTCGCATCTCAAATTTCCCTCTAGGAATGGGTTAGTCTTCTGATTTCTGAGTCCTTGTCCTTCACTGCATGAGAATCTTGGAAATGTGTAATCTCTCATCCTTGGAGATTAGCAGAACCCTTGCTCACTGGTATTTAAATCTTGCCAATCAAAATACACATTGTATTCCTTCCAGAACTCTAGATTTGGGGAAACAGAGACATCATTGAAGGAAATGACACATGCATATGATTGTGCACAAATTTATCTTAGTAATCTGACATTTTCTGTTATATTTTGTCTTTGCAATGGGCCAAGGAAATGCTGGTATATTTTCTCCTAGGTATGATGTCTATGTCATATGATGCCTTCATTGGGCAATAAGGAAAAATAAGCTATACTTTCCACAGGAGAGAATAACTGTTAAATTACATTTAACATGTATGTAATTGATTTATATTTTCCTACAAAATGATCACCTTAAAAAAAAACAAAGTAAAGTATTATTTTATTACATTTCAAACATTAATCACTTCTTGATAATAACACAATGGTTTAAACACTCATTCTACTTCATGAAAAAACTTTGAAATTTTTTTTGCAATTTGCATTTTCTTAATTCCTGTGGGTACCACACTACACCTTGGTTGCTTGGAGTCAAAAGTGCTGTGTACACATGTTTTCTGTTATTATCTCCAGTTGCCTTATCTAAGCTCATCTGTGACTAAATCTTGGTAATTATAAGAAGGGATTTAGCTCACTATAACTTCTACTTTTTGTATCATCTTTGTGCAAGAGAAAGTAATCTTTCTGAAAATTTTCCTCTTTGTAATCAGAGCAGAGAGAAAAATACATGAAAGAGATTGTGTTAGCTTTCTAGGGCTGTCATAACAAAAACCACAGACTGGCTTGAACAACAGAAATGAACTTTCTCCCAGTTCTGGAGGCTAAAAACTGAGATCAAAGTGTTTGCAAGATAGATTCCTCTAAGGCCTCTCCCCTTGGCATGCAGATGGCCATTTCTTCCTGTATCTTCACATCTTCTTCCCTCTCTATATATATATCTGTGTTCTGATCTCGACTTTTATAAGGATACCATTGGTGGATTAGGGCCCACCGCACTGACCTTATTTAATCTTTATTACTTCTTTAAAGTCCTTACCGTCAAATATGGTCACAGTTTAAAGTCCTGGGGGTTAGGACTTCAACATATCAATTTTGGTGGGGGACACCATTAGCTTATAGCACAGATATTTTACATTAGACATTCAGTTTTTGTAAGGGTTAATACTGAACGTGAACTTGATCGGACTGAAAGATACAAGCAATTGATCCTGGGTATGTCTAGGATGGTGTTGCCAAAGTAGATTAACATTGGAGTCAGTGGTCTGGGAAAGACAGATCCACTCTTAATCTGGGTGGGTACCATCCAATCAGCTGCTAGTATGGGGTAGAATATAAAGCAGCAGAAACAAAGAAACAAACATGAGAAGAGACTAGAATGGCCTAGACTCCCAACGTACATCATTTTTTTATGCTGAGTGCTTCCTGCCCTTGAACATCGCACTCAAAGTTCTTCAGTTTTGAGACTTGAACTGGTTTTCCTTGCTCCTCAGCTTTCAGATGCCCTATTGTCGGACCTTTTGATCCTGTGAGTTAATACTTAATAAACTACACACACACACATATCCTATTAGTTTTGTCCCTCTAAAGAACCCTGATTAATACAGTTTTCCAATAAGGATTTTTTTTTTCTGAACTTTTTCCACTCTCTAGATTCTTAGTCTGTGAAGTTTGTAATAACCATAAAAATTTGATTTGTATTGACTACCTTGTAGACAAGTTAGCATGCTCCTCAGTCTACTCTACTCTATTTCTTGTTCATATTTGTTTTTCTTTTTCTTCTTTCTTTTTTTTAAAATTTTGAGATGGAGAATCATGCTTGCTGCCCAGGCTGGAGTATAATGGTGAAATCTCAGCTCACCACAACCTCCACCTCCCAAGTTAAAGCGATTCTCTTGCCTCAGGTTCCTGAGTAGCTGGGATTATAGGCATGCATTACCACACCCGGCTAATTTTGTATGTTTTTTAGTAGAGATGCGGTTTCCCTATGTTGGTCAAGCTAGTCTTGAACTCCTAACCTCAGGTGATCTAGCCACCTTGGCCTCCCAAAGTGCTGGGATTACCGGTGTGACCTACCATGGCCTGGCCCATATTTCTTTTATAATAGCAATATTTTTTTTCTCCAGAGTGTGATTTCAAATGTGTGTTCAAAAATCTTTGGGGAACAATATATATGTAAATGAATTATTTAATTTTTAAAAAGATTTCTATAAAAGAGTGAGTTCTTGTTTGTTTTTAGGTAATGCATTTTAGAGTGGACAATCTTACAATTTAATTGGATAAACTACTACTGTGAGTGATAGGGTACAGGGGGTAGGCCACAATATCTGGCCCCAAATTTAGAGAGATATACGTAAAAATGTGAATGTGGTTAGTGATTATCATAAGCTTCCAAGGTTTTATTATAAACTAGGCAGATATCTTTATCCGTTAAAGTACCATTAAAGACATAACAGTGAAATTTAATATTCTTCTAGAAAATACTTTTGGGAGAGCAATGAGAGTATTAAGATAAACTGAGTAATCTTTACAAAATAAACTGTATTTTCTTTACTTTTTTTCTTTTTTTTTTCTTTTTTGTTCCTATTAGACCAGAAGGTAGTTCTACAGAGCTACAGGGTAAACTTACATAATGGATGCACTTAAATTTGGAAACCAATCTCCTTCTGTCTCAGTTGCTTTTCTCTGGCCCTTTTCCTATTGTTTTGCCTTTATGGTTTTCTGTTTTATCTCTGAATGGAAAACCTTAATGAATCAGTTTCTCTCTTTTCTCTTGTAAGCCTAAAATTTTAGCATCTGTTTAAACTTTGGCAGAGCCACGTCTTCCACAGTGCCCTTTCCATAGCACATCTATGCTCTGGAAGTCCTTGTAGCTCACTGATTGCTCCATCTGTAGCTCATTAAGAGATGACATCACTATTGTCCCTCCTTTGATTAGGCACGAAGGTATCCTTGTTTGAATTACAGAAAATGGTTTGTCAGTTTCTGATGAAACAGCCTCTTTCTTTGGCAGTATTGCATTGCCATAAGAAATGATTTTAAGGTAATCACCACATTTAGATTGAATAAAATGTTAAATGCTTTATTATTGCCAGAATAATGTCATTATTTTTCCAGTTTTCTTTCTAAATATCATTTACTAGTGAATTTATTATCATGAAAACATTCAATTTGATTATCAGAACGTTACTACTAAACATATTCACAGAGAAACACAAATGAGAAGGTGTTCAAATCACTGTACTTCATGTTTTAGGTGGGGCTCAACAGAGCTTCAGTAAGGTGAACTATGCTAGCTTTTAAGTATTGAAGACAGTCTTATCTAAGATAACTATTCCAGAAGACTACTGGGTTTCAGACTTTTTCAGCAGCAAGACATTTTTTGCTGCATGAAATCTCATATAGCTAGATTTATATTTACAGGAATATGTATTACATACTACATATTACTGTACTAACAATGTAAATGTGGGATTATTCTTGTTGGAGATCTGATGGCATACACTTTATTCTTCATTTTCTTTGCAGTCTCTCAAAAGGTTTGTTTGTTTTTATATACCTACAGTAGTAGGAAAAAGGGTTTACTTTCAGTAACTGAAACTGCTGGAACTACTTGTAAAACTATGCCACGTCCCAGGGTCGTGGCAGGCAGGGTATTATTTTAAGTTTGCAACTGAACAAAACTGTACAGTAGAACAAAATTTCCCAGGACTTCAGCTGTCTTTTTTTGTGTGTGAAACTCTTGTGTTTGCTATGCATTTTGTCCTCCTGAGGCAAGTGTTAGAGCTGATTTCTCTTTGAAATGTTGAACTTATTTCACTTCTTAAATATATGTAACAAATACCTGCTTAAATATGATTCATCTCAGGAACGTAGGCATTATAAAAACAACAATGCCATAAGCCCTAAGAAAGGAACATTTAAGATCTCCATCAATGGTGGATAAAGTTGGACTTGGGAGTTAGGTGGAAGCTGAGCCAGTGCATCCAAAATCATGTCAATTGAGAAACAAGCTTCCCTACCTACTGATCCCCTTAACCTTGGCTGTTTCCTCACATTTGCTATCTTTGTTATATTTATATTACATGTGTAAAAGTTTGCTCTCACATAGACATTTCAATTGTTCACAAAAATCCATGTAGTGTTGACCTGATATCCCTACAGGGTTGCTGTCACAGGGTTTCCATCCCGATGAATAAAAACTCCCAGGTATCTACAAATTGCCTATCTTCCTTATCCCCCTACTTACCCATTACTTATCTAAGTTCATCAGGGATATAATTTATTGTCCAATAATACGCCACAAAATAGTTGACATACAAATCTGCATAAATTAATAGTAATTTATTTTAAAAATTAAGAGCATTCCAAGTCTAAGTACTCTGTGATTATTTTAAATGTGCTTGAGTGCAATTAATATAATGAAGTACTAATGAACTCCAACTACATGTTTGGATAGTGTAATAATGTGCCCTGAATAACTATACAATTTTTTGTACCTTAAAACCACCCTTATCATCACACCACTGGTTTTCATGATACTATCAGGGAGGTGTAACAGTTATTAATATTTTTAAGTTTTAAAATGAAGATAATCTATTTTACTTTAAGTTCTATGTTAACATTTTTATGGCCATGCTGCATAGAAGCCATTCACCATAAACCATGAAAATCTAATTCAAGTCTGGCTAAGATCAGTAAGAACAAAAAGGCGGTGAGAGACATAAATAAATAAAAAGGTAGACATATGCACATAAATGTTTATGTGCATATACATATACAAGCACATTTGTATACCTTCTGATGTATTAAGCATAGATACCACACCTAAAATACATGAATATGCATATATAAATGCATACATACATACATGAACACATTTATCAGACAGATATTATGAAACTAAAAGTCAGTGAAATCAGCTGGGGCAATTTGACTTTTCTTAAGATTATGTCTTTGTATCACTGAAGTGAGATAATTTTTGTTAGATGCAGCCAGCATAATTTGGAACAGATATGTTCAATACTTGTTATATTAGGATGTGCTTGAGGTCAGAGGTAGATCTAGCTGAAGTCAAAGGTGTCTCAAACTCCCAGGGTGTGAAAGTCAGTAAAAATATGGAATTGGAAAGTAAAAAAAAAAAAAAAACATGCAAAAGGACATCATGTAATTCTAAAGAAAATTCTAACTCTAGGGGCAATAAAAGACAGAAATCTTAAAAAAGTTTACATTTAGCTTTTTGTATTGCTTATTTTTTCTTATACATTCTTTCTAGTGGGTAAATAGTAGGAGAAGAATTGTGAACTTGCTTTTCGAAAAGCTGGAATTCTCAAGCCAATCAATAACTTCTCTTGTTCAGGTTCTTGTGTTCTTCTGTTTTCCAGCTATTAAAAAAATTGAAACCTTTTATAAGCAATTCCCTGATAACACTTTTTGTATTTTGTAAGACAAAGGATATGAACTACAGTTAAAACTGAAAACCCACTTTAGACTAGGCATTTTGAATGTGTGCTAAGCATTTTAAACATTTATTTGACTAAGTATTTATAATAGTACCATTAAGGTATTTTTATGAATTTTAAAAGTCTGTTTAAATTAGTTCAGAGTCAGCAATTAGAAGGCTCAGTCTTTGGAATGCAGATTAATAGAAGTCCAAAGTCGTTGCTCTTTCTCCTGATTTCTTTTGATTCTGATATTCTAACTAACCCACTAGAACATAATAAATTAGCAGGAATGTCTTGAAGAGAAATTGTTTCCTCTTTCATTATTGTTTAAAAAGAAATAACATTAATTTATATGAATATAAATTTAATTTCAAATCTGACCATAATTCCTAATGTATTTATTTAGTTTAAGTAACTTTATTTTTACAGTAATTTTATTTACAGACAAATTGTAATAATAGAAGACAGTCTGCAAATATCTCACAGCAAATTTCTAATATTATTTGGCATTAAAATAGTCCATCTAGGAACTAATATTGATACTTTTTTTAAAAAGTTCACGAAGTACATGTGCTTATTTGTGCCACCATATATGTGTAATAGTTGGGGTTGGTCTTCTAGTATACACTTCACCCAAATATTGATCGTTATACCCAGCAGGTAATTATTCAACCCTCACCTCTCTTCCTCCCTCTTCTCTTCGGGAATCCTCAGAGGCTATTCTCTCCATCTTTATGTTCATTCTTACACTTTGTTCAGCTCCTGCTAATAAATAAGAATATTCAATATTTGATTTTTCTGCTTCTTTGCCACATTTTCTTTATCCAGTCAACTCATAGAAGCTGAGGTTGGTTCCATGACTTTACTATTGTAAATACTACTGCAGTAATCCTATAATTGCAGGTGTCTCTTTTATACAACAGATTTTTTTCTTTTGGGTTGATATCTAGTTGTGAGACTATGTTGAATGGTGGTACTATTTTTAGTTCTCTCTGACATACCTCCATATTGTTTTCCATAGAGGTTGAACTACTTTGCATTGCTACCAACAGTGATTGAGCATTCCTCTTTGTCTGCATAACCACCAACATCTGTTTTTTGAGTTTTTAATAAAAGCCATCTGGCTGGTGTAAGATATCTCATATTGATTTTAATTTGCATTTCTCTGATGATTAGTGATGTAAAGCATTTTTTATGTGTTTCATTGACCACTTGTATTTCTTCTTGTGAGAGATATCTGTTCATGTCCTTTATCCAGTTTTTAATAGTTTTTTTGGTGCCTTGCCCATTGACTTCTTTGAGTTCCTTGTGGTTTTTCGATATTAGCCTTTGTTGGAGACATAATTTGTAAGTATTTTCTTCCATTCTGTAGGTTGTCTATTATTTCTTTTGCTTTGATATTTAGTTTAATTATGTCCCATTTGTCTATATTTGTTTTTGTTACATTTGCTTCTGAGGTCTTTGCCATAAATTATTTTCCTAAACCAGTGTCAAGGAGAGTTTTTTTTTATTAGGTTTTATTCTAACCTTTGTATATCTTCATGTCCTAGGTTTAGGCCTATAATCCATCTTGAGTTAATTTTTGTATGTAATGAGATAGGATAGTTTCATTCTCCTGCATATGGCTAGCTAATTTTCCCAACACCATATATTGAATAAGGTGTCCTTTCCCAGTGTTTATTTTTGTCAAACTTATCCAAGATCTGTTTTTTTTTAGCTACGTGGCTTTATTGCTGAGTTATCTATTTTGTTCAAATGATTTATGTGTCTATTTTTGTACCAGTACCGTGCTGTTTTTGTTACCATAGCCTTATAGTATAATTTGAAGTTAGGCAATGTGATGCCTCCAGATTTGTCCTTTTTGCTTTGGAATGCTTTGGCTAGTCCAGCTTCCTTTTGGTATTATATGAACTTTAGGATACTCTTTTCATCTCTGTAAAAAAATGATGTTCTCAATTTGAGAGAAATTGTACTGAATCTGTAGATTACTTTGAGGAGAATGGTAATTTGAACAATATTGATTCCTTAAGTCCATGAGCATGAAATAGTTTTCCATATGTTGGTATTGTCTACAATTTCTGTCATCAGCATTTTGTAGTTTTTGTAGATATTGTTTACCTCCTTGGATAAATACATTCTAAGTATTTTATTTTTTGGGTGACTATTGTAAATGGAATTGAGTTCTTGGTCATCAGCATGAATGTTATTAGTGTGTAGAAATGCTATTAATATTTGTACATTGATTTTGTATCCTGGGACTTGACTGAAGTCAATAATCAGGTATAGGGGCAGTCCTTAGAGTTTTCTAGTATCAGATTATGCAATCAGTGAACAGAGATAATTTCATTTCCTATTTACTAATTTGTATGCATTTAATTTTTTCTTCTATCTGATTGTTATGGCTGAGATTTCTACTATGTTGAATAGGAGTAGTAAAGCAGACATTCTTGTTTTGTCTCAGTTCCTGGGAGAAATACTTGCATCTTTTGCCCATTCGGCATAATATTGGCTATGGGTTTGTCACAGAGATGGTCCTTATTATTTGGAAATACATTCTCTCTATGGCCTAGTTGTTGAAAGTTTTTAGCATGAAGGGATGGTGGATTTTATCAAATGCTTTTTGTGCATCAACTGAACTGATCATATGGTTTTTGAACTTCATTCTGTTAATTTGGTGAACTGTAATTGTTGTTTTGTGAATGGCAAAACATCTTTGCATTCCTGGAAAAAGCCCACTTGATCATGGTTAATTATTTTTTGACATGCTGTTGGAATTGGTTTGCTAGTATTTTGTTGAGGATTTTTGCATATATGTTCATCAGTGATATTGGTTTATAGTGCTCTCTCTTTGTTGTGATTTTGCCTGATTTGGGTATTGTAGGACACCTGATTCATATAGTGAGTTAACAAAAAAGCTTCTCTCCTTGATATTTTGGAATAGTTCCAGTAAAATTGATGCCCCCTCTTCTTTGTATGTCTAGTAAACTTTGGATGTGAATCTCTCTGGTCCTAGGCTTTTTTGTGTTGTTGTTAAGATAATTTTTATAACTGATTCAATTATGTTACTTGCTATTGATCTGTTCAATGCTTCTACTTTTTTCTGATTCAATTTCTGGAGGTTGTATGTTTCCATGAATTTATCCATTTCCTCTACGTTTTCTAGTTTGTGTGTACAAAGGTGTTTATAGTAACCTCTGATGGTCTTTTGTATCTCTCTAGTAATACTTGTGATGTTACTGTTACCATTTCTGATTGTACTTATTTGAATCTTCTCTTATCCTTTTAATAGTGTAGCTAGCAGTCTGTAATTTTGCTTATCCTTCCAAAAAACCAGCATTTTGATTAATTGATTCTTTGTATCTTGATTTAATCACAGTTTCATTCATTTCTGGTCTGATCTTCATTTCTTTTCTTCTGTTATCGTTGGGGTTGGTTTTCTGTTATTTTTCTAGTTCCTTGAGTTACAATGTTAGGTTGTTAATTTGAGATTTTTCTATCTTTTTGATGTAGACATTTAATGCTACAAACTTTCCTCTCACACTGCTTTTGCTGTATCCCAAAGGTTTTGATATGTTGTATCTCTATTTTCATTTATTTCAAATATTTTTTATTTCTGCCTTGATTTAATTGTTTACCCCAAAGTTGTTAAGGAGCAACATGTTTATTTTCTATGTATTTGTGTAGATTAAAGAGTTGTCCTTGATATTTATTCAACTTTTTTTCCACTGTGTTCTGAGAAAATGCTTGGTACAAGTTTATTTTTTATTTTTTATTTTTTAATTTTAAGACTTGACTTGTGGCCAATCATATGGTCGATTTTGGAGAATTGTCTTTGCAAATATGAGAAGAATGTATATTCGTATTCAATGTTAGTATTGAGATGTGAGGTATTGTTGCATTCATCATGCTATTTGTTTCCTGTGTACCTTGTTTTTGTTTTTTTTTTTCAACCTCCCAAGTAGATGGAACCACAGGCACACACCATTATGCCTGGCTTGCTTATTTATTTATTTATTATTTATTTATTCGAGACAAGTTTTTTCCATATTGCCCCCTAGTCTCAAATTCCTGAGCTCAAGCCATCTGCCTGCCTTAGCCAGGGAAGGTTCTGGGAGTACAGGCCTGAGCCACTGCACTTAGTCAGCAATTGTTTTCTATGCTTCTCCTTAATGAAAGAGACTGGGAGGGACTACCATCAATTGCCTTAAGAGTGGGAAGAATTTGCAAGTGAAATCCATGTGGTCCTGATGCTTTTTTTAAGGTTATTAATTATATATTCAATAGGTGTAGACTATGTATATGATCTATATTTTTTTCTGTTTGTGTGAGTTTTGGTAGTTTGCGTGTTTCAAGGTATTTTTTATCTAAGTTATCAGATATGTGAATAGAAATATTCATAATATTCACTTATTATCTTTTTAAAATTTACAGGATTAGTAGTGATGACCTCTCTTTCAATTCTTAAATATGTAACTTGTGTCTTTTGTCTTTTTTTCTTGGTTCAATTGGGTAACGTTTATGAATTTTCTTGCTTTCCATAAAACTAGATTTTGATGTTCTTATTTTCTCTGTTGGTTTCCTTCTTTCAGGAAGTCTTGCTGAAATTCTCATTGAAGTGTTTTCTAAGTATTATTGCTTTTCTTCTGCCTTATTTAGGGTTAAATTGTTCTTTTTAATTGTTGAAGCTTAGATTGCTGACTTTATCCACTTTTCTAATATATGTATTCAATGCTATATATTTACTCAAAGAACTGCTTCAGTCATATTTCCCACATTAAGTTGTATTTCCATTCATTTTCAAAATATTTTTTAAAATCTCTCTGGAGACTTTTCTTTGACCTACCTGTTATTTAGAAGTATGATTTTGATCTCCAAATACTTGTAGATTTTCTAGCTATTTCTTATTTTCTAGTTTACTTTTGTTGAAGTTTGAAAATATTGTATAATTTTTTACTTTTTAGGGTTTGCAATATAATGTTTTCTTTCTTCTTTCTTTCTTTCTTTTTGATGGAGTCTTGCTTTGTTAAAAGGCTGGAGTGCAGTGGCGTGATCTTGGCTCACTGCAACTTCTGCCTCCCGGTTCAAGCAACTCCCCTGCCTCGGTCTCCCAAGTAGCTGGGACTACAGGTGCACACCACCACACCCAGCTAATTTTTTTATATTTCAGTAGAGATGGGGTTTCACCATGTTGGCCAGGATGGTCTCAATCTCCTGCCCTCATGATCCACACGCCTCAGCCTCCCACAGTGCGGACTAACACTCTGAGCCTGCAATATAAATTTTTAACTAGTATATCATCAAATAACACTTTATTCCTTCACATGTAGTGTTGATAACTTCATAAAAAAGCATACCTAATTTCTCACTCCCATCACTTGTGATGTTGCTAGAATTAATTTTATTTATTTATAAGCTATATATAACCACCCAATATGGTCAATTTATTACTTTAATCAGTCAGTTATCAATTAAGAATAAGAAAAATAAAATATATTATTTATCTTTATTCTGTATTTGATGCATTTTAAATGCAGATCTGAGTTTCTGTCCTGTGTCATTGTCATTTTTATTGTCCTTGAAAAATTCTTTAATATTTCTTCCAGTACAAGTCTACTGGTGATGACTTTCATCAGTTTTTATATTGTTGAGAATGTTTATTTCTGTTTCTGTTTTGAAGTTTATTTCTCCTTCTCTTCAGAGTGTAGATTTCTTTCTAGAATAATGTGTTGTTTCAACATGTTAAATATTTCACTTAATTCTTCTTGCATGCCTTCTTTCTGTTGAGAATTGTCTATAATATTTGTTCTTGTTCTTTAATAGGTATGGCATTTTGTCTTTTGTCTTTTGTGTGTTTTTATTTTTCTTCAGCTTGAATGTAATAAATGCTTAAGTGTAGAATTTTTGCTATTTATTCTGCTTGGTGTTCTCTGAATTTCTGAACCCGAGGTTTGATATCTGTTAAAATTATGGAAAATTTTTGGCCATAATTACTTGTAGTATTTTTTTTCTGCTCTTTTCTTTCTTTATTCTCTGTCTGGATTCCAATTAAACATAAATTAACACCATTTAAAGTAGTCTCAGAATTTTCAATGTTTTGTTCTATTTTTGTTATTCTTTTTCTCTTTCCATTTTCATTCGCTAAGTGTCTATTAACATATTTTCAAGCACACTGTTTCTTTCCCAGGATGTTTCTGGTCTATTGATGATCTTTCAAAAGATATTCTTCATTTCTGTAGCAGCATTTGTTACTTCATGTGTTTTTTTTGATTCTTAGAGTCTCTACATTTCTGCTTACATAAACCATCTGCTTTTGCATAGTTTTTTTCCTGTTTGATTACATTTACAACATAATAGCTGTTTTATATTCCTTGTTTGGTAATTCCAAAATCTGTATAGCATAAAATAATAGTATAGTTCTGATGCTTGCTTTGTCTCTTCAGAATGTAGATTTTCTTGCTTTTTGTCTGCATTGTAATTTCTTACTGAAATCTGGGCATCATGTTCGGAGTGATGGAAACAAGGAAATAGGCCTTTAGTGTGAGGTTTTATGTTAATCTTGCTAGGAGTTGGTCTGTGTTTAACATTTGCTGTAGCTGTTGTTGTCAGAGGCTTCAAATTCCTTTGCTGTCCTCATTTTTCTTGCTGTAGTTCTTTAAGCTGTAATTATTCAAGAGACTTGTTGTCATGGTAGTAAGGTGCAGAAGAAAGTGTATCTTCCACAATTGTGTGATTAAATCTTAGTCTTGTATTGGCCCTTGTTCCTAGTATGCAAATTTCAGGAGTTTTTGTTTCACCTTCTCCAGCTCTTCTTATTTAGGAAAGACATGAAAGTTACAGAGGACTGGAATTGGGCAAAGGCTATTTACCCAAGTAGGATTAGACTCTGCTCAAGTCTTTTCCACTGGAAAGTAAACCTTGGTTATGTAGAATCTACTTCAGTGTTTAAAAGCACTTAGGAGTTTTTTCTGGGCCCTTCATTGGAAAATATGCTTTGTCCTGTAAGGTAAAATCCACAAATGTGTGGAGACTGGTAAGACTGTGGCCTTCAGAAGTTTTGAACTCATGTGCTAACTCACATTCAGACACAACTAATTTAGCAAAATTAAATTACTATTTAATTGTTCATAGTAGTTTATGTGTCTAGTGGCGGTGCTTCAGGTAAGCAGATTTCGACTGTGGCTTTCTGAGATCTCTTCTTTCTCCAGATTTTGGATGAGAGTTTACCCCGTATACAACTTCAGTTCTCTGACGAGAGCAAGGAAAGTAGCTGAATTTAGTTTGCTCAGCTTTTTCACTTATTGGAATACTATCTTCTAACCTCTATATGAGAAAGCTAAAATAAGAATTTACTGCTCATACAGTTTTAATTATTTTTAAATATTTGCCATTAATCTTCTAAATAAATAACATTTCTTAATGTCACCCAATTAGGAGTCATTAATGTGTCCTGATCAAAAGGATTAACTTTGTACTCAGACTTCAGATGTAAATCAGGACTTCCACACCAGCTAGCTATCTAGCCTTAGGAAAGTGATTTCACTTCTTCAGGTTCAACTTTCTAGTCTGTAAAGTGAGTATAAGTCACTGACTAGTGAGGTTATAGGAACATTTATTAAGGTAACCCATATGAGTTATCTAAAATATAGTAAACTAAGTACTAAATAAATATTAGCTATTAATATTTGCCATTATAACTAGTTTCATTATTACTATTATTATTTCATTATTATAATTATTTAATTATAATATTTAAATAAAAATTATATAATTATTTCATTATTACTATTATTATTCACCCTATTAGAGCCACATTGGCACCTTATTGTTTCTTGAGCATGTCAGGTACTTCCCCTTCAGCCCTTCAGCCTTTGAAGTGCCTGTTTCCTCTACCTCAAGTGCTCTTCAGAAGTTAACTGCATGAATAACTTCCTCCTCATCTCCTTCAGGTTATATTCTAGTCTTCTTCAGTCATATTATCATTGAGGCCCACCCTGACTGCCATATTTGTAATTGCAACACCCAACATTCTTTATTGTATTTTTGATATCCCTTGCATTGCTTTATTTTTGCAGAGCAGTTTTTTTCTAACATTGCATTTATATATATATATATATGTATGTGTGTGTATGTGTGTGTGTGTGTGTGTGTGTGTGTGTGTATTTATTTATTTATTTAAGATGGAGTCTAGCTCTGTGGTGAGACTGGAGAGCAGTGGCACAATCTCAGTTCATGTCAATCCCCTTCTCCCAGGTTCAAGCGATTCTCCTGCCTTAACCTCCAGAGTAGCTGGGACTGCAGGCACATGCCACCATGCCAAGCTAATTTTTGTATTTTTAGAAGAGATGGTGTTTCACCATGCTGGCCAGGATAATCTCAATGTCTTGACCTTGTGATCTGTCAACCTTGGCCTCCCAACATGCTGGGATTACATTCATTAGCCACTGTACTCAGCCTGGTATTTATTTATTTTTATTATTGTTTTTATTGTCCTTCTCTTTCCTCTCTATTAAACTATATGAGCATAGGATTTTGTATTTTATCTAAGCATCTCCAAATATTGTCCAGAACTATATGTGAATTATCATATGTGGTAGATACCTTCATGTTGATAATTTGAATTCTGCTAAACAACACCTACATAAGAAAGAAACATTTATTTACAGGTTGTGGGCATGTGATAGTTGCTTAATTTCCCTGAACTGTCATTTAAAAATACTAAAATGTTGAGTGTTTAAAACAATTGAAATTTGTTTCTTCATGTATTCTCTTGATGCTACAATTCCCAAATCAAGGGATTGGCAGGACCATACTTCACCAAAGTCTCTGGGAAGGAATATTTTCTTACCTCTTCTAGCTTCTGATGGTCCCAGGTATTTTTTGGTTTGGAGCTGCATTACTGAAATCTCTGTATGTGCCTTCATATGGCTTTCTCTTCTGTGTTCACATACTCTTCTCTTCTGTCTCTCTTTTGCTTTTTTTGAGACTGAGTCTTGATCTGCCCTCCAGGGTGGCGTGTAGTGGTGCCATCTTGGCTCACTGCAACCTCCTCCTCTTGGGTTCAAGCAATTCTTCTGCCTCAACTCACTTACTCAGTAGCTGGGAATTAGGTGCATGCTGGAAGGCCCAGCTAATTTTTTTGTATTTTTAGTAGAGACAGGGTTTCACCATGTTTGTCAAGCTGGTCTCAAACTCCTGACCTAGTGATCTGCCTGACTTGACCTCCCAAGGTAATGGAATTACAGGGATGAGCCACCAAACCTGACCTGTTCTGTCTTTTATAAGGACATTTGATCATTGTATTTAGGATTCACTCAGGAAATCCCAGATGATCTCAATTTGTAGTCTTTAATTGCATGTACACAGACCTTTTTGACAAACAAGGTGACATTCACAGGTCCTGGGTAGGCTTGTCTTTTGGAGAGGCTACCATTAAACCTATTGAAGACAGTATATTTGGCATCATTGTTTAAACATTTGGTAAATTGTGTCTGGATTTGTCTGAAATAATTATGCTGCTACTCAGTCTGGTCTCTGCATAAGCAGCATGAACATCATCCAGGAACATTTTAGAAATGCAGGATCTCAGGTCCCACACTCACGTAACTGAATTATATATGCATTTTAACAAGATCCTAAGTTGTTTCATATGCACATTAAAGTTTGAAAAGTCTTGAAGTAGAAATAGAGTGGAGCAGAAACTAGATAATGCAGAGAAATTAGAGTTATAAAATTAGAAACCAAAAGACAGGTGTTAAAGAATTTTATGAAAACAGGTGATAGGAAATTTACGAAAATTAAAAAAGCAAAGAAGGATGAGTAGTTTAATGTATCCAGGAAATACAACTCAGAAAATCTATGGGGAAAGAAAAGCTTGATCCTTATATCAAGTGAGTTATACAGCAACAGGAAGAAGAAAATTACCCTATAAATATAGTCATACACTGCTAGGATTAGCTATATCTGTCTTCTTTAAATCCAGACAGATCTGGAATACATAAGACTCACTTGGAGGTTTTGTTAAAATTACATTTCTATGTATACCCTCAGATTTTCTGATTTAGTAGGTGTAGGAAAGTCCCCAGAGGTCTCATTTTCAACATGTTCCTATGTAAGGCTGACGCTAGTGGCCCAGGGACCACACTTAGAGGACAGATTCCCGACAGTTATTCAGAGCATTTATCTAGACATGCTAATAAACAAGAAAAAAAGCTTAAGTTCCTTGAATTACAATTTTCCTTAAGGACCGCTTTATCAGATTTAACAGGGTAGATATTATTTTTTTCTGTTTTTAAGAAAAATAGGTGAAGCTGGGTGCAGTGGCTCATGCCTGTAATCCCAGCACTTTGGGAGGCTGAGGTGGGTGGATCAAGAGGTCAGGGGTTCGAGACCAGCCTGACCAACATGGTGAAATCCTGTCTCCACTTAAAAACACAAATATTAGCCGGATGTGGTGGCGCACATCTGTAATCCCAGCTACTTGAGAAGCTGAAGCAGGAGAATTGCTTGAACTCGGGAGGAGGAGGTTGCAGTGAGCCTAGAGTGTGCCACTGAACTCCAGCCTGGGCAGCAGAGCCCTACAAAGAAAAAAACAAAAAAAGGTGATAGTAGAAATGAAAGCAAACTTTAGATGTGAAAGATCTATATCTATGTAGTCATAACATTCTTAAGAAATCTTAAGATTTCTAATAGTTGAACAGTGCTTCTGTCTCACTTACAAATGGTATAATGTCTTAGTACTGCATATGCTTATTTGGTAATGTCAGATACATCTAGGGATGTAGTTTTGGAATGCAATTTTGGAATGTAGTTCGGAATGCAGTTTTGGATGCAGTTTTGTAGTTACTGAATGCAATCTTAAACCATGTACTGTACTTTAGGTGGGAATAGCAGACTATTCAAGCCCTCATAGTCATTTTCTAAATAATTCAGAGTTTCCCTCAAGAATATCACTAAAGTAAAAGTAAGGAGATCTCAGGGGGAAAAAAAGTATAGTCACTTTATTATTTTGGTCAAAGTATTTGAATTGTTTTGAAATTTAAACATACAAAGTTTTCAAAAAGATTTTAACCTCTTTTTAGTAATATATAGTTTAAAGGTGAAAACTAGAAGCCATTAGCAATTGAACTAAGGAGAGAGGTACAAATATTTGAGGAGTTTGAGATTTTGACATTTATTTGAATGTGAGGCAAGGATTAAAGAAAAATACTGGGTTAGTAAAGTTTCTAAGCCTAGGACTTTGTCTTCTCTGAGACATCCAGGAAGTAAGTCTGTTATAAGAAATTATGAATGTAACTGAGAGAGAGAAGCTTATTATATCAATATTGAGGATCTTTAGCATTTGCACGTATCCTCTACAATTCTGTAAAGGATCAAGAAGCTGAACTAGACTTTGAAAATGTTTAATCATCGCTGAACCAAACAAACATAGAAGATAAATTTATATCAAAGGGAGTTAGAAAACATCCACTTTGGTTCCCTGGGATATTTATAGTCAGATGAATAATTATTTTTTGTATCCATCACTACTGACTTTAGAAGGCAATTAATAAATGGCATTGAATAAGTAAGTAGGCAACCCCTAAGCAACTTAGAATAGAACAGCGAGTTCTCTAGAGCACTGGAGGAAGGAAAATACTTGTAACTTCTGCTGGCAGAAATTTCAAACTCTTATTTATTCATAGCCCTTTCCTCTCATATCTTTATTTCTCTTTATGGTGGATCAATAATAGAAGTATCGACATTTAATATATTTTCCAGAATGCATACAATTTTATTCAAATTAAAACATGTGTACTTATTTAATTTGGATATAAACCATCAACATTAAAAAACTGATTTAATTATATTTCTCTTGGGAATATAATTATTTATGATTTGATAGGTTCTACTAATTGATCATCACAATCAGAAATGATGAGAAAAAATATTTTTTTAAGCCACATAAAATAACAGGAGAAATTATCATGATATAAATGTAATAACTGTAGATATTATTTACCTTAGAGTCACACTGTTTAATAAATAGAAATATTTCCCAGAAAGTATCACCATCATTAAGTAATGCATATTACATATTAATATGTGATATATATCACCCTACAATTTGTGTATTCTTAGGATAAAGGGTTACTTTTATTTTTACAAAAGTACTAAAAACCATGCTACAGTCTAACATTTCACTGAATCTGAGCTCTACTAAAATGGATAAAGATCTTTTCCAAAAGAAGAAATTAATTTGCTCATTGGATTGTTAGTGACTAAAAAGATAATGGTTAAGTATATTAAAGTCTTTTTTTAAATAGAACAGAAGTTGCATTGTTATATTTTTATGAAATTCTATTGAGTTGTCAAATGTCGAGAAGGAAATAATATGTTTATGTATTTGATTTTCACTGATGAGGAGACGTTAGTATGCCTAGTCTTATCATGTCTGTGCTCTTTTCAGATAGATGTCTAATTTAGCATAGTCTTTACCTTGAACATTTTGAAAAAAATGTCTACATTAAATGTGTGTATCAGACCTAAATCAGAAGCAAAGAAAAGATTGTAGCATTCACACTAATCATATTAGTATTCTAGTCCTATAAAAATAGAATGCTAGAAAATAAAATTGCAGGACGCAAGCCTCAGTGTCAACTTGTCACCATGTTACATTTAAAGTAGTTATTAAAATAATTATGCTATCAACTTGTGAAGTTTGGATGCACCAAATTTAGCAACATGGTTTAATTGTTCGCCATTTTTTTTGAGTGAAAGAAGGAAATGAAAGGGGGTGAAGGGATAGATGAAGCTACATGTTGAAAGATATTAATACATGTAAAGTTTTTCTATCAAAATACAATGAAAAATAATTCTCAGCATGAATAGTGAATAAATGAAGGCTGGTTGTTCAACTAGGGTTGTTTTTGTTTTTTTCCACCCTCAAAATCAGGAATAAAGCACCTGTATATATCACCTACAGTGATGGAAGGAAAGGTGAGAAAATGCTGTTAGAAAAAAATTCAGGAAAGCTAATTCAGCCTTCAATAATATTTCTACTTTTTGACATTAAACAGAGCAAGCCCCAAAGAGCCTTTATTCCCCCAATTGATTTGAATTACAGACTGATGAAAAACGGTGCCATTGTGAAATCTAATGTGTACTATTTATAATTAAGTTTCCAGTATATCAGTATAACCTAGGAAAAACACTTATTAAAGCATTCATTTTTTTAGCTACTTCTTTTGCCCTTGCATATTTGTACAAAGAACAATATTACTTAGAAAGAAATAGACTTGCATCTAATATTCTCTTTAGAATACAAATGAAATTTAAATTATTGTTTGGTTCTAAATTATATATATTAGAGGCATTTTTATCATTTAATTTTTTTATATTTTAAACACGTATTTTCTTTAAATCACAAAATTAGCAAGAAAAAGGAAATATTTCTTAACTTTATAGGATGTGTTGAATTCAAAATTTATGGTTATTGATAATATGAGACTATTAGTTCAGTATAGAATTCTATACTTTTCATTTAATTAAATATTAAAAAAGATTAATAGTATGACTGAACAAATATAAGCATATATCATAGAATTATAATTTTTATTTTCTATCTTATTTTTTCTCAAAGGTTTAATTTTGATTTGATAGCATATTTTTGCAATCATACAAATAGATGTTTTCCTATGTTTTTGAAAGCTAAAACTTTTTTAAAAATACAACTTATTTTATGTCTAATTTTCAGTGGATGGAAGATTGGATTGATTTGTGCTCAAATTCATGAATTTTGGCAGACGTGATGTAAAATAACTACATTTTGATCAGATATATGTGTATATCTATACATGCAAATCTGTACATACATACACACAAAAATATATACATACATATTTTGTCTGTATGTCATATATACATATAAATAAAAGTTAAGAAAATCATAGTATTATTTTGTATGTATATGACATATATATACACACATACGTGTATACATGTATATATACACACATATACGTATATGTGTGTATATACGTATATGTATGTCATATATATGTGTATATCTACACATATATATTACACACATATACATATATACATGACATATATACATATATGTGTGTATATATGTCATATACATACAAAATAATACTCAGATTTTCTTTTCTTTTTTAAGATATTATAAAATATTAACTTAGCTCCTTTTTATAAACCCAATCTTAATGCAATAAAAAGTCTAACTTAAAGTTTTCACAGCTATACCAAAATTGATAATTGAAGTAGTTTATTATTGAAAGAATTTGGTTAGGTAATGTTGGGGAAAACAGTTTCAAAAAGGGATAAATTATACTGTGTCTAGTATAATGGATGTAGTTTTATAAAAACACAATGTAGGGTATTAATTTGGTCATAAAGTACTATAATAGTTCTTCCTCCCAAGTAGGTAAATGAATAAAAGTATTATGTTTATTTTACTTTGAAAATAATTTTTATATAATATACACATAAGTAGAAGTGACTCAACAAAAGAAAGAATTAGTAGGAGAAAGTGAATGAAGGAAAGAAAACATGTACTTAATATCTACTGATACAATTCAATATTAAGTAATACAGGATAAAAGATAAAACACTCTGGATTGCCTAGGAGGCACAAAGATTTAAAATATAGAAAATATTTGCATGTATATTTAGAAAATTTGCTTATTCTGGTTATATTTATTTAGTCATTTAAAAGAGACATTTGAAGCATTTTACAAGTCTTTAGGAGATAGCCATCTAATTAATTTTGATAGGTCAATATTTTACTTATAAATATTATATGAAAACCTATATATGTATGCATTTACTACATATAGTACATTTTTCATGGTAAAATAGTCAGTATGAGTGTTGGCTTTTCAAGGTGGAGGTTAAAAGTGCTACAAACGAATTATTCCTGTGTGTCTATATATGCATGTATAAATGTGTTTTTATATGTTTATATATGTATTTATATATATATATATATACAGTTATCTCTTCAAAAACTATCAATAACTTGACCTCCAGATACTTTCTCATATATTTTGCTTAATAAACATCAGGAACATAATATAAATCTTTAATATTCCTAACACCATAGCAAAATGCAAACATTTTGATTTATGATAACTCTCAAGTTAAAGGCCCCAATGAATACAAATAGCAAAATGGACTAGGTAATTAATTCTCAATAAATGTTTGACTTGAGCCATTTGTTAAGTACAACACATATTCATTTTTTGTCTGCATATTATGAACGGACAAACTATCGCCCATGGGCTAAATCCAGACTGCAATACTGATGAATACATTTTATCAAAGGACAGACATATCCATTTGTCTATGTACTGTCTATGACTGACTTTTTCTGTCACTATCAGAGTTGAGGAGTTGGAACAAATGCCATATGGTCTGCCAAGACCAAAATATTTGCAATTTTTATAGAGAATTTGCAAACGCCTGCTATAGTTGATTATCATATCTGGTTGTAAGATTCATCTGAATCTTAGATTATTAACAAATCAATTATATATGTTCACAGCTGTTTCTGGCACCAGTGTACGCGTTTGCATACTTAATTATGTACTCATTTTTTTAGATTTACTCTCAATCTGAGTCACAATTGATTTTTTCTTATTATAGTTACGTTTCTTAAACATTTTTACTTTCATAAAATTGATCAAATATACTAAAAAACATTCTAAAATATGGATTTCCACCAGAATAAGAGTGTAGAAATGGGTTTAAATAAAAAAGTCTCTTAAAATATGTCTATGTATATAAGACATTTTCATAAGTGTCAAATGCTTGTAGTACTTTCTTTACAATATAATTCCACGCTCAACGTTAATTTTTACAGACTCTTTCAAAGTGAGAGTAATAATACAATACTGGATGTCCAGATGAATTTCTAAATGACAGGCACTGAGGTGTTTCAAATTTGCAGTAAAAATCTGCTTGCACATTTGTCAGATGTTCCACTTTGGGTATGGCACACTATGAAGGTGGCAAATAATGTTTACAATTAAATGCTAGGATGCAGCCAAGCCCATCAGGTATACAACATTAAAATCATTGGCAAGGAAATGACACATAAGCATCAGCTGTACTGCATACCAATGGCATGCTCTATACTGTCAGTAGCCTTACACAGTAATTTACTTTCTAAGTCTTTCACATATAAAACCACCTTTTTAATTCACTAGTAAATTGAATCAAGAAAAAATGATAATCTATTTTCAATTTTATCCTAAACTAGTCAAACATATATTGTTTTTTTTTTTTTTTTGAGACGGAGTTTCGCTCTTGTTGCCCAGGCTGGAGTGCAATGGCGCAATCTCGGCTCACCGCAACCTCCGCCTCCTGGGTTCAGGCAATTCTCCTGCCTCAGCCTCCTGAGTAGCTGGGATTACAGGCACGCGCCACCATGCCCAGCTAATTTTTTGTATCTTTAGTAGAGACGGGGTTTCACGATTTTGACCAGGTTGGTCTCGATCTCATGACCTTGTGATCCACCCGCCTCGGCCTCCCAAAGTGCTGGGATTACAGGCTTGAGCCACCGCGCCCGGCCACATATATTGTTAAGATTGTTAGTATCATGGTCTTCTACATACCTAGGATACAACTAACTTTCTTTTCTTTCCTTTTTTTCTTTCACTAAAATATACAAATCATAAAAGTGTATGCATTATAGCACCAGCATTGAGACAGAATTTAAATGTTGAAGCCTAGTGTGCTGGCACATACCTACAGTCCTAGCTACTGAGGAGGCTGAGGCAAGAAAGTACCTTAAGGCCAAGGGTTTGAGACTGCAGCGTGCAATAATGACACCTGTGAATAGTAGTAACTGAACTCCTTCTAGGCAACATAGTAAGACTCTATCTCATTTCTAGTCCTGCTGTGTCTAGTTTGCCAACCACACACTGTCCGAGTTGAGATTTTCTGTGAAATCTGGTCAGAGTCCCCAAGGGAAAAATGTAGTGGGAAACCTTTGAATAAGGAGAAAGAACTTGAGGAGAGCAGAAAACAATTCTTTACATATTCTTTCTCTTCCCTCTTAATAGTTTCAGTTAAGGTCAAGGTTAAAAAAACACACACACACACAATGGAATAAAGAAGCTTTTATTTCTCCCCTCTTCTCTGACAGCCCTCTGTGTCAGATTTGACCTTGAAAGATGACATAGGGAAAGTGAGGAGGAGGAAGGATCCTTTTTTAGCAAAGTACACGGGCAGTGGCCAGCGAATTCTTCAGTTAAAGGGGGAAAGGGGACAAAATTCCTATCAGTATCATCCAAAATAGAGATGCCCCAGCTCTACCTTCTGAGAGGTAGGTAGCTGTTGTCATTGGAAAATGGTTTTCTTTCTAGGAAAAAGAGCTAAAACATGATTAAGAAAAGTAAGGAGATTGTTATTGATTGTGAGGCTGTAGCCCTAACCGTCTTTAGAGTTATTTACCTGATGAAATAGAGTTTCTCCCACTCTCATAAAATGTAAGCAGCATGGGTTTATTATGTTTGATAACATTGCTGAGTATAAAGAGTACATAAAGATAAATAAATAATAAATAATAACTAGTGAAAAACAAGGCATCCTATTTAACTCAAACAATTCCATCTCACTAGTAGTGCATAACACACAAAACAAAACAAAATAAATAAATATTCAGTCATATAAGCTGCTCATTTGTGTTATAATGAGGTGAATACCATCTACGAAACTCCATGGAATATCCAGATGTCTGACAGTCGGCTTTGAGTGGAGTAATGTCAGAAGTTACATTATTGTTGAATTTTACTAATTTAATTGTTCATATCAACCAGAAAAGTATTTGTTCATAAAAAGTGGTTTAAAACTATGTTTCATAGATTATAAGTTACTCTGTTAGACACTATGAGAACTTTAAAAAAATGTAAAAAACTGGTCTCTAACCTCAAGGTATTTATAATCTATTTGAAGAAGTAGTATATGTTATTCATATGAAGATAACCGGTAAGAGAAAACCTGCTAACAAAATTGTCAGGTGCTCATTTCTTAATGGTGATCTGAGGAAACTGAGGGAGAATTAAGATGTGAGCCTGATATTGAAAATTTGGCAGGATTTAAAGTAATAGGAAATAGGATGTTTCTAGAAAGAAAAAACACGTGACAAATATTGAGATTCTTGTCACCTTGTAGAAGATTTTGCCTGAGTTAAGAGTTTTTAAGTAACAGTATCAGGGGCAGAATTTAAGGGCAGGGCATGGATTCTTTCTATTCTGATTAAAGCAGAAATTTAAGAAGTGAATGAAAGTATGTAGTTTTACTATGTCATTTATTCACAATTTTTATTTATCCATCTGTCCAGGGTTTTTAAAGCAAGATTTAATATTATATGACACCTGCCTGCCACTACAGGTCTATTCTATCTTCTGAAATCCTCAACTCACCTCTGTGACAGCCATTTAAAATATATTATGGTTCCCCAAACATACCTTGTTCTTCTTTATATATATATAAATATACCTTTCTTTAGGCCTCTACTATTTTTTTTCATGAAGAGTCAGCTCTTCTTTGATCACCTCTCTCCTAGGATGCCTTCAGTATATTCTTCAGGGTTTTTGTCTCTATGTGCCTGAAACACTTTCTATATACTTTATGGCATGTTTGTTAACTGCAACTATAGGTTAAGCTCAATGAGAAAGGCAGCTTTTTTTGTTGTTGTTCTGTCTGCTACTCTGTTCCCAGCAACTAAAACAGTACCAAAACATAAATGGTTCTCAAAAGAATGTTTATTGACTGAAGACTGGCCTCCCTGAGGGTAGGAAACTTGTGTTGTCAATCTTTTGAAAGATAGAAACTACCATACACTTCGTGATATTTCCATGTTTGAGATTTTTTCATTATATATCAATACATTTCTACTAAGTGAATCATTCATTGGGAAGACAAATGCCTAACCTGAATTATTTAAAAATACAAAACTAATATGTTGATTAAAAAGTCACTAGCCTGAGAATTTCATTGTGATTTCTAGTACTATTTTGATTCAAAATTGCTGTGTTGCACTCAATAAGTTAGAGAAGTTATTTAGACGTCAGTTTTCTCATTTGTTAAATTAAGGACCTGGACACTGTACAACTCTGTTACTTGTTAGGAGCTATTTTTACATATTCACCCGATATATTCTTCAGTAAAACCTCTGCTTCAAAGGTTGCTGCTTTGCTCCACAAACACGTAATTTAACACCTAATTGTCTCCACATTGTAGGAAATGAGAAAGTTGTCATGGAAAGGTCATTGAGAAGAATTTATTCAGCACAGCATGGCAGTTTCTGGCTTTCATGAGCTGCTTAGGATATAATCACTTGTCTGGTAGCTGAGAGGCCTTTCTAAACCTGAGTAGATTTTCCTGACCTACTTAAAATCCACTTATATTTCTGGCATCTTTTTAAAACATGGGGACTTAATTTGACATATGTAAATGAGTTCTCCGTCACCTGGGTAGTTGCTCTTGCATATCTGTTTGGTTAATAGGCATAGATTTAAGCATTTCCTTTGTTTAGATAGAATTTTAAGTGTAGGGGAAACTCTGGTCTATGAAGGGCCTTACATTTTTAAATACCTGTAGCCCTTGTCGGCATCAGATTGTTACCATCAGGAACAGACACTGCTAGCCTCAACTCTGAGTTTTGCTTTGGAAGTTACAAGAATATCTTCATTATAGAAAATGAGAATTATGCTTGAGGAGAAATTGTCCAATCAAAACAATGTAAAATTTACAAATATGTTAGCATGAATGTTAGTGCTCTGGTGAGTAATTGCCAATTGCTAGAATTTGAAAGTCAGTGAGTGATATGGTGAAATTAGTAAGAAGTTCAGAAATCCATATTATCCACTGATTGAGTAATCATCCACATGACCTATTTTTCAGTACTGATAGATGCTGTTAAAAAAAATCACCTACATAAAATAACTACCAAATCCATATTAGGTTTTTCCGTCCAATATTTTCTCAAATAATACATACTAAAAATAAAGCCCTCACATGGAGTTATTATTCTTAACCTGTAATTTTTTTTTAATGTTGGACTTCATGAGAAAAAATAAATAAATTATATGAGGGTATTGTGCTATGCTCATAATTGTATGTGTTTTTTTATCTGTTAAACATAAATTCACATTTATGGGAATTTATATGTATATAGCTACTTGATTTTATTTTCATGATTAATATTTTCAAAAATATTTCTAAAGTAGAGATAGGTTGTAAAATCAGTATATATGCTGGTATTATTTAATAACTATAAAACAGTTATTAATTTAATTATCTCCTTTAACTTTGCTAATGTACAGATTCATAGTATATAATAAATTTTCTCCTGGTTAGAATTCATAAGGAGTACTGTTATATACAATGAATATACTTACCTTAAAAATAATCTCAATGTGTAATACAGATAGTGAACATCTTACAATTAATGAAATGCTATCACATTGACTTAACAAAATGAGGAAATGAGATCTGGGTGCATGTAAAAAAAGGCCACAAACAATTTGATTTGGTTTTTGTATATGTGTTGCTGTGGCATGTTAGTTTGTGATCTCTTGTCAATTTGTCTTAGTTTAATACATGTAAACACCCAGTGTCTTAAATCTCTAAAATGTCATTTTAAAATATACAAGTACAGTATCTAAGCTGTCATTTGACAAAATGCATTGTGAACATAGAGCCAGGAACATAACATCTTTCACCATCCCATTTTCCTCACTGCTGATTCTAGTTTCCCTCAGACAATAAAAGACTCTAGAGAGTCCTTAATGGAATACAACTTTAGGCTACAACTTTATTAGCTTAAACAAAGAACATGGCAATTGTTCCCAGATGGATTCAGTAAGCCACTAGGCAGCAATGGTACCTAATTTCCCCAGTGACTGATATCTCTTTTAGCACCTACTTGCCTCGCTCTCCATCCTACATAATTCTTATATTTGGAATACAGTTTTACCTTTGGAGGGGAATATTAGGAAAATAGTTTTATCCTTTGAGGGGCTGTGTCTATCATTTGGCACTTTCTCCATTAAAGAACTTCAAGATTAAAAGAAAGTAGTTTGTGTTTCTAAGTAATGGTAAGATTGTGAAAGTTCCAACTCTTAAGCTCTGGGATTTCTCATTTTCTGGGTATTTAATTTTACTATTATTTAATGTTTAATGTTCATTTGTATCTTCTTCATTACTTCTTTAGAATTTTATCTTTAGAACTAATTTATACCATAAACATGGTCAAAACTGTCTCATTTATCAACCAATCAATCATTCAAGCCTTCTTTAGATTCCCACAGTGTTACAGTTATCTCCCCCTTACTTGCTAAACTTCTCAAAGTGTTGTCTCATCATGCTCTTTCTTGTTTGAGTTTTTGCTGTTGCTGTTGTTGTTGTTTTACTTCTCTCTCACTCCTCTACTCAGAAGAAGGACAGCGTGGGCTGCTTGAAACAACCTGCATAGCTATCAGTACTGTTTTTTTTTTTTTTTTGAGATGGAGTTTCGCTCTTGTTACCCAGGCTGGAGTGCAATGGCGCAATCTCAGCTCACCGCAACTTCTGCCTCCTGAGTTCAGGCAATTCTCCTGCCTCAGCCTCCTGAGTAGCTGGGATTACAGGCACGTGCCACTGTGCCCAGCTAATTTTTTGTATTTTTAGTAGAGACGGGGTTTCACCATGTTGACCAGGTTGGTCTCGATCTCTTGACCTCGTGATCCACACGTCTCAGCCTCCCAAAGTGCTGGGATTACAGGTGTGAGCCACCACGCCCGGCCTGCTATCAGTACTTTTTATTCATTAGATCATAAGTTTTTAGTTATGAGAAGGGATGTTAAGACCAGGAAGCATGAAATATTATATGATGTTTACACTTGATTAAGGAGATTAAAATATATCTTAAATATTTCAACTATTTAACATTGTAGCAGATCAGTACGCAATTAATATTTCTAGTTAAAGGAGGGCAGTATCAACATTGTAAAAACTGCATCTGAAGCAAAAGGAAAGGAAAGTGAGAAGACCAGTAAAACCACAAGTGTTTGGAGAAGTGGTCATGGCAGTGAAAATATAAAGTGGGAAGATGAATCGAGAAATAATCAGTACCTCCCTGGTGTGGAGCTCCTAGAAGAAGGAGCAGGCAGTCAGTCTTTGTTGCTTCACTGTCTTCACTGTTGATACCTTGAGATGAAGGAAAAAAGGCAAATTAACTAGGGTCTGGAGTGATCTTGCAGCAAACTACAGCAGCCCTGTAGATGCACTGACTGTTAAAAGCAAACAAACAGAAAGCAACAACAAAAACATCAACAAAAGAGACACCATACAAACTCCATTCAAAGATTGGCAACTTCATGGAACAGAACAGAGGCCATGGAAGCAGCACTACACATCTACAACCATCTGATCTTTGACAGACCAAACAAAAACAAGCAATGGGGAAAGGATTCCCCGTTTAATAAATGGTGCTGGGAAAATTGGCTAGCCATATGCAGAAAGCTGAAACTGTACCCCTTCCTGACACCTTACATTAAAATTAACTCCAGATGGATTAAAGATTTAAACATAAGAACTAACACCATAAAAACCCTAGAAGAAAACTTAGGCAACACCATTCAGGACATAGGCATAGGCAAGGACTTCATGACTAAAACACCAAAAGCATTGGCAACAGAAGCCAAAATAGACAAATGGGACCTAATTAAACTCCAGAGCTTCTGCATAGCGAAAGCAACAATCATTAGAGTGAACCGGCAACCAACAGAATGGGAAAAATTTTTTGCAATCTACCCATCTGACAAAGGGCTAATATCCAGAAACTACAAAGAACTAAAGCAGATATGCATGAAAAAACAAAAACAAACAAACAAACCCATTCAAAAGTGGGTGAAGGATATGGACAGACACTTTTCAAAAGGAGAAATTTATGTGACCAACAAGCACATGAAAAAATGTTCATCATCACCAGTCATTAGAGAAATGTAAATCAAAACCACTTTGAGATACCATCTTACACTAGAATGGAGATCATTAAAAAATATAGAGACAACAGATGCTGGAGAGGATGTGGAGAAATAGGAACATTTCTATACTGTTAGTGGGAGTGTAAATTAGTTTAATCTTTAATGGAAGACAGTGTGGTGATTCCTCAAGGATCTAGACATAGAAATTTCATTTGACCTAGCAATCCTGTTACTAGTATATACCCAAAGGATTATAAATCATTCTATTATAAAGACACATGCACACATATGTTCATTATGGTGCTGTTTACAATAACAAAGACCTGGAATCAACCCAAATGTTCATCAATGAGAGACTGGACAAAGAAAATGTGGCACATCTATACCATGGAATACTATGCAGTCATAAAAACGATAAGTTCACTTCCTTAGTAGGGTCATGGATGAATATGGAAACCATAATTCCCAGCAAACTGACAGGAGAACAGAAAACCAAGCACCACATGTTTTAACTCATAAGTAGGTGATGAACAATGAGAACACATGCGCACAGGAAGGGGAACATCTCACACTGGGATAGATTAGGAAGTGCAGGGCCCGGGTAGGGGAGGGACAGCTGGCGGCAGGGGTTTGGGGAGGGATAACATTGGGAGAAATGCCTGATGTAGATGATCGGGGGATGGAGAGAGCAAACCACCATATGTGTACCTATGCAACAATCCTGCAGGGTGAGCACATGTACCCCAGAGCTTAAAGTATAAAAAAAGAGAAAGAAACAAAGAAAGAAAAAGAAAAAAAGAGCAAAGTTAGATAAGCCCAGAAGAGTAAGAAAGAGTCAATGCAAAAACAATGAAAATTAAAAAAACAGAGTACCGCTTCTCCTCCAATTGATTGCAACATTTCTCCAGCAAGGGCACAGAACTGACTGAGGCTAAGATGGTTGGATTGACAGAAGTAGACTTCAGAAAGTGGTTAATAATGAACTTTGCTGAGCTGAAGGAGCATGTTGTAACCCAATGAAAAGAAGTTAAGAATAATAATAAAGTAATACAGGATATGATAATAAGAATAGCCAGTTTAGAGAGGAGCATAACTGACCAGATGGAGCTGAAAAACACAACACAAGAAATTCACAATACAATCACAAGTATCAACAGAAGAAAAGACTAGCAGAGGTAACACTGTCAGAGTTTAAAGACTGTCTTTCTGAAATGACAAAGGCAGACAACAGTAGAGAAAAAAGAACGAAAAGTAGCAAACAAAACCTCTGAGAAACATGAGACTATGTAAAATGCCTTTATTTATGAGTGAGTGGGCTACCTGAAAGAGATGGGAGAATGGAATCAAGTTGGAAAAGATTGTTCAGGGTGTCATTCAGGAGAGCTTCCTCAACCTAGCAAGACAGGCCAATATTCAAATTCAGGAAATCCAGAGAACCCCAGTAAGATACACCAATGAGAAGATCAATCCCAAGACACATAGTATTCAGATTCTCCAAGATTGAAATGAAAGGGATTAAGGGCAGCTAGATAGACAGACCAGGAAACCTACAAAGGGAATCTCATCAGACTAACAGTGGAACTCTCAGCAGAAACCTTACAATATGGAAGAGACTGAGGGCTAATATTCAACATTCTTAAAGTATTTCCAATCCAGAATTGCATATCTTTCCAAACTAAGATTCATAAACAAAGGAGAAGATCCTTTTCAGAAAAACAAATGCTGAGGGAATTCATCACTACCAAGCTTGCCTTGAAGGAACTCCTGAAGTAAGCACTAAATATAGAAAGGAAAAACCATTAACAGCAACTACAAAAACAAACTTAAATCCACAAACAAATGACACTATGAAGCAACCACATAAACAAATCTGTACCATAACCAGCTAGGATCGTAATTGAATTCACACATAAAAATATTAACCTTAAATATAAATGGGCTAAATGTGCCATTTGAAAGGCAAGCTGGATGGAGTCATGGCCCATTGATATGCTTTCCCATCTCAAGAGTAAAGGCAGACATAGGCTCAAAATAAAAAGATAGAGGAAAAGTTACCAAGCAAATCAAACACAAAAAGTAGGGTTTGCAATTCTAGTTTCTGACAAAACAGACTTTAAACCAACATTAAAAAAAAAGACAAAAAAGGGAATTACATAATTGAAAGGGGTTCAATTCAATTAGAAGAGCTAACTTTCCAAATCTAGAAGCACCCAGATTCGTAAAGGAAGTTCTTAGAGACCTACAAAGATACTAAGACTCCCAGACAATAATAGTGGGAGACTAACACTCCACTGACAATATTAGACAGATCATTGAGACAGAAAATTAACAAAAATGTTCTGGACTTCAACCTCAATTCAGTTCTAGATCAAGCAAACCTGATAGTTATTTACGAAACTCTCCACTCAAAAACAATAGAATATATATTCTTCTCATTGCCACTTACTCTAACATAATCAGAAGTAAAGCACTCCTCAGCAAATGTAAAAGAAATCATGAAAAAAAAAAAACAACAAACAACAAAAATCAACAATTAGGATTCAGGACAAAGAAATTCACTCAAAATCACTCAACTACATGGAAATTGAACAACCTCCTCCTGAATGTATCCAAGGTAAATAATGAAATCAAGAAGTTATTTAAACCTATGAGAACAAGGAGGCAATGTATCTGAATCTCTAGGACACAGCTAAGGTAGTGTTAAGAGAGAAATTTATATCACTGAATGCCCACATCAAAAAGCTAGAAAGATCTCAAATTAACAACCTAATATCACAACAAAAAGAACTAGAGAACCAAGAGGAAACAAACCACAAATCTAGCGGAAGACAAGAAATAACCAAGATCAGAGTGGACCTGAAGGAGACAGAGACATGAAGAACCCTTCAAAACACCAATGAATGCAGGAGGTATTTTTTGAAAAATGTAATAAAATAGATAGACTGCTAGCTAGACTAATAGAGAAGAATCAAATAGACACAATCAGAAATGATAGGGGGGATATCACTGCTGACCCCACACAAATAAAAACAATCATCAAAGAATACCATATATACCTCTATGCATATAAACTAGAAAATATAGAAGAAATTGATCAATTTCTGGATACATATACCCTCCCAAGACGGAATCAGGGAGAAATTGAATCCCTGACCAGAACAATCATGAGTTCTGAAATCAAGGTGGTGATAAAGAGCCTACCAACCACAACAAGCCTATGACCAGATGGATTTACAGCTACATTTTACCAGAGGTACAAGGAAGAGCTGGCATCATTTGTACTGAAACTATTCCCAAAATTAAAAATAAGGGAATTTTCTGTAACTCATTTTAAGAGGCCAGCATCATCCTGGTACCAAAACCTGGCAGAGATACAACAAACAAAGATAACTTCAGGTCAGTATTCCTGATGAACATTGATGGAAAAATCCCCAATAAAATACCGGCAGGCTAAATCCAGCAGCATAAAAATAGATTCTCCACCACGATCAACTTGGCTTCATCCCTGGATATAAGGTTGGTTCAATATACACAAATCAATAAATGTAATGCATCACATAAATAGAACCAAAGACAAAAACCACATGGTTATCTTAATAGATGCAGGAAGTGCCTTTGATAAAATTATCACCCTCTCACATTTAAAAGCTTTGAATAAACTAGGTATTAAAGGAACATACCTCAAAATAATAAGGGCCATATATGACAAACTTACAGCCAGTATTATGCTGAATGGACAAAAACTGGAAGCATTCCCCTTATAAATCGGCATAAGGGAAGGATGACCTTTCTTACCACTCCTATTCAACATAGTGTTGGAAGTTCTTGCCAGACAATCAGACAAGAGAAAACAATAAAGCATATTCAGACAGGAAGAAAGGAAGTCAAATTATCTTTCTTTGCAGATTACATGACCTATATGTAGAAAATCCCATCATCTCATCTCAAAAGCTTCTTAAGCTGATAAGCAATTTCAGCAAAGTTTCAGGGTACAAAATAAATATGCAAAAATCACTATCATTCTTATACCCAACAATATGCAAGCAGGGAACCAAATCACAAATGAACTCATATTCACAAATGCCACAAGAAGAATAAAATACCTAGGAATACAGCTAACAAGGTAAGTGAAGGACCTGTTCAAGAAGGACTAAAAACCACTGCTCAAGAAAATCAGAGAGGACACAAACAAATGGGAAGACATTCCATGCTCATGGAAGAATGAATGTGGCAAAAATGGCCATGTTGCCCAAAGTAATGTATAGATTCCATGCTTTTTCCATTAAATTATCATTGACAGTATTCAAAGAACTAAAATAAACTATTTTAAAATTCATATGGAACCAAGAAAGAACCTAATTAGCCAAGACAATTCTAAGCAAAAAGAACAAAGCTGGAGGCATCATGTTACTGACTTCAAACTATACTACAAAGCTGCAGTAACCAAATAGCCTGGTATGGGTACAAGGACAGACACATAGACCAATGGAATAAAATAGCTAACTCAGAAATAAAACTGCACACCTGCAACCATCTGGTCTGCAACAAATCTGACAAAAACAAGCAATGGGGAAAGGATTTTCTATTTAAAAAATGACTTTGGGAAAACTGGCTAGTCATATGCAAAAATTTAAGCTGGACCCCTTTTTTACACCTTATACAAAAATTAACTCAAGATGGATTAAAAACTTAAATGTATCAATGATAGACTGGACTGGGAAAAAGTGGCACATATACACCATGGAATATTATGCAGCAATGAAAAATGATGAGTTAGGCATAGGCAAATATAAGGAAAATACCAAAAGCAATTGCAACAAAAACAAAAATTGAGAAATGGGATCTAATTAAACTAAAGAGCTTCTGCACAGAAAACAAAACAAAACAAAACAAAACTATCATCAGAGGGAATAGATAACCTACAGAATTAGAGACAACTTTTGCAATCTACCCATCTGATAAAAGTCTTATATCCAGAGTCTACAAGGAACTTAAACAGCTTTACAAGAAAAAAAAAAAAAAACACCACCATATTAAAAAGTGGGTAAAAGGATATAAAGACACTTCTCAAAAGAATGCATTCATGAGGTCAACAAACATGGAAAAAAGCTCAACATCACTGATAGTTATAGAAATGTGACTCCAAACCACAATGAGATACCATCTTCTGCCAGCCAGAATGGTGATTATTAAAAAGTTCAGAAATAGCAAATGCTGGCAAGGTTGTGGAGAAAAGGCATGCTTTTATACTGTTTGTGGGAGTGTAAATTAGTTCAACCATTGTGGAAGACAATGTGGCAATTCTTCAAAGATCTAGAGGTAGAAACATCATTTAACCCAGCAATCCCATTACTGAATATATAAATAATTCTTTTGTAAAGATACATGCATGTGTATGTTCATTGCAGCACCAATCACAATTGCAAAGATATGGAATCAACCCAAATGCCCATCAATTGTAGACTGGATAAAGAAAGTGTACATAAATACCATGGAATACTATGCATCAGTGAAAAGGAAAGAAATCACGCCCTTTGCAGGTACATGGATGGAGCTGGAAGCTGTTATCCTCAGCAAATTAATTCAGGACCAGAAAATCAAACACCGCATATTCTTACTCACAAGTAAGAACTAAACTGTGAGAACACCTGGACACATGGTGGGGAACAACACAAACTGGGGCCTGGCAGAGGTGCTTGGGGATAGAAGAGCATCAGGAAGAATAGTTAATTAATGCTGGGCTTAATACCTAGGTGATGGGTTGATCTGTGCAGCAGACTACTGTGGCACACATTGACCCATATACCATGGAACTTAAAATAAATGTTGAAGAAAAAATAAATAGGAGAAATACATGAGATTGGATTTAAGAGGTCAGTGAAAGAGTAGTGTGTACGAGTACCTCGTGAATCCTGCTTAAACTTTTGGGCAGATTTTTTTTTCTGATATTTATTTTTAAAGCACTTTAAAAGGTAGGATAGAACTTTGGGTGAGGAATGGTGAGTTTTAATTTGTTGAATTTAAATTTGATTATCTTGTGGAACACAAGACTAAATACTTAGTAAGCAAATAGCTATGTTAGTACATTTAAAGCAAATGTAATATATTGTTGTTCCAATTAAACATTTTATTTCAGGTATTCAGAGTCTACCATATTCATAAACCTTGTTTGGGGTTATTTGATTCGATCTAAGGAAAACATTTTTTTTGTCTGTGTGTGTATGTGTATTTCTGTATGTTTTTTAGTATATATCTGAATTGTACCTGTGTTTCAGAAGAGCCAAATAAGACAAATAGTTGTCTTAATTCATTCTTGCTACTATAATAGAATGCCACAGACTAAGTAATTTATAAATGATAGAAATGTATTTCACACAGTATTGGAGGCTGGGAAGTCCAAGATCAAGCCATAGTAGGTTTGGTATTTTCCTTTAATCCAGATTTTTCACTATTTATTTAAATTCCATATAATAGGTCTAAATAAATGGGCAAGATATATGCATAAATTAATTAAATTAAATTATCATTAAATTATCATTAAATTAATTAAAATAAATTATCATTAAATTATAAAAATGAAAGACTGGAGATATTTAAATGCCTAACATAAAAAATAAACAGGTTAATTATAATCTACTCATCAGAATATTATATTGCCAATCAATATATTTTTAATATCATTATAATTAATACTTTGATAACAATTATCCTTGTAATAAAATATTCTCTATTTTTAAAACCACTCCTCACAATAAAATAAAATTAAAAATGCAAAAATTATTAGGTTGTTGGGAAATTACATCCTGAAATGTATGATCTTCATACTTCCAGCTTGAAAGAAAAAGTTCACATAAATTTCCTTTAAATATTAGGTCAAAATATTAAAGAGTATAACAAATTTACTTCCTTTACAAGTATACAGGTATACTCTACAAGTAAAATATTTAGGTGTCTTTACTTTTAATAGTGAAGGTTTCTTTATTTCCTCCATTTTAAATTTATTGAACTCTTAAGAAATGATTAGCAGATATACCTGGCAATTTTCTCCCAGGGTGGAAACAGAATTTCCCTCACTTTCTGGCTTTCCTCTTTAAAACCTCTAGCAGCCTGTAACTCAGGGAGAGGTGAAACACAGCTGGTTATGTTAAACGCCACATTGTGAATTAAATTAAATTAAAATCTTATCAAATAAAGGTAAATTCACATTTTGTTTAAATTTCTGAAAGCCTCAATAGCAATATATTTTTTTAATATCTCAATTAAATTCACTTCTCATTTATGTCACAACTTTGACATAAGTACTTCATAAATATCTGAAGTACTTATCTTTGGATGGTCACTAAAATGTGAAATGTGGCAGTCAAACTGACCTTAAAGGTATAACTTGGTAAAGGATTTTACAGTTTTATATGTAACAAAAACATGGTAGTGTATACATGTTCTTCGTTAAAGAAAAAAACAGAATGGAAGTTTTAATGTAGTATGATTGCTATTGCTTATAACGCTCTTTCTTACCTTGTATATTTCCTCTCATCCTTCTACACACATCTCCAATATTACTTACTGTCTTATTACTATTTCTGCCTAAGAATAGACTATCTCATACTTGGTGGCCTGAGACAACTACTTTTTTATTGTAATTCTGGATTCTTTGGGTCTGTAACTTAGTAAGGATACAGTGTGGATGGTTTGTCATTGCTCAATAGTATTACAGGGTTGAATCAAAGGCTGAAGGCTGGAATCCTCTCAGAGCTGGTTCTTTTTCATGTCTAGAAGCTTATGCTTGGACTGGCAGCCAGGACTTAGCTAGGGTCGCCAGCTGGAACACCTGTCAGAGGCTTTTTATCACAGCATAATGATCAAGTTCCAAGAGAAGATGATAACCATTTGTGACCTCTTACAAGTCCTATACAGTCACTCTCAGATCCTATACAGCCACTAGCCAGATTTAAAGGAAGAAACATAAGCCCCAATTCTCAATTTGAGTGTCAAAGTCATATTTACCATGAGCATATGAAATGTGAAATTTTATTATGGCTGTTTTTAGATTATATAATCTGTCTCCAATTCTATTTTCTGAACGGATTTTATGAGCCTCTCTTTCCAATAATGCAAGGAAATGGGTATCAGTCATTTTCCACTTCTAGCAATTAACACGATGTTGATGTACAAGCAGACAGTCATAGAATATCTGATTGATAAATTAATTAACTAGAATGAATTAATTCAATCATGAAGAAAAGGAACTAAACAGAATACACTATTTAAAATGGTCAAAATGTTACTAGTAAAGCTTATGTATCAGAATTTGATCATGATTGCTTTGTCCCTTTTTTTCAGGGCATAGAGGATACATTGATGAACAATAACAACCAAAGTGTCACATGTTTTGTTTTTCTTGTACATTGTAGTCCTTGGAGGGAGACAGATGTAACTCAAATACAAACATTAATGTGTGTGCATGTGTGTGTGTGTGTGTGTGTGTGTGTGTACGTATATAATATGTAAATAATAGATTGATACTAGAGCTCTAGCAGAAAGGAATAACATATTATTGTGTCTCAAAATGCTGATAGGTGTCATAAAAGGGCTACTTTGAGAAAGAAACTCTTAATCAGGTAACTTAGGCAAACAGGAAGCTCAGTGGTATTTCAAACCTAGGGAAAGTTCAAACATACAAAGACCATGGTATGGGAAAAATTGAGAAAAAAAGTCATTACTGGGAGTTGATACACATTTGAATCTTCAATAAATTAATGAATGGAATATATATTACATATATGGGCATGTATGTAAGTATATGCACATGTATATTTATCCTTGCCTTTTTAAATAACAGAATGTGGCAGTTTCTATATTTCAAAACTGTACATCTATTTGAACATATTTAACATAAAGCTTTTTTCGTTCTTTAAAATTTTGTCTAATTTAGAAATAAAACATTATGGAATGAAATAAGTATATTTAATGTGTCCTACTGTCTTATGGGAAAATAATTTCTAAAATTAGACTTTCAGATCTTCCTACAATTCTTATTTGTGAACAAGTAATTTATTCCATTAGGACGTGAATTTTTTTCAGATTTAATTTTATGGAAATTAGTGAGCCATAATTATTTTCTTTATATTCATAAAATTGTTTTAGAATTATTGAAATATTTATATTTTCATGATCTCCTAACTGTTTATTCCTTAAAAACACAAAAGACATTTCTGACATTGCTTTTTATTAATTGACTTCACTCAAATTGCCAGTTTTAGTTTTAGAACTTATTGCTAAGTCATTGAGACTTTATTAATACACCCTTGGAACCTCAGTTGATTACTTATTTGAAGTACACTCTATAAATTGAAAACGTTCAGAAAAACCTGTAAAAATACATTATATTATCAAAGCTACTGTTATTGTTCATTCTTCTATTTTTTACACTAAATATATGTTTTTATATAGTAACTACTAAAAACAGGTTTTTGAAAAATGACAAATGGCATGACCTAGGAAACAATTAAGTCCTGAATGTCAATATTTATGGAGACCATTTACTTTTCCATACATTTTACTTAATTTTATCATGTGTATTATATCTTCTTGATCATATATTTTTGCCCTACAACTCAGGAGTCAATCAATTCACTTAAGAAAATATACTAGTCAAGGTGTCTAAATGTCTACAGCTGTTAAATGTCATTTCTACTACATAGGTCCTACATGAGTTAACACTATTCAACCTGAAAATTATCAACATATTTAACTAAGTGTAAATAATTAATGCTATTAAACTGTGGATAATTAATTGATCTAGTTTATTATAAATGAGATATTTATGACTATGTCTCTTCATTGAAATAGATAATATTATATAATATTAAATGTTGAAAATCCAGTTATATTTTTATATAGAATGTAGGCCTGAAGACACTCACTTCAAACTTTTTAAAATCAACATTGGAGGTACAATTTATGAATAATTATGAATAATAATATTCGTGCATTTAATTGTTTAAATCGATAACTTTTGACCAATATATATATGTAACTTTCACCCCAGTTATAGTATGGAATAGTAACCTCTACCCAGGAAATATACTCATGCTCCTTTGCTGTCAGGATTTCCATCAACCATCTACTTCAGGCAAACAATAAGTAGATTACTTTTACATGTTCTAGATCTTCAGATAATGGAATCAATATAAACCAATTTGTGTCTAGTACTTTTCACTTACTATAATATATACAAGATTCATCCAGATTATTGACTGAATTAGTAGTTTATTCATTTTTGTGGTTGAGTAGCGTTTCATTTTATTAAAATCTTACAATAAGTATATCCATTCACCTGGTAATAGGGTATATGATAGAAACCTGTCTGACAGCTGTAAGTCAGACTGTTTACACGTTGATATTTCAAATATCTTTAAAAATTTTTGTTTCTCTTCTTGAGAGTGCCTACTTGTAATAAAATAATTTGATGTTCAGATGATACAGCATCATTATAATCTCCTCCTATCACCTATTCTATTTAACAGTTTACCAAGAATAATATAAAAATTACATAAAGCATAATTAATGGTGACATGAGTTTTCATCAAATGTAATCATGATAATGGCAAAATAATAAATAATTTTATGGGAGACATAGTACATAAGGAATAAATAAACATACTACCACCAAATTTTTATTTTCAGGAAGTTATGAAGTATACTGTGACAGCTAAGTATCAGAATGTATACAAGAAAAGCAAATTCATTTAAGTGTACTTTTGTATGATTTTCCTTTAAGAATAGTTTTAGTGACCTAAAACTATTGAGATCAGCCTGGCCATCTCTCCTAAAAATGCAAAAATTATCTGGGCATGGTGGCAGGCACCTGTAATCCCAGCTCCTTGGGAGACTGAGGCAGGAGAATGGTTTGAACCCGGGAGGCAGAGATTGCAGTGAGCCAAGATTACACCATTGCAAGCCAGCCGAGGGGACAAGAGTGAGATTTCATCTCAAAAAACAAACAAACAAACAAACAAAAACTAATAGAATGAAAGTTGATCTCATTAAATGTAAATGCATTTACTATATGATGTATAATAAACATAGATGTACTTTATCATATATATCATATATAATAAATATAATCTAAATCTAAATAAACCTTATTGCATATATCACATTATATAGAGTGCCTTTAGATTTATATCATATGTGTATACACTACTTCTGATAGAATTAAGTAGCTAGAATTTAATCTTCAAAAGAGTATAGTAAATACTACAAATACTTAAAATACAAATACTATACTTCAAGAAGTATAGTAAATACTACATATCTTTTTTTTAGACTCAGATTATAAGTGATGAGGGCAAGATTTAACTGAGGTCTCAGAAAAGAACATCAAGGTACTAATCACTATGTTAAAGGTAGAGTATTTTATATAATGTGAGAAGTATGTAATAATAAGTAATTTTGAAGGACTTAATTTTCATAACTTCTCATACTAATAGACAGAGAAGACACTAAATGTCCTTTAAAACTTTCCACGGACCTGGCCACTGTCACTTTAAAGATAAGAGTATAAGAATTGCTATCTTTGATTCTTCAAGCAATGTATTATCTTGTATCAGAGGGCATTTTCAGGACAATACCTTATCAAATGTTTACCCTCCTCTCAAAGATGACAATTAGTCTTCATTTGCTTCCAAAAAGATTTCAGTGAGCTACCATTCAACTTATGTGAAAAAGGAAATCTAGAATCATATTATCTGATGTAAACAAATAAGCTGTGAGGAATCTGATAAATCATTTTACAGAAATGATTAGTTTTATTCAGGAAATCATAGACTAATCTCTTAATCTTTGGAGATTAAAATTTTCTCTTATTTTTTTAATTCATTAGAATTTATCCTACTTTAAAACTTATAAAAGAAAATAGGCTGGGTGTAGTGGCTTACACCTATAATCCCAGCACTTTGGAAGGCCAAGACAGGCAGATTGCTTGAACCCAGGAGTTCGAGACCAGCCTGGGCAACACGGCAAAACCCTGGCTCTACCAAAAAAATTGCAAAACTTAACTGGTGGGGTGACATTCACCTGTAGTCCCAACTACTGGAGAGGCTTAGATGGGAGGATCACCTGAGCCCAGATGGTCAAGGCTGCATCCCACCACTGCACTCCAGTGTGGGCCTCAGAGCAAGACCCTGTCTCAAAACACACACACAGGTGCACACACACACACACACAAATGCAAAAAACATCTATTTGACAATTTTATATTTTGTAAATACTACTAATGTATGTAAAGTGTAATTATAGTGTGAAACAAATATATATTTATTTTCAGATTCCATTTACTCATAAGTTGCTAATAAATTTGTGTCTATTAAATGGATAAATTTTGCAATATACCTGATTAATTTTTTGTAAAAAGTCTGGCTTGAAACAAGTTTTAAAATATTATAAACCAATTGTTTACCTTGAGATATAATATCCGATCTTTTTGGTTAACTCACAGGTCTCAGGTTTAATAGAAAAAGAAAATCACAGGGATTTTCTTCAGTGCTGAAGTCTGGGGATTTTTTTGACACAGTATCAGTTCAAAGTTTTAATGGTAAGCAGGATTATATACAGCAGTAATTATATTTTTACCGACTATTTTATCATTTTCCTTTGGAATGTGAGTTAAGTAAGGAATTTGTGTGCAACGATGATGTTGTGAAATGCTGACATAAGTATCAGTATTTTAGTAAGCAGTGAAGTAACTCTGATCCTTTAGTCAGTTTATGAATGGTGAATTGGATTTGAAAAGAAAACTGTTAGTACACAAGTGAAAGTATCTTGAGGTATCTAGTCAGCAAACTTTGATATTGATATTTCATAATGAGTCACCTTTCTCCCTCTCCTAGAGAATGGAATTGGTTCTCTGAAGCACTGAAAAGAGTTCCATCAGAATAAAGCATTTTACTAGATGATGGAATCTAGCTTGGGTAGACAAATGGCTATAATTTTTACCAAATGCTTCTGAGAAACTAACATGACACAATAACTTTCTTTAACTGTAGTCTCAACTTGAAGGAGTAAGCTAAAGGGTAAAGAAGCAAAAATATAGTTATTGTGCTATATAAATAAAGCTCTGCAACAAAGTATGTTTTAAAATCTCCAGAACACACTGACAGAAAACACTGGTATATTTCATAAATTTTTGAAAGTTATATTCAGAATAAAAGGCATATTTCCTTCTAAAAATCAAGAGGAGGAAAGCAAGATTTTCCCTTAAAGGTACAGCACCACTTATTTATACACCCACCTTTATATGCATGTATGTTATTAATAAGTAAATTTATATTCCAATGAATGATTGGTGCTAGAGCTAATAATGCTTTCCCTTTGGATTTTGAGAAGTAATATTAAATCAGGTTACTTTTTTACATTTTTCCCCTTATTGTTTATGTATATGTATGTTTGTATCTATTTTGAGTAAATATCACATACTCATGTGATTTAATCACTCTTTCTCTGAATGAAACTGATCGTTGATTGTGTTATACAGAAGTTTCAATCAAAGGTGATATTGATGTTTTCTATTATTTTCAAATGCTTTGGAAAACCTTTCTTAAACATGTACAACGTTATGTGTCTGACTAAATTTGTGTTTTTTTTTTTTCCAAATTGCATTTCAGTGGCATCTGTGTTGCTTGAGAACATCTTTGACATTGAGAATCTCAGGCCCCAGCTCATGCTAATGAATCAGGAACTACCTGTTGACAGGTGATCCTGTGCATGTTTAGATTTAGATTTGGAACATACTGATTTAAATAGTCCCTAGTTGAATTAATCACTCACATTGAAGAAAAGGAATATCCTTCCTTGGGTAATTGGCCTCACACACACACACAAAATAAATAAAGCAACTTCTACAACAGCAAAAAACCACTGAGTGGAATGGAAGAATGGAAAGAGTACAATTTTGGAAAGAGTTTTACTTTCCACTGAGAATATTCCATCACTTTCAGATTCCTTGATAATGCCATGAATATAAATAGAACCTTGCATTTCTTGTTATAGAAGTCAAAAAGTCTTTCTAAATTTTTAACACTGGAAACTACACATGAATGGAAACTTCAGTTTTTCAATCTTACCATATGTAGAAAATGAGGAGTTTCAAGGATACAAAATTAATCAAAAATTCATTATTCTCTGTAGGGTTTTTATGCAGTCTTATTTCAATGATCTATAAATTCATCAAAGTATGCTTGGCTTTACCAATTAACTTTGCAATTTGTCCATCTCTTTTATCCTCATCATAATCAAGCATCCATATCTCCAGTTTATAAGAAGCTATCGAGGGTCTATCACAACCTGGTGCTTTCCCAATGGGGGTCCTAGGTATCCAAATATCTCCTGTTTTGCAATTATAGGCACAGCAGGACTTTGCTATGTGTTTAAAGAATTCTGACTTCTATGACTCCTTTAGGATTCAACCCTTATTTTAAGTCTGTACAGTACAAAAGATCAGTAGAAAAACTATAATTAGAACGTAGTTTGGAAAAATGTCAAAGCTCATTCCAGAAGTTATTATACCACGTTACATTTTAAATGCTTATTATTAATGAGTATTTCTGTAAGCAAACATCTTTTTTAATTGACAAGGTATCACAAATTATTTGTAATGAAATTGGTTAATTGGGACAAAAATGTAGATTGTTTAATCATTAGAACTACTTTGGACTAAACGTTGGGTCCAGTTATCTTCTTTTATTTTGGGACCTAGATATCAGGAGACGAGTTAATCATACTCCCAGTTTATACCACATTGTTATCATTCATTTATGAAAGATCTTCTCTTATTTTGTTTTGTCGTTTTCATTTTTACTCTCCACTATCATTTTTCACTCCCAATAGACATCTATTGTAAATTGCTTAATAAATGTACTTACATATACATAAACGTTGTAGAATCTATAATTTTGATACATTTTAATGTGTTATAATATAGATGGTATTTTACCAAAAGTTATTTTGTTTTATACTTTTTCCATGATTCTGTATATCTTGTTGATGCTTCATCCTGTTGCACATTGCCGATAGAATTCATAAATATTTGGCCGGGCGTGGTGGCTCAAGCCTGTAATCCCAGCACTTTGGGAAGTCAAGATATCAAGACTATCCTGGTCAATATGGTGAAACCCCGTCTCTACTAAAGACACAAAAAATTAGCTGGGCATGGTGGCGCGTGCCTGTAATCCCAGCTACTCAGGAGGCTGAGGCAGGAGAATTGCTTGAACCCAGGAGGCGGAGGTTGTGGTGAGCCGAGATCGCGCAATTGCACTCCAGCCTGGGTAACAAGAGCGAAACTCCATCTCAAAAAAAAAAAAAAGGAAAAAAAAAGAATTTATAAATATTTTACTAATCCTTTCTCCCAGAAATGCAGTTGTTTAGATTTTCTCTAATTTATGCCGCCACAAGTAACCCCAAAATCTTACTGGACTTATGCAAGAATTCACCTGAGATATTATTCAAGCATTGTGGTTCCTAAGTTGCAGGGCATGTGCTTACTTAATTTCACTAAACATTCTTGGAGAATTGCTTTCCACTGTAACTGTCCCAGTTTATATTCACACCAGCAATACCCCAAAGTTTTGTCCTTTCACACTTGTCTCAGCACTGGCATTAAGTATTATTTTTTAATTGCCCATTCTATGTTGTGTTGTTCCTGTTTTACCTTGTACTTCTGTGTTACATGTTAGTCATTTAGGCTTTCCATTTTTGTGGATTATACATTATTATCCATCGACATTTATTTTCTATTAGGTTCCTTAATGATTCTTTATTGCTGGGGTTCTTTGTAGAGTCTACATCTCCAGATCAGTGCTCTCCAACAGAGCACTGATACGTTTGCTTGCCCCAAATTTCTCACTACCCTATACTGTCACTACAAGCCAGAGTTTGGCACCTGAAATGTAGCTAATGTTACTTCCAAACAGAATGTGCAACTTAATATGTTCTAATTAATTTATATTGAAGTTTACATAGCTACATGTGGCCAGTAGTTACCATGATTAACATGCAGCTCAAAATATTGTTGGTTTTAGATAATGTATTTCTGCTTTATTTGTTGTTCATTTTAAGTCATTTTCTTTTCAACATGTAATCTTTATTTTGATTTGTTCTTGAATCTTTCACGAGAATATCATGGAAGTGATGGGAATGTCATTCTTAGTACATTATATCAGGAGGCACAAGATGCCACTTTGTCTCATCACTTATGTTAAAAATGATTGTTTCCAGGTTTAATACTGCAAAATGCATATGGCTTCCTTTGTAAGTAATGAATATTTTGGGACGGATATTTTCAGACTGTGCAGAATTCAGTTTTTATTAAACTTCCACTCACTTCTTTTAGCATCTATTAATGATTCTTACATGAATCAGTTACTATTGTGATGGTTGTAAAATCATTATTTTTCCAATTCCAAAATCCTTTCTCCATTTAGTAATTTGCATTATATTATAAAAATGCTTTTTATCTCTACCATTTATTTACCTGTTTATATCAATATATTCATAAATTCCTATTATATGTGATGATTTATATCAAATAATAACTGTTTATTTGATGCTAAATATGTCCAGTATTTGGCCACTGGAAGATTCTTCAAGTGGGCTTCTATGAAGTTCTGATATGCACCATCATTTTTCATATATTTTCTTACTTGCTGTCACATCATGTCACACACATGATATTCCAGATTTATCTTTCCTTCTATGCCCTTAACCATAGAATCAGCTGTTTCTCCAAGATGCCATAAGGCTTGACATAGGACTAAAAATCTCAGAACTAGCTGATCTGTTTTCTACCACAATGCCATTTCTTTTAAATCCTCTTAGTGGATAGAGCTAGAAAATGTGTATCTCTCATACACGCCTCTCTCTATGTCTCACTGCTCCCTTTACCTTCACTTCTCTCTCAGAAAGAGTTCATACGGATATATTCAATTCTAGAAGAGTTCAGTCTAGTATTTCTCATTTTCATGATTGTTATTTGATCTAGACTGCTTTGAAAGTAATCTGTAGAATTTATCTGAAGCCTGTGGTGAAAGTATCTATCACCATAGAATATTTATGATTGCTTTTGTAAATTTACATTCCTGTTAGAAATATACATGCTGCAATTTCTCTGCATGTCAGTCTGGATGTCTCAGCTCTGCAACCCTGACTATTCATTTAATCCCTGAATTATGTAATTATGACATTTGAGATTTCATGTAAATTGAATGATGCTTATTTTCGTATAACTTATAAATGTTGAATTATATAAGTCATATGTAAGTCATGTTGAATTGTATAATTCAACTTACATGAAAAGTCAACTGACTACCTACTATTTGGCAGGCACAAAACTAGGTGTTAGGAATTTAAGCGTTAAATTCTTCCTTCCTCAGAAAATTAATAGGACAGAAAAAGACCCAGGAAGATGTTTGTAACTCTGATGCCAGACAGGCAAGCCCCAACATTGGGGTTTATACTGGCAAGGTTCTGAATTTCCCCCAGGAGAGAACTCAAGGGTAAACCAGTATTGTTAAACAGCAGCTTTTATTGAAGCAGCAGTGTACAGCAGCAGCAGAGGTACTGGTTATTGCAGGGCTACCCCATTGGCATTATGCCCAGAGTAGCAGCTCATGGGTAGTTATGCAGTCATATTTATATCCACTTTTAACTATATGCAAATTAAAAGGCAGATTATGCAGAAATTTCTAGAAAAAGAATGGTAACTCCTGGGTATCAGATGGTTGGAAAGGGGCAGTAACTTCTAGGTGTTGCCATAGAAATGGTAAACTGACAGAGCACTGGTAGGCATGTCTTATGAAGAGGTGTTTTTACATATTCCCTGTTTCTGCAAATTGTTAATCTGGTCCAGAGTCCAAGCCCTGTCTCCAGAGTCAAGTCCCACCTTCTACTTCAATACTGTACTGTCATAACTATGGAATGCAAATGAAAGGGAAATAATTCATTTAACACAGGAAGTCATGAAAGATTAGAAAAAGATGACAAAAGAGATAACCTTCAGTGAAATCGTAAAGGACTAGCAGACTCCAATACAGGTGGAGCAGCAATGGAGACACAGAGTTGCAGGTTCGTGGAGTATCTGGGGACAATTTGTTTGGTGTTGCTGACAAGTTTGTGGAAAACTACTCAAGAATTTAAATTGGAAAGAGACCCTGACTTCAATCTGGGAGTGTTGGTATGTCACAATAACATATAAGATCTTTGTTCTATAGATGATGAGGACCCATCAGAAGTTTTAAAGTGAAAACGGAAATTGAATAGATTCATGCAGGCAGATTTAAATCCTACCTTTGCCACTTACTACCACAGAAACTTGGAATAGCTACTTTATCTCTCCAGACCTTCTTTCCCTAATGTATAAGTGAGAATTAATAATACTTATTGGATTGTTGGAAAAGCCGAATCAGAAATGCCTAGCATGGTGCGTGGCACATGGTAGTTGCTTTTTATAATTAAGTTACTTAATAACAATGAAGTCTTTCTTGGGGAAAGAGAAAAAGGACAGATAATTAGGGCCATTATGGCAGGGTCTGTTCTTCATTTGCTGCCTGTTACTAAAAGCAAGGAGCTTCCTAAACAGGGGTTGCCACTCTGGCCTGAAAGCAGTTCATGTTCACCACCCTGGAGAGTTGTTTGTGCACACACCCTGTTACTGACACTGGGAATAACTCATGACAGACAAGATGCAGAATCAGTGCCTTAGAGGGAAGAACAACAAGGGAAGTTGATTTACAGTGGGACAGTATGATTACCATGAGTAAATATAACAGTAATTCTATAGAACTTTTGAAACAACATCCTCAAAGGTTAAACTCATTCATTATTAGCTATTAAAATATAAATGTATCATAGAACTGTGTTCTTGAAATCAATATGAATACTAGTCTTAGAAATGAACATAGATATTGTAGGTAGAGAGACAGATACTATATATAGATATAGATGATTTGTATGTATATATAAAAATTTTATGATAGACTCCCTCTCTCTTGCTTAATTTTAATAGTCTTTTCACAAGCTTCCCTATTCATAATCTCTCTTCTTGATTATATCAATACAAATAGCCTAAATAACTGTAGTTATTAGTGTGTTATTATTATCTCCTTAGTGTGTCATATGCTTTCTGATTGTGCCTTTACAACTCGCTCTATCCTTATCTCTTACATACCCTGCATAATACTTTAAGCACCAATAATATCAAACTGCTTTTGTTCTCTGACTGCATCAAGTTTTTTTCAAGGCTTTGTGACTATGTATAAAGTCACAAAGTGTAGCTTCTTGCTGGAAATCTGTTCACACATTGCATTTCTTGGATAATTACTACTGCTTCTTCGCAGATCAGTTCAGTAGTCATGCCCTTCTGAAGCCTGCCTTTACATTCCTGTGCTGCAATGAATTTTATGACATCTTTACCATACTACTTATATTACTTGTATTACTAGGTGAAAAACATCTATTTGTGTGACTATCTCACTAGCTCTTATGTTTCTTGATGCCAGGAAGAAATATGCCTCCTTATTATTCCTCCTCATAAACTCAGAATCTAATATAGTGATTAGTTAACAGTAGGTTAGACAAAGATCGGAGTGACCGCCACTTTTCAGTCTAATTTAGGCCCCAAATGGCATATTTTCTAGCGTTAATTTTAATTCTTTAAATATTTTCTATAGTTACATTAGATATGATGGCTTCTTTACTTTTAGCAGGAGCATGGATACAATTCTCAAGTGTATTTTCAGACTTCTATGATTTTTAAATTCATTTATCTGTTTATAATGTCTTGATATATTAAAGAGAAACTAAAATCACTTATGGCACATACTGATAGAGTAAAAGGCGTAATTCCAGTAGTGATTTGTTCCTAAAGACAAAGAAAGAAAGAGGATAATAGCAATTGTCTACAGAAAGATTTAATCATCTAAAATGTTATAAATTTGAAAAACATACATGATATGAAGAAAAATACAATGATCTATACTTTTTATTTAGTATTTACTTATCGATGCTTAATTTTACTTGAATATGATTTCTTCACTGGAATAAGACCATGTATGAAGACCCACTGAACATATTCTTCAAGATGTACAGGCATTTCTCCACTTATGAAGATGTCTGGCATGAATAGCTCTGTTCTCATCCACTGCTAGTGGAAGCCTCCACTTGGGCTTTGGTCATGACCAGAGTTATTAGCTTTATTATAATCACCAGAGCCTTTGGGAGCCTGCCCTGGGAGAAATGGCAGGAAAAGACTGGTTATATGGCTCAGTGGGCAGAGAAGTTCCAGCAGCAGACATTTCTGAAGGCAGGACCCAATAGCCCATAAAAAGAGCCTGCAGGAGTGCACGTGACAGCCTCTCTTGGGGGACATTTTCAGGGTGATGGGACTACTAAAATAGCAGGTTGGCGTTTAAGACAGAGAAGTTTTTTATTGTTTTTATGATTCTCTATTAAATTCTAGAGTCCATTGGCTTGGGCAATCATGGATTGTGTTCATTTTTATTATTAGAGCCCATTATTATAAGCTTTAGTCAAGACAGCACAACATTAAAGCTAGACTACTTATCTTTGAATATAGATAGATTCTGCCACCAATGCGCTGTTTGACCTTGGGCAGGTTAGTTAAACTCTCTGTGTCTCAGTGCATTCATAGCTAAAATGACATTAATAATAGGAACCAATGTTATGAAGTTGTTATGAGAAGTGAAGACCTTAGACATGAGCCTGGCAAGTAGCAGGTGCTATATAAATATTCACAATTATTGTTATTGTGATTATTCTACAGAGATTTCTAGAAAATTTCTTTATTTTGCTAATTAAATTTTTCTTCGAGAAAGTCAGATCAACATACAGACTAACTCAAAATTAGTAAGACATTAAACATTCATACTTTTATTAAACAGAGTCTAAACCACTTTAATATTTTTCTGTGTATGCATTACTTAAAATAGCTTACACTAATATAAAAACGATATAGAAAATTGTATCAAAGTACAGCCATAACAGAAATAAGGCAATTTTATATTAAAAACCAGAAGCATTATTTATAGTAAAGAAAAAAAATTCAGTATCAGCCAGGCAATGCTCTATTTGTTCTTACAATGCATGCAGATTATATTGTCTACAAATTGATTACATAGGGAATATATTGTTTTCATGAGGATTTTTTCTGTGTTAGAAAACTGTGTGATCATACTTTATTCATCGATATGATGGAATCTACCTAGGCTGAAAGTTCTGTGTTGGTTACATGGTCATTGCTTTTTCCAATGTCCAGAGAAGTGATCACTGAAATCTCATATAATCTTCATTATATTATTCAACCTAACATTCTCATATTTTTGTAGACCTGTTACTAAATACTTTAGGAAGTACTTTAAAAGACAAAGAAAAATGTAAACCTAACTTAACTGCCACAACTCCAAAGCACCAACATAGCACTGTAAACAAATTTCTATAGACATCTATGTATATGTGCATGCAATTTAAATAAATGATGTCATGCTACATGTATATATGCCAATAAATAAATGTACATTATTATTTTAATAGCTGCAAAATATTTTGTTACATTAGAGTATTATTACATTAAAATAAAGTTTTGGGGGATTTATATGCAGTTTAAAATCTGGACTCCTGTGCAATGTTACACACGCTCAGATTTTTAAAATGTTATTAATTCAACATGTATTTCCTAAAGTAAAATATTAATTCACAGGTGAAAATTTGTATTTCTTTATCAATAGGATACCCGTTGCTGACTTATAGCTGTTTCATAGTACAAAGAAGCTATAAACAGGTTGTCCTCTCTTTCAAGAAAACCATAGCATAAAATAATTTTGGCAGTACAAAAAGAAAAAAGTGCATTGTCCAGAATTCAGCATACAGTGTAAAAAGTGTTCAGTAACCTCATTACCCTGAATAATGAATTCATGATGTAAGAATATATAGAATAAATTTATCTTAACAAAATGTTTAATACATATAAATAACACCGTAGAAAAAAATACAATGGAATGAAAACTTTGTTTTGCAAAGGTTGAAGAAGTTTGAGTATTTTTTAAAATAATTAACATTTATCAGTTCTTATAAAATCTCTTTTAAAAGTGGCCTGACATGAGTTATTTATTTAAAAAAAAATAGAATAAGGAACCATAACCAACCCCTCTAACTTGGATTGAGGTGTCTAAGTCTGCCTGCCTGCACAAGTGCTAATTCATCCTAATAAGAAATTTTAAATTATTCGAATAAACTATTTTGATAAATCCATTGAAAGCTACTTCTCTAAGTTATGAATGGAGCTTAGTTATATGACCAAAAAGAGTCAATGAGACTCAAGGCTGACGCTATGGCTCACATGTAATCACAGTACTTTGGCAGTCCAAGGCAGGAGGATTACTTGAGGTCAGGAGTTCAAGATCAACCTGTCCAGCATGGCGAAACTCCATCTCCACTAAGAAAATACAAAAATTAGCTGGATATGGTGGCACTCACCTGTGATTCCAGCTACTCAGGAAGCTGAGGCACAAGAATCGTTTGAATCCAGAAGGTGGAGGATACAGTGAGAGTGAGCCGAGAAGATGCCACTGCACTGCAGCTTGGGTGATAGAGTGAGACGCTGTCTCAAAAGAAAAAAAAAAGTCAGCGAAACTTAAATATTAACTATTTTCTTGTTATTCTCTGCATAAATCAGTTTTAAATCAAACTTTTTGTTTCCCGTGTTCAAGAAATAACATGCTAAAAGCTGAATTGAAATTGATATTCTAAATTAGACATGTCATTTGTAATTAATTCATGTGTCATATGCTGTGTGCTCTTTTAAATCTTTCAGTATCATGGAGAGATTATTTCTTTTAATAAAAAGAAAACAAAACAGAAATCTTTACTGACACCCTTATTTACATATGGCAAAAAACCCAGCAACCAATTTCCCCCTTCCAGCACACACAAACCAGCTAACAAAAGTAAAGGAGAATTTATTTCTCTCAGCAATCTCTTATTCAGCTTAAGAATTAAATTAAATCATTTAATAAGAATTAAATGATTATTCTCAACTTCCTTAACTTCCTTGTTTAACCACTCTACTCTTCTCTAACCTTGTGTCTACTCAAACGTAGACCCTAGGTATCTACTTTTTGCTTTACCCCTGAAACACCACCATTTCTCTACCTTGTTCCAGTTGAACTTTATATAACATTAGGAGAAACTGAGAAGTTTTGCCATAATGCTGCAAGTGAACAACTGAAAATCCAATGAGTTTTTCTGACTCACAAGGTTTTCAGCTATCTTTGCCTTATGATTTTCTCTCTGTACATGTTTTCCCTTTGAACTCTATTATTCGGTCATCTGTGTATAATTCTTCACTATCTTTCAGAGTTTTGCCATTTATCCCTATATGTTTTTTTACACAAGCCCTAGAAATGTGAAATCTCTCCATTTCTTCAGGAAAAGTAATTCATTCCTGATTTTTTCTCATCCTAACTCACTCCAACAATTACTAGAAAAGAAACAGTGGTGGAAGATCCTTCTACTTTTTGATAGGTAGGCTATCAAAATATCTTCTAACTAAATATTCTTATTACTAAACAGAATTTCAAAATGATCTTTTAGAATGATATTTGCATACTACATTTTGATTAGAGTTTAATTACAGCTACATCTTATAAATATTTTAAAACCCTATAGTGTTTCCATTATTTAATTAATGCCACTGTGATTGTAGCATGATGCATTATATTCATGAATGGATTTTTAACAATTTATAATGGCTAGGAAAACATCATCACTAATCAACTCCCTAAGCTTAGTTTAGTTTTATTGTAGCATTTGTATAGCCTTATATAAATGTTACTATTTAATATATCAGCTTCTTAAATACACTGGCTGACCAGCAATAATACATTTAAATTAAAAGTTAGGATTAAGTATTTTGTACTATCATATGCTTAAATTTTAATTAATTTACATTTCAGAAAGATACTTTATTCTTAAATTTTCAATTTATATTTTTCAGATATATCTTTTTGCTGTGTCAGTTCTTTTAGGGGACTATTTACTCTTCTTGAGAGCAATGTCAGGCAGAGACAGAGGGTTAGAAGATAGCTCGGCAAGAGCCAACCAAATGTCAAACTTCCCCATTAAATGGTATAACATCCCAGGCAAATTATCTTTCCCCTTCTTGTCTTGTTTTCATCAGATGTAAAATGGGGATAATAATATTTTTCTGAGGGTTAGTATTGTCAAAACTGAGATAATTTGAATGTAGTGCTCTTTTGTATATTCAGTAAATACTAATGTCCTTTGCTTTCTCACTGTATCTTCGACATCCAATTTTTAGTTGTAAAATTTTCGAGTTAAAATGCTTCTCTTTCAAAATATCCCTTTTCTTTTGGATAACTGAAATGTGATTATTTCCAAATGGGCTTTCCCTGCTGTGCTAACAATGTATCAAGTGCTCAGACTATCACTCCCATTTGGAGTTCAAGACAAAGCAGAATTAACCACAGGGTCAGAGCCTGCTGGCACTAATGGGAGGGACAGCATGTCTCTCTATATTGTTCCCCTTATTATGGAAGCTATGGTTGAATGATGATCTTTCAAAGCATCTGGGGAACCCCTGTGATGTGACACCTACAGTGTCATGCTTGCTTTTTGAGAAAATATTTTCTAAAAATGCACAAAGCTAAAAGTTTTGAGAACTGTTATTTTACCTGATTTTTTCCTCAGCAAGACAGTTTGCTTTTGTAGCTAGGTATTTGTTTTTCTAAAAAAAGGAAATTTATGAATAGAAATAGTATAAAATTAATCTGGAATTCATCTTCTTTTTTAAAATCGGCATTTGTCTTATATAGAAATTCTTAAGGTGCTTTTATGTCCTCTTTTTATGTAACTATTTTTAGTGATATATCCTTTAAGAAATATGCAAAACTTCCTAGATTTCCTTTTTCCCCAAACGTTATATTAGAAAATATACAAATTTCTCATCCAATTCCAAAAAATCCATAAAACCATCTTGGTCACCAAGTGGTCCTTGTTGAATTGAGTCATTCTAGTCAGTTACTAGATGAGGTTTGACTAGCTCCTTTGTGAGGGATAAAATACCTTTATTGAATGGACACAATACACTTTAAGGTATTTTGGTTTTAAAATTTTTATGTCCTTTCAATTCTGTTTTTATGTAATAATATAGTAATGTTTCTATACTTTTTAGTTTGTCTTATGTTTAAAATATATAACAATGAAAAAAGAATAATAGGTGACTTATAGAAAAGCATAATAATTGCATGAAATTAGATTTGATTAAAGTTAGAAAATATTAAATAATTCACATATAAGCTCTGGAAAGCTTTAGTCTTGATTTAACCAAAAAAAAAGAAAAGAAAAAAACAATACCTCAAGATCAGTTCCATAGATTTAAAAGAGTAGTCATTCTGGGATCATCTACAAGTTGCATGCATAGTTTCAAGATAAGAAAGATGATTCAGGCAGTGAGCACCATAATGGAAGAGATGTGACTGCTTTATGAAAATTTTGTTTCTCCTAAGGGATCCTCCCAGAGTCCACAGATTCTGGTAAGCTCATGTTTTATCCTTTACTTAAAATTCCTGCTTTGAATTTAGTTCAGTTGGTGTAGCAGATGCTCTTGGTTTCCCGTTCATACTCACCAGCAGTTATCATGTCCATGTATACAGTCCTGGCCTCCAGTTGCCATCACCTGAACTCTTTTCCTGGGAACTTTTTTTGAGCACAAGAGACAACTCCATTCTTGAGCATGAAAAACCTAAAAATGTTCCAGGTGCAAATGCCCACTGCAAACTGTCATCAACCTTTAAAGGGATTTGTTGGATAATTTACGTAACTCCCTTGCCTTGTAGATCCTAAAACACTGAAAGTGTTTGCCATGAAGTTCAAGAGTTTATAGCATAGACAAGCTTTTTCTGCCATCTCTAGTAATGGTAACACAATCTTTAATGGCTTTAATCTTTTTAGTTTTAAACTATGTGATTGTGCATATTTAAAGTGGTCTGTTGTAGACACAAATAGTCTGGCTTTTTTTACTCACTCTGACACTTGCTGTCTTTTAATTGGCATCATTAGACCCTTCACTTTTAAAGGGACTATTGGTATACTTGGATTAATATCTACCATGTTTTGTATTTGTTGTATTCTTCATTTCTCTCCTCCTCTTTTTTCCTACCTTCTCTAGTTTTAATTGAGCAATTAAATGATTCAATTTTATCTCCCCTCTCAGGGTATCAATTATACTTCTTAATAATTTTTAGCGGTTGATTTAGAGTTTACAGTGTACATTTTTACTAATCTAAGCCCACCATCATACAACACTATCATAGTTCACATGTAGTCCAGGTTACCTTACAAGAGAGTATTCCTAATTATTTGCCTGTTTCTTCTTAAATTGCTTTGATTCATTTCGTTTATACATATAGTATAATCACCCACTTCATTTTCAGTATTATTGTTTAAAACAGTTAACTTCTGGATCAATTAAGATGCTAAAAATATAAAATTTACTGCTTAACCTTCACTGGTTCCTTCTACAACACTTCCTAAATCATTTTCTTCCTGACGACCTTCTTTTAATATTTTTTTCAGGGCACACTAGTTGGTGATAAATTTTGGCAGTTTTTGCTCGTATGAGAAAGTCTATTTCTGCTTCACTTTTGAGAAATAATTTCACTGTTGATAGACTTCTAGGTTGTTGTTTTTTCTTTCAATATTTTATTTTATTATCTTCTTTCTGGCATGGTTTCTGAAGAGAAGTGTATCGTAATTCTTTACTTCTCCATAGGTAACATTTTTTCTTCCTTTTAAAAAATATAAATTCAAGATTTTTCTCTTTGGTTTTCTGTTGTTTGATTTTGATATGCTTATCTGTTTGTTGTTATTGTGTTCTTATTTATTTAGTTTGGTTTTCTTTAAGCTTCCTGATCTGTGGTTTCATATCTGTTACTAACTTGGGGAAGGGAAGTCCACAGATAATATTATTTCATCTTTTTCTTCTGCTCTACTTCTCTCTCTCCAACTTTTGGTATTTTTTTTTTTTTTTTTTGAGATGGAGTTTAGCTCTTGTTTCCCAGGCTGGAGTGCGATGGCGCGACCTCGGCTCACCGCAACCTTCGCCTCCTGGTTTCAGGCAATTCTCCCGCCTCAGCCTCCTGAGTAGCTGGGACTACAGGCACGCGCTACCGTGGCCAGCTAATTTTTTGTATTTTTGGTAGAGACGGGGTTTCACTGTGTTGAACAGGATGGTCTCGGTCTCTTAATCTCGTGATCCACCCGTCTCGGCCCCCCAAAGTGCTGGGATTACAGGCGTGAGCCACCGCGCCCTGCCCGGTATTCTTAATACACATATATTACACACTTTGATATCATTTCAAGTTCTCAGATATTCTATTCTGCTTATTTGCTTCTTTCCTTCCTTTTCCCCCCAGATTCTATTGGCACTTGGTTAACCAATGAGTCTATTGAAGACATTTTTCATTTCAGTTAAAGTATAATTAATTTCTAAGATTTTCTTTTAGTTTTTTCTTAGGGTTTCTATCTCTGTTTATATAACTTGTGTATTCTTGCATGTTGTCTAATTTTTCCTTTAGAAAACTTAACATGTCAATCATAGTTATTTTAAATTTTCTCTTTGATAATTCCAACATTTTTGTAGTGTCTGAGCCTTGTTAAAATATTTAATATTTCTCTTCAGACTGTTTTTTTCCTTAACTGTTAATGTGGTTTTTGTTAAAAGCTGGAAATGTGTCAGGCAGTAGGAACTGAGATAAGTAGATCTTCAGTCTTTGATAAAGATTAAATATTAGCCTTAAATGTCTCTATGTCTCAATGCTCTGACTGTCGTAATTGTTTCTTCTGTGATACAGATTTTTTTTCTCCCCCAGGCCTTTATTCCATTTTTTGGCTGCAGAGTTTCCTATCAGTTTTCTTGAAGCCCTGAGTTCTGCTGACAATGTTGCTATCATTTCCTCAGTTCCAGTGAGTCAGAAAGGTTATGGGGTCTGGACTGCAAATAAATTTCTTCCCCTGGATGAAACAAAGTAATTGAATTGAGCTATGGAAAACCTTTATCTCTCGGAACCAGACAGTTATTAACAGAGAAGGCTATTGGCTTATTTCACAATAGTTATTACCCTCATTCACTTGTGAAGGACGTAAGAGACTCTTTCCCAGATCATCATCATGAGAATGTGGTAAGGCTCATGCAAGCAATGCCCACAAAAGTGTTTTTTGGATGTCCCTTTAAGATCGCAGCCAACCAGAGTTTCTATATATAACACATTGGACCACAGTCAACCTGCAGCAGTTCATCAAAGTTAACATTTAAGAGTTCCTACCAGTTCATGGCTCCAGCAGCTTCTGCTCCAGATGAACACTTCTTAGCTTATGTATCTCTCTGAATGTGATTGCTTCTCTGGATTTTATGATGGTATTTTACCCCATGACCTCTGTTCTCTGATAATACTAAGAAAAATAATTGATTTTCAGGCTTCATAGGTTTTCTTTTATTAGGACAGATGCAGGGACTCTCAAGCTTCATACATGTCAGAGCTGAAACTAGAGGTCTTTTTCAGCTTCCTACTCTCTCTCACTTTGCACTCTTCTACCAGTGTTTACTGAAATCTCAAAGCACTCATGTGGTTAAAATAAATCACTTATGGTTCTCGTCTCAGTGTGTATTTTTTCTGAGCACATTCAAGGTAAGACCACCAGTGAGAATTTACTAGGTAAACCATCCTGCCTTACCCAAAACTATTGTTAAAACTAAGATATTAACACATATACAGCCGATCATTATGTCTTTTTCCACCTTTCAGAGAAAATGGTCAATGCCTATAAATGCAAGAGATTTATAATTTGAAATAAGTACCCTAAATTACTATCACCTATAGTCTACAGTGAGGTTCTTTGCTGAATCTACTCATATAAAATTTTGTATTAAAAATATATGCATTTTATGTATATACACTAGAATACAACACACTGTAGCTAATATTCAGTTTTGGAAAACCTGATATACGTTTTCTTGTTTGCCTTAAAAGATTAATTTCCCCCACAGCCCTGATTACGCAGAGAATGCAGGGTGATGTTAAATTTCTGTCAGTGATTAAAATATACTGTTCATCAGATTTTTTCTAACATAAAGGGAACTAATCTATGTTGATGTTCTAATACCTTGTCCAATTGTACTAATTACTAGTTTAAATTACCCAGAGAATCTCATAAGTACTGGTAACATGCTACATCTTCCATTAGACTCCAGTGATGAAAAATAAAACTGATGTCCCCAGTGAGGCATTGTCTTGATGATGATAAGTATAGACAAGTAGAATGGCCAAACCTTTACTGTGACAGTTGAGGCTTAGGGGTACTATTCTTTTTGCACCTGGACAGATTCTAAGGTTAGAGACCATGCTGTTGGTCCAGTAGTTTTTATCAGCTAAACAATCGCAGAAGAGTAATAGTTAAAACCTATGACTGTACCTCTTGCTTTGAAACTAATTCTTAAAGAAGATAACACTTTTCAGAAACAACTTTACTTGCTCCAGATCTCAGAAATATGAACATTAAGGTATCTTTCTTTTTTACTGTTGGGTTGTACTTAATTTAGCTCACCAGAGGAGTCCATAGAGATATGAATTTCAACGGAGAGCCTTTTTAGTATTCATTCTCTGCCTTTACCTTTGATGATAGTGTAGATGAGTTTACATTTCTGTAGAATCTTTTCAAAAGACCTTACATTTAAATGCATGTTTTTAGTAAAATTCTGTTCAGTATTCCTGTGACTTTTGATAAAATTGTGACTTTCTACTCAATTGTTATTTGTTCCTTTTATATTCTTCAAAATCATCTTATGATCCATTCTTCAGCCTTTGTGATAATAGAGCCTGACCTTTCGGAGCAGAATGACATTTATAATGAGACAATAGCAAAGCTTTTTATCACCCAGAAACAGTTGCCCTATTGCCAAATAGGGAAAAGATTTAAACAAGATAAAAACTAACATTGTTACTGCAGAGATGTATTTCTACACACAACACTTCAGACATCATACATGTGGGTTTTTTTCCTCACACTAATTAATCCTCCAAATCTCCAGACACAAACTGGGTTAATGTCATACTCCACAGGTTAAGGTCTGAGTCCCATAAGACTGCTCCCATTTTCAATGTCAGTCTCAAGTCAAAGCCATCTGTAGTTCTGACCACTGGCTCTAAATTTGGGGTTTCTAAGACCTCCTCCTCAGGTTTGCTAATTTTCAAAAATGACTCAACTCAAGAAAACAGTTTATTCATTATTATTAGTTCATTGCAAAGGATAAAACTCAGGCACAGCCAGATTGGAGAGATGCATAGGGCAGCGTATGGGGAAGGGTGGTGGAGCTTGCTTGTCCTCTGTGGGTGCAATACCTTCCCAGCACTGCTGTTTTTGATAGTTTAGGGCGTTTTTATGAAGGTTTCAATGTGTGGACATTAATGATAATGTCATTAGCCATTGACAATTGTTCAGCCCTTCTCTCCCCCTTGGAGACTGGGGACTGAGATTGAAAGATCCAACCTTCTAATCATGGCTTGGTCTTCCTAGTGACCAACTCCCAACCTGAAGCTACTTAGGAGCACCCAGCCACCAATCATCTCATTAGCATAAAAAAGGCACTCTTCACAGTGGGAGAATCAAAGTATTTTTAGTAGCTCTGTGTCAGAAACAAGGGACAAAGACCAAATAGGTATTTCTTACATCACAATAGGATAACCACTTTCTCCACATGCTTATTTTTGTTCTCTGTCTCTCCCTTATTGTTAATATAGCCACAAGTCTCCAGTGCCAAAAGGTATTCTATCACTGTTTCTTCAAAGATTAAAAAGTATTTCTCTTCTAGAAAAATGATAAGGGAAGTTAAGCAAATGGCATTTTAAGTGAGATCTGCAAGAAGTGAACAAGTCTGTTATGCAAACATCTGTTATAAGAACTTCTAGGAAGAATAAATAACAAGTCCAAGTGTCAAAGTGGGCATATAGTTATGAAAGCTTCAGAAACTTTAAGGAAATCTGGGTGGTTAAGTGAGGTAGAGAGCATGATACAAAATGACACAGCTGTAGCCAGGAACCAGGTAGCACAGGACCTGAGGTCATTGTAAGGGTATTTATGCTAATAATTGTGAGGAATTATTGATACATTTTTAATTGAGGAATAATAATATCTTATATATAGGAAACATAGCTTCTCAGCAAGATATTCATAGAAAATAGCAAAAACCTTACATTTTTAGACCGGTGTTTATTGAAAGTAAATCCCAGGACAAAGGTGTGTGTGTAGATAATATATTTGAGAAGTGATCCCAGAAAGCAGAACTGGAGTTCCAGAAAAGTAGAAAAGGTAAGAAAGGAAAACAAATATATTGCTATATTGTTTGCCACTATTACAATTAACTAGTGTTCCATCTCATTGTGACCCTCTTTAAAATCTTAGAAATGTATCTTCAAAATGCCTGCCTGGGAAATAATAAAGAAAATAATTTACACTTGAGCTCTCACCATCCACAATGGTCAAGAGCAGACCCATGTGTATCAATTTCTCAGAATCTCAGCGTTGTTCATTTGTCAGTATGCAGTGGGATATTGTTACCTCCCATACCATGAGTTACAGAGGCTCTTGGACAGGAAGTGAGAGATATTTCAACATAGGCTGAGGCATAAGGTAGTCAGAAAGGTGCCAAAACCAAGCTTTGAGGAAAGGACAGTCTCTTAAGCAATTGCTGCTGGGAAAAATGGATATCTATATGGAAGAATGGAACTAGACTACTAATACTGCAGAGGAATGGAATGAGGTTACTAATAAATATATGAAGAAATGCCCAATGCCACTAATCATCAGAGAAATGTAAATAAAAACTACAATGAGATATAATCTTCTCCCAGTTAAAACAGATTTCATCCAAAAGATAGGCAATAATGAATATTGGCAAGTATGTAGAGAAAGGGAAATCCTCACACACTATTAGGAATTTAAATTGGTACAGCCACTATGGAGAACAGTATGGAAGTGTCTTATATAGCTAAAAATAGAAATACCATATGATTTAGCAATCCCAGTGCTAGGAAATTAGTCTATGAGGAGATATCTGCACTCCTATGTTTATTGAATCACTATTCACAATAGCAAAGATTTGGAATCAACTTACATGTCCATCAATAATGAATGGATAAAGAACATCTGGTACATACACACAATGGAATATTATTCAGTCACAAAAGTAAATGAAATCCTGTCATTTAAGACATCATGGATGGAACTGGAGGTCATAATAACATTAAATTAAAACAATTGAACTCAAGGGGATAGAGAATAGAATGATGGTTACCAGCAGCTAGGAAAGGTAGTAGGGAGCAAGGGTAAAAAGTGAGGATGGTTAATAGGTGCAAAAATAGTTAGATAGAATGAAAAAGATCTAACATTTGATAGCAAAAAAGGATGGCTACAGTCAGCAATAATTTACTGTATGTTTTAAAATAACTAAAAGAGTGGAATTGGAATGTTTGTAACACAAAGACATGATGAATGCTTGAGATAATGGATACACCAATGACCCTGATGTTAGTATTACACATTATATGCTTGTATCAAAACATCACATGTACCCATAATAATTAAAAATTAATTTTAAAATGCAATCAAGTAGTACTGCATGAAGCTGCTGGAAACTGGTGAGTCAATCAGTTAAGCAATGAGAAGAATAAAAGATATGTACTGTTGCATAGAAAGTATAGATTATGGATTTCCAAATGAATTTATTTTGTGTGGAAATTCTTCCAGAAGGGATCACTTTTCTCTTCTCTCTTGATTAATCTTTTTCTTATAACCAGAATTTGGCAGACTGTCTTGTTTTTGTTGTTGTTGTTGCTGTTGTTTGTTTGTTTGTGTTTTTACTTTCTCTCTTATGAATTTATAATGAAATTATAAATGAAATTTATATTACATATAAATCACAAAGATGCTTTTATCCTTGAAGGAGCAATAGAAAATAAAGATTGATTTGGCAGAGCATTTAAATGTTAATTACATACAAATGGTATTTTCAACATTTAAAATAATTATATATTAACAGTTTCTAATCTAGTTATATCTTTGCAATTTTAACTAATTTAAATAGGATATTTCTAGCAGAAATGCAAGAATGTATGTGATTACAATTACTATTTATCAATAGTAATTTGTACATTAGCTTGCTATGAGCTACAAAGGTGTTCCTCAAATGATTGGGTACCACACATCCAACCATGAGCAGTTATTTTAAAAGTATGAATCTAGTACTACTAATTTCTGTTCTGTTTGCTTTTTGCACATTTTCTTTTTAAAAGTCTAGTTTTAATTGGCAGTTTCTTATATAATGACCAAGAGTAATATGTAGTTTTGAAATATGTATATATTGTAGAATGTCCCAAACTAATTAATATATGCATTATCTCATATACTTTTAATTTGTTTGTGGAGAGAGCACTTAAAGTCTACTCTCTTAGAAGTTTTTGAGAATGCAATACATTGTTATTAAGTATAGTCACCATATTGTGAAACTAGATCTCTTGAACTTATTCTTCCTAACTGAAATTTTGTATTATCTGACTAACATTTCCCCAAGCCCTTAACCCCCACCCCTATCCACTGGGAACCACCATTCTTTTTCTGCTTCTGAGTTCAATGGTTTTAAACATTGGATTCTGCAGCTATGGGAACTTGCTTAGTGCCAGGGTAGACTTGGAGGCCCTGTCTGTGGGTACCAGCCTGGAACCTGATGCCACAGGCACTGGCACAGGAATGGCTGTGCCTGTATCCTGTATCTGCAGGGATTGCCTGGGGTTGATTTTGTAGGTGTTGACCTGATAACTAGGGCTTCAGTAGACTTTTAGTGGGGTCAGGCCTAAAGCCTGAGGCCATGACCGAGCTCAGTGCTGAGGCACTCAGGAGCATTGAGACTCTGGGGTTGGCCAGAGGGTAGGGGCAATCCAGAGCCTGAGGCTGCTGTGGCCAGCCTTGTGCTGGATTAGGTCCAGAGCCTGGGGCTACTGAGGTCAGCCCAGTGATGGAGCAGAATAGAGATCAAGTCTGTTGCTCAGGCCTAGGGCCTAGGGCTACAGATCTAACCTGGTGCTAGGAAAGATATAGAGGCTCAGTCCACAGGTGCTGGCTTGGAATCTGGGGATCTGGGGCCCTGCCCAGCATTAGATTTCTTGCGACAGGCCTGGTGTTGGGATCTGAAACAAAGTCCTGTGTTCACATCCCTCTCCTTCCCCATGTGGAAAATATCTCTCTCCATGCTTTGCTGCTTGGAGTTGGTAGAAGGGTGACATGGGTAATGTAATATTATCTTTCCTACATTCCTCTATGTGTCTTTTCCTGTTTCTGTACTATACGTAGGTGCTATAATCTCTCATCTGGTTTTCTTAGCTCTTGTGAAGGTGTTTTTCCTGTGTGAATAGTTGTTTAAATTGATGTTTCTGCAGTAGATAAGCGCTAGAGTCCTATTTTCCATCATCTTGCTGGCATTGACCCTCTTTCCTCTGTACTCATTTTCAAGACAAAAAGGGCAGTGCTAATGTTATTTATTTGTTATTTGTTGAGTGTCTGCTAAGGCTGGGCTCGGTTAAAAGCTCTGGAAATATAGCAATAAACAAAACCTGTACAAATTATTTCCTTGAAGGAGCTCACACTTGTCAAGAAAGGTTACTTATATATACCCAATTAAGAATATCTTAGGAAAGAGACCATATGCTATGATAAGGCTACTATGAATTGCATCATACTGGAAAATAATGTTGCTCTCTTCAAGGTTCTATTTGGGTGCTATTCATATTTTAGTATTGGGGGATGGATTGTCCTTGGGGTGTGGGTAAAACATTAACTCATCTACCTCACTTCACTGTCTGCAAAATATATTGTACTGCTTAGTTGCTGTGGTCACCAATTAAGATTTGTGATTTTATAATTTGGAGTTATATACATACTGCTTTCCTAAAGAGAAGGATTCAACCTTTACTGTTTTTAATATATACATAAAATGTGCTGAGTTAGAATGACCTGACTAGTTGCAGAAAAAGCGTTTTTCTTTTTCACTTTCTGCCTTTACTCTCAGTGACACAGTACAGAAGCTGTGTTCATAGTTCAACATAGAATGGCTCTACCTGATAGAGGCGGAACCTTTTGGATTGCATATATAAGAACAGCAGTGTTCCTTTTTCATCTCACTCAAATGTGTCTCTTACTTTCTGCAGTGGGATGTCTGTATTTAATAAGTGCTTTCTAATCTCAGTCAGTGACTGTTTTAACATTTACCACAATGAAAGAGAAGGGTCATGGAACATGGCAGCCTAACTAGGACTGATTTTCTCTACATACATGTTTTTAAATGTATGATCAATAACAATACATATGACTCATTCCCCTTAAGATTCACATAAAACAATGAAGTCTTTTTTACACCGATAATGTTTTTTAGAATACAGCCTTGATTCCTTAATTGCACTTAACATCAACTTGAAAGTCTGGTTCAAATATGTTTGTAGTTGTGCTATCACTTGCAAACTTAACTTCAGTCATGCTGTATTTCTTCTAATATCCTAGAGGAGGTTAGAGATAGAAAGCAACAAAAAACAAAAATATATCAAAATGTTAACAATAAAAATAATATTATGAGTCTTGTCATAGTTTTGTAACTTTTCTATAGTTACCAGCCTGTTTGAAAATGTGAAGTATAATTTAAAAAAATTTTTTTAAGTAAATTGTAATGAGAAATAATATGAAGAGATGGGAAACTGCAGAATAAGAGACTAAGAAGCATAGAAATGGTAATTTATGGGCCTTACTGGAATTTTGTTTTTAACAACCTATTTTGAAATATTAGAGAAATAGACCTATTTGCACACAGTGATTGGGATATTTGATGACCATAAAAAATATTTGTGGTTTCTCTACTGTTTTTGTTTCTGTTTCATATTGCTTTTCTGACTTTTTTTTTAAAAGTTCCTCTAGTTTAGAGATATATACTGAAATATTTATCGATAAAATGATATAAAGCTGGGAATGTATTTAAAAATTATTTGGGTAAGATGAAAGAGTACGAGATGGGATAGGATGTGATAAATCAAGATTGATCCTGAGTTTATAGTTGTTGAAGCTGATTAGTGGATATATAGGCATTATAATACTATTCTCTCTTTTTTATGTGCTTAAAAGTTTAGAAATAATTAAGTATGGACTGAACATTTACTCATTATGTCCTGGAGCTACTTAACTTTCCTGTGCTTCATTATTTCCATCTGTAAAGTCAGGAAGTGAAAATAATCAAAATTAAATAAGTTAATACATCCAAATTTTTCATCCGTGACTGACCCTGAAAAAGCACTAAATAAATGTTACCTATAGTTACTTTTAAATTAGTGTTTTTATCTTCAAATCTAGGCCGAGGCTAATATTTTTGAAGCATGTGATTTGACCAAGAATTCTGTTCCACTAAAACCTTCTCACTTTGGTAGACTGAGTAAACAGAAAACAATTATTGCTTCTCTAGAGGAATCTCAATCTTATTTAAAAAAAAAACCTTTACAACATAATAAGAACTAATCAAATATTTATCGAGAGGAAGTAGCTTTACTATAATTATAATGAATGGGGAAAATCAACTTGTTTACCATGAAATTTCTGTTAGTTTAACATTGTTCAAGGAGCTAATTCAGCTTTAATCCCAAAATTATTTCCATTTCCTATGTTGATTAGAGTGTTACCTCTACCTCAAACGCTTTAACCATGAAATCATATTACTTAATTTTTGTTTCCTTTAAATTGGCTGATCCATAAAGTATTATTTTGAAGATTTTACTGAAAATTCAGTAAGCAGTTTAGATCTATATTACTTACTTTGACCCTTTTAAACTGTTTAAAACATATTGGACGCAATCAATTAATATAAGTAGGAATAATCCAGAAATTTGCTGAGAAATGGTGCATTATTTGTTGAAACTGATGAAATTATACATAAACAATTGAAGTTATTTTGTGATTTATCACTGTCTTAGTTCATTTGTCTTCTAAAAGAATACCTGAGGCTGAGTAATTTATACAGGAAATAGATTTATTTGACTCATGGTTCTGCAGGTTGTACAAGAAGTATGGTGCTGTCATATGCATCTGGTGAGGGTCTCAGGCTGCTTCCACTCATGATGGAAGAAGAAGGGCAGCCTGTGGGTGCTGAGATCACATGGTACAAGAGGCAGCAAGAGAAAGCTATGGGAAGGTGCTAGGCTCTTTTTAACAATCAGCTCTCAGTAAAGTTAATATAGTAAGAACTTGCTCACCTCTATCCTCCATGGAGGGTATTAATCTATTCATGAAGGATCCACCTTTATCACCCAAATACCTCCCATTAGTCCCTACCTCCAGCATTGGGGATCACATTTTAACATAAGATTTGGAAGGGGAAAGTATCTAAACTACAGCAGTCACCTTTGTTGTGCATTTGATAAAACTAACAAAATATAACAGTAGATCATTGTCTTTAAAATGAGAAAGTAAGCTATGTATTATGAAAAATGTATTCATTGATTACTACAAAGTATGCATCCCAAATCATGTTGAACTTTATTATATGTGATGCATGCACAAATATACAGTGAAATAGCATAAGTAAAGTATTAGTAATATATTAAATTACTTTTGAACCACTTTTCAGTATTGTAGAAGCGATTTAAACAAATGGCTTTAATTATCGACTATGAGTCCTTTCTAGTCTGTGCATTTAGGGAGGATAAGTGCCATTGCCACATAGAGAACTACAACATTTTATCTCTAAATTTCAGTGCCAAACAGGTGTTTTATAGTAGTATATAAGAGATTTGAATATATAGTTATTATGAATTTTTTCTTTTTTTTTTTTTTTTGCGACAGAGTCTTGCTGTGTCGTCCAAGCTGGAGTGCAGTGGCACAATCTCAGTTCACTGTGATCTCCACCTCCTGGATTAATGCCATTTTCCTGCCTCAGCCTCCTGAGTAGCTGGGATTACAGGGCCTGCCACCACATCCTGCTAATTTTTGTATTTTTAGTAAAGATGGGGTTTCACTATTTTGGCCAGGCTGTTCTCGAACTCCTGACCTCAAGTGATCCACCCTCCTCAACCTCCTAAAGTGCTGGGACTGCAGGCATGAGCCACTGCACCCAGCCTACTTATTTTGAATTTTAAAGGAGTTGTATATAAAAGAATCTGGAAGTTAGAAATATATTTTACAGTGAGATCTGAAGTTTAGATCTTCTTCACATCATAAATAATGTTTACACGTTGAAACATTGTTCAATCCTGTGAGAAATGGCAACATTGAACACTGTCTACATCTAGTGAGGGCCTCAGGTTGCTTCCACTTGTGGGAGAAGAGGAAGGGGAACCAGCAGGTTCAGAGATTACATGTGACCAGAGGAAGCAAGAGAGAGCTTCAATTTTGCCATTATATGTGACATGTGCTTAATTGACATTTAAGTAAGCGTGAAATAGCAAATAACTTAAAAGCCACAGTCAAACATTTGGCCATTTTATGCATTGTAAACAAAAGCTAATGATAACTGGCTAATGTTAATCTTCTCAGGGGTTTGGTTATATCACTGTCTCTATTTATCGTGAATATGGTGAAAACAATCTGCTTATGTAGTTTAATCCTTTTCAGTTTAGGTAAATAACTCAATTAACTTGAAATGGTTTAATTTCCAATAAAGAGAGATTATTTTAATATTCATTCTAAATTGATATGGGTCAGGATAAAAGAGTCAAGTTAAATGTCTAGTTGGAATGGATAATAACTTACTATGTAGATAATTAAGGAAAAAACAAATAAACAACTTGAATATTTGCACACAAATATAGACCTTTTAAAACAGAACACATTTTAAATGTTCAGAATAAAAGAGTTTTATGTTAGCTGAGTCGTTGCCAGGGATCCACAGTTGAATCAAGTTAGCTATGTGACTTTCATTTTTAATGCTAACCTAGCATAGAAACTTGTTCAATCAAGGACTTATACTTATTTCTATAGTTTGCTTTTCTCCTCCACATTTGTGCTATTTTTCTGTTATTTATCTTGGCTTCTTCTGTTTTTTCTTCTAATTTTTAAGTCATAATTTATTCTAACATGGTTTTCTAGTATTTGCTTTATTTTTCTCTTTGCTATATTCTGTTTTCTAAATCTCATTATTGTACCATAGCTGAGAACTCTTAGAACAAAGTAAACACAGGGGAGAGCTAATTGTATCCTTCCTTGAAATTTTATTTTTCAGGACTACACTGAGAAGGAAAATACCATAGCAAAAGCTCTGGAGGATCTGAGGGCCAATTTTTACTGTGAACTCTGTGACAAGCAGTACTATAAGCATCAGGAGTTTGACAATCACATTAATTCATATGACCATGCTCACAAGCAGGTAAGAAAGAGACGTGCAGAAATTCTGGCATTTCTGTACTTGTGTAATATTTTTAATTTTGTGGACTATATGAATATGAAATGTTATTCTTATTTTAATTTGCTTTACAATTTTGAAATATGTCATTTGGGGATGAAAATTTGATGACTTATAGCAAAATCCTTTTTTTAATTTTAAAAACGGAAAGCACCAATAGCAAAGTCTGAAATAAATATTCAACATAAATACCATTCGATTGTCTTCAATGAGTAAGTGTTTTGAAAACAATAGTCTACAAGTGATGATCCTCTTATTGTCCTTAAATGTATTGTTTTAACATTTAAATCAACAATTTATGCATTATATAATATATAATTGCATGTTATTTATAAATATAATATATAAATATCTTTATCAAATTCAAATTGAATTTAACAAAGTTTTTCACAGAAAGCATTTTTGATTTAAACTACCTTGAAAACATGTAGAAAAAAAGATTTTGTGTGCTACAAATGGTTCTAGGTTATTGAACAAGTACTTAATATACTTATGATTTTGTTAGCTTTAACATTTTTTGTTACTCTCAGTTGTAAATCCCAGATTAATTTTTACTATCAATTGTAAATCCAAGATTTTTCAATACTCTATATAAATGACTTTAAAATAGTTATAATGTTATAAATGTAATTAATACAAATTTCACTTTCTAATATGTCTTATGTTTACCAATGCCATTTCATTCATTGTCTAACGAACTTGATACAATATACAGTATTAGCATTAATTTATACACATTTTCTAGTTTAGCTATCACCCTCAAATACCATGCAGAGTATTCATTTTGGTGTTAATTTAAGAGCACACTTTTAAGCATGTGAACCTGCACTAACTTTCTGTTATATTAGAGTTATTTATTATAAGAAAGAAAAGTAGAGAAAGTGACCATGGTAAATGATAATAAACAAATTGTGTGTACTTTCTTTTGCTGCCAATCCTTGCAATCTTTTGTATCAGCTACACTGTGCTTGGAGAGGATGGTGTAGGGAAGAATTTACACTTCAGTTACATATCTCACTAATTAATGCATACTTAGCTTAATGATCTTTTCTTGCTTTTCTTTCCCTTAGCGGTAGATCTGTTGGTCCATTGGTTAAGGGAAAGGTTTTCATAAAAATATTCCTTTTCCTACATAAAAATACATACAGAAAAATATATAATTGCTTTATTTGAACATTAACATTCATTAGGAAATAGGATTATTTTGTGATAATGTTACTGCATTCATTTTATCAAATAATTCTGGAATGCTGTTTCTGAATAGGTTAAGTCTGAGAAAGTCATTCCTCTGATTTTCCTATGTATCTAAAAGCCTGAGTATGTTATTACACATGTTCTTCATTGTGTAAAGTAGGTATTTGGAAATACGTGTGTGTGTGTGTGTGTGTGTGTGTGTGTGTGTGTTTATATATGTGTTTTAAGAATATCTATTATCTTTTCCAAAGGAATGCTTCCTTTAGCCATATGGTTGCCTTGAAGATAAAGCTTAAAAGTGAGCCCAAGGGCCTTTTCAGTGTCTTATTCTTAGTGAACTTAGTGTACTATGTATATTCTATGCAAAGAAGTTAAAGGGAATTTGGGTTGGATCTGGCTTGCTATTTCGGTGTTCTAGAGGTTCACCTTTGACAATGCTCGGGGTGATCAAATCCTAAAAACAGCTACTCTATCAAAATACTGATAAACTTTAGTAGATAGCACAGTTCTAGTTGATTAATTCAACATGATATGATGTTCCAATAACTAAAAATATTAAAATCTACATAATCTTTTATGCCTTCCTCATAGGATAATAGCGCCTCTTTGAATGTGTCTTCCTAGAGAATGCTCTCCTATTTCTGAGCAAATACATCATAGCTATGACCAGAAATTTATGCTTCTACCACATGACTCTAACACATTGGGCACTTTGAATGAAGTAGAAGGGGAAACGGATTGGAGGTAGACAATTCAGATTTTTCTCTTTTGAGAACTTGAAATTGGGATGGGATTGAAAAGAAAAAATGCCTACTTTCTGAAAATGTCTGAACCTGATACTTAAATATGTAGGATTTGTTCAATGGTGAAGTCCATTAAAAAGCCAGGAAAGCTGGTTTGCGTAAAGAGAGAACAAAACAAATGTACAAGAGAATGAGTTATACGTGACCCTGTGACAATTGAAAGAGAGTACGGAAATAGCAATTTTTATTTCTAATGGCCTTCAGATTCTTAAAGGCAGTCTTTCATACAACTTTTATGCTGAGTCTATCCTTGAGTTTTGAGCAATATTTTGGCTAACTACTAATAAACGTACTTAAGACAAAGCAAATGAGCAAACAAAACCAAAACTCTAGGTTAATGCTTATTAATACTTGCAACCTAAAAAGTATCTCTTCATAAAATATTAAGCTATCCAAAGATCAAAGCAATCTTTTTGGTTTCCCATATAATGCAGATATCTCAAAAATCTGAAAAACAAATTCTGAAATCAAAATACTTCTGGCTCTAGCATTTCAGATAAGGGACACTCAACTTATATACTCAAAAATCCATATTACCAGCACTTAAATGTCATATGGGTACTTACATGGAATTGAACACTTCTTGAATGGAATTAGAAAAAGGCAAAGTGTCCATACATCTGATGCATTCATTCCCTACAGAGATATGATTCCAAAGGCCAATAGGTGAATGGAGAAAGGGAGGAGAATTTATTTATGGAAGGAGTCCTAACCCTGTCTCTTACCAACCATATAACCTTGGGTTAAATAATTAAAGGCCCAAAGAATTCAACTGTCTATTATTAGGAAAATTAAATGAGAGAATGCGCATTAATATGCATTTGAGAGTACATCAAAAATAGCAAAAGCACAGTTGTAATATGTTTTTATTATTATTACTTACTAAAATTTCTCCTAGACTGTTTGGGACACTGACAATTTGCCTTTAAGGCCATCCTTTATTTAGGCTTCCCAATGAGGATCTATTTTTACTTCATGTAGGCTAATAGAATCCAAAGCACATCCAGGTAATCTTGACCTAAGAGCTGTTGTGAGTGCCTCATGTATCTTTGCAAATCTGTTATGACAGAATATGTGTTGCTTTGAACTCTAAACAAAAGGAAATTCAGTTTCCTTTCATCCACATTCTTTTTGCATAACTTTAAAATCTCTGAAGCACTTATCACGAAGACTTGTTAACAGAGGGTTAAAAAGAAAAAGAAGTACAGGGGTACAGATATGCTTACAATAGCTCACAAATTACAGTCTCTTTCTTTGAATATTTTTTTAACTTTATAATCAAAAGATGTTGGATTGTAACCCTTTTAGGACAGGGACTCTTTTTTACATGTCCTTATCTTCCCAGTATCAAGTGAAGTATCTCGCACAGTTTAGACACACAAATAATGCTGCTCATATAAATACATGTAAAAAGGCTATAGTCAAAATTCATTTTGAGATATTGTATTTTATATTCTTCAGTATAAAGCAAAATGTAATGCTTTTATTTTTAAGGTTACAGATCTATGTAATTAATCTCTCTTTGGAAAATGGAAAATGATGAATACAAAATTCAGGATAGTGGTTACTTCAAGGAGCGATGTAGGCTTATGGGATACCATAGGAGATGTTACCAGGTGATATGTATTCCAACTCTTAAACTGGATAGTAGCATCAGAGTTATTCAATTTAGTATATAATGCTTTCTATAATTGTATACATCAAATACTACATAATGCATTAAACAAGGAAATATCATGAAAAAAAGTCAATATTGTGATCTTAAACTCTCTGAAACTACCCTATCAAAGATACAGAATGAGAGAATGCACATTAATATGCATTGGAGAATTAGAATTAATGCTATTGTTACCTCTTCCCTGTGCCATTCAAATCTTTCACCATTTCTTTATATAAATATATATATATATATATATATATATATATATATATATATATAATTTAGACACCCAATTAATGCTGCTCATATAAATAAATGGCTAGAGTAAAAAGGCTAGAGTCAAAATTCATTTTCAGATTTTGTAATAAGACACAATTTTATGGTAAGAGCTTTAGAAAACAAAATAATGTATTTATGAGTTTACACATAGTTGAAACTATTTGTAAGGAGAATATTACTATTTGTAAGGAGAATATGAAGATGGTGTGACTGTTATAAGACGAATGAGTTATTTGAACATTTATAAATATCCATCCTTCATAAGAGTAATGCTATTGGTGATAATAACAATTTACATATAATATGTGCACTTCACAAAATTCTTCATATGCATAAAACCATTTAATCTTGATATAGTTTAGATTTACATTGTTTTTCTATGTAACAATATAATTTAAGAGCAAATAACACTTCCAAAAATGCCTTAGAACTTTTACTTTCATCAGCAGAGCATAAAAGATACTCTAAAGGACTCTTCTACTACAAAATAAGTAGATCTTCCACAATACAAGTTTTTAATTCAATTGCTGAATTTCTAGAAAGGAGGATATCTCCAAAGAGCCCCCACTACCAGCAACACCCTGGGAGGCTGAGTATGAATTTACTGTCTAAAACCTGGGCTTACAGTAATAATCACCTATAAAGAGTGAAATTGAATTAAGAGTAAATACCACTATGAGCTTTGTAACCTGGAAAATGAACTGTGGACAGCAGTTGGTAAACTCTGATGATGATTTCTGGGTTAAGATGAAAGCTGCCCTTAGATCTTAACTGGAATATACAAACTATTCCAGGAAAAAATAGCAAACTCAATTTAGATTCTCCACTGAATATTATTAACAAAATAGGAATTCACATTGAAAGATCTTAAAAACAAACATACATATACCAAGAGAAAAATCACTAAGAGTGAGAATTAACAGGAAAAAATTACTTGAGTATTCAGGTCATTATGTACAGGATACAATATAAATCTATGTATGAAATGTTTAAATTAGTAAAAAGTATAACAATAGTAACATTAAAGAACCTTTTAGAAGGACTGTGATAAGTTTTATGATGAATATTTAGAAATGATCTAAAAGCAAACTGTAATTATTTAAAATTAAATTGTTTAAGTAAACAAAAGATTAGCTAATTTAATATTTTAGTTCAGGTTCCTAGGAGAATAAAAGGAGATGAAGAAAAACAAAGTAGGAAAATGGAAGACCCTTATCAAGAAATTACTCAGACCGTTTCACAAGGAAATCAAAAGCTAAAATCTTACACGTACCCAGAGTGAAGAAACAGATGATTTTCAAAACAGAGTGGAGCAGATAATCTAGAATTGGAACGCAGAAAACTATCATTCAAGAATTAAGAATTAATGAAAACCTACTTCTAATTTCTTTTGAGAAAGACTGAGAAAGCTCACTAGTTATTAAAGGAAACTAAGATACAAACAAAGTGTGTTTAAAAGTAAATATTTTCATTAAAATTTTATAAATACCTTTCATGATTTTGGTATTTATTTTAGAAAAATCAGTAAATATATATGAAAAGCTATTTTAAACCAAGAATAAATCTTACTTAATCTGACAAAAGCTATCTAATTTACATATGAAGAAACATCATTCTTTGTCATGAAACACCAAACACATTCCTTTTAGGATTAAAAGTAAGACAATAATGCCAACTATTCTTGAACACTATACTGAGGTCTTAGTGCAAAAACAATTGAACAACAACAAAATAGGGATTAAAATGAAGAAACAAAGCAATCATTACTCACAGATCTTATAATGGTCTAATAAAAATTTGGAAAGTTGTCTGGCTACTATATTGCATTTCTGGACTTGTAACAAATTTTGAGAGAAAGAAAATAAAATTAAATACCAATCAGAAAAACAGTAAACCATATGTGATACTAAATGACAAACCTAAAAATGCCGTACAACTTCAAATTAGGAAAGTTAGTAAATTGTTTTTAAAATGCATTGAATGGAAGGACAAAACCTGTTCATATATACAAATAAAAATAGATATAATCACAGGGACACCAATTTGCCCCAAAACTGACCTCAGATTCAACAAAGCTTTTAGACTAAACTTCAATATTGTTTTGTAATGAACTTCTCAAGCCGATTCCAAAATTTATATGTAAGAATAAATACAGTCCTGAACAAATAACAGAAAAGTGGTGAGATCTGGCCTAACAGTTACCAAGACTATTACATACTGTCCTACATTCTGAAAATGTGTTTTGTTGATACATGTATAGACCTGTGACACAAAGATTATATTTAGAAATTTATTAAGTGACAGAAGCAGAAAAGCAAGTCAATAATGACGGGATGTACTTTCCAAAACTTTTGATTTGATGATTGATTATCCCTATTTTAAAAAAAGAGATTGATTTTTCTTCATTAACAAATAAAATCAATGTCAGATGAAGAGATTAAAATGCAAGTCGAAACTTTATATATTTTAGAAACATATCTAGGGAATTATTTTTATGACACTGGGGTATGCAGGTATAACTTATAGAAGATATTGACAGCATATGCCTGTAATCACAGCACTTTTGAACATTGAGGTGGGTGGATTGATTGAGTCCAGGAGTTTGAGACCAGCCTGAGCAATATGGTAACACCTCGTCACTACAGAAAATACAAAAACTAGCTGACCATGAAGGCCCATGCAGGTAGTGCCAGCTATGCAGGAAACTGAGGAGGGAGGATCACTTGAGCCCGGGAGGTTAAAGCTGCAGTGAGCCGTGAATGCACCACTGCACTGCAGACTGGGTGACAGAGAAAGACCCTGTCTCAATTAAAAACAAACAAACAAAACATACAGAACACACAAAGTGCTGTGTGAAAGTTTCATACGTTTAACTGTATGTAATATGATACTTATTACTAGAAATTTATAATAAATAGCATAAAAAAAGCAAGCCAGAAATTGGGAAAGTATATCTGCAACCTACAAAACCAAGAAGTATTTAGGATTAAGATTCTATTGTAGAAATATAAATGCATAAGATAAACAGAAATAATCCAGCAGAAAACTTTAGTGTTTCCTTTTTTGTAAACTGCCCTCACATTTTTGTTTTTTTATCTCCCCTGTTCAGTAATTATCAGAGTAGTCTTGTTCAAATTCCATTTTGTTAAACTTTAATCAATATTAAAATAGAATTTTCTATGAAAAATCAAAAGACAGTGACGTATTTTCATGACTCTCTTTTTTCACCTGCCCAAACCAGGCTTTTTTAATTAATGTAAAAAGTGCCTAAATTTCTGTCACACTTAGGTTCTTACAGCATGTTTTATTTTTTGTGAGGGCAGTTTACAAAAAAGGAAACACCAAAGGCTTATATGTGTATTAAAAATTGGTCAAAAATAAGCTACAGTTTTACAACTGCTAGGTTGAAAAAAATAATTGATGATATCAAGTGACAATGTCGATGAATAGAAATACTACACATCATTTTTGAAAGTATGAATTGAGTTAGCAACTCAGGAAAACAATCTTGTAAATGTATACATTAATATATTAAAACTAATCTCTAATATTCTAATAGATATGTACAACAAAATTTGTAAATAATGATATATTTACAAAATGCAAAATTATTCTGCAGTGCAAATTAACTGTAGATAAATCTTTCATGAAAGAATCTTATAAATAAAACTAGTGAACAATAAGTTGCAGAGTCTACACACTTTTTATAGTCTTCAAAGTAAAGCAAAATGTAATGCTTTCATTTTTAAGGTTATAGATATATGCGATTAATCTAAGAAAATGAAAAATGATGAATACAAAACTCAGGATAATGGTTACTTCAAGAGGTGATATAGGGTGATGGGATACCATCAGAGATGTAACCATGTGAAATATATTCGAATTCTTAGACTACACAGTGGGATCAGAGTTATTCAACTTAATACATAATGCTTTATGTGATTGCAATATCATATCATACATCAAATACTATATACTATATCATTAAGCCAGGAAATATAATAAAACAAATATCAAATTCTCTGCAACTATTGAATTACAGATATAGAAGCTGACTTATTTTTAGGTAAATACTAACTCAGTAGCAAATGGAGAATTCTAACTAATGCTATTGTTAACTTGTCCCTGTGCCATTCAAGTCTTTCACCATTTCCTAAAAAAAAAAAAAAAGAATACACTTATCTCCCCTGTTCAGTAATTATCAGAGTAGTCTTGTTCAAATTCCATTTTATTAAACTTTAATCAATATTAAAATAGAATTTTCTATGAAAAATCAAAAGACAGTGACGTATTTTCATGACTCTCTTTTTTCACCTGCCCAAACCAGGCTTTTTTAATTAATGTAAAAAGTGCTCAAATTTCTGTCACACTTAGGTTCTTACAGCATGTTTTATTCAAAAGCCCAGAGAAGCACAGGATTTTATTAATGCACACAAAATTTAATTTTATGCAGGGAAATGTTAAGTGCAAATCATTATCTTAAACTACATATGCACTAATGGTTAAATTATTATTGTAAAAACATGGGAAATAGCTTTACATAACAGGAAATACATTATTTTAAGGATAACAATAGATCTCAATATTCTGGGATGGCCTTACTTTCTACCACTGTACTTATTTAATTATGGAAAGTCCTTATTTGGATAATAAATAATATGGTCAGAATATGTATGTTTGTTGAAAAGCGGCAACGTATTTGGATACTTTCTAAAAAATAGAAGTATAAAGGCAATGGCCTAGTAAATGTGACTCTTCATGCTAGTATGATGTATAGTTAAAACCTAGGTATCAGATAGAGTTTGGATATGTTTGCCCTCCGAATCTAAAGGAAGGTGCTTGGATCTCTGGGGCTGATAATTTATGAATTGCGCGGTGCCATTCTCATGAAAAGGAGTTTTCATTCTTACTTCCCAGAACTGTTTGTTAAAAAGAGCTTGGAACCACTTCCCTCTTTCTTGTGCCCTTTCTGGCCATGTCATCTTCCCATGCTGACACCCCTTCCCTGAGTGGAAGCAGACTGAAGTCCTCACCAGAAGCAGATGTTGCCCTCATGTTTCTTGCATAGTCTGCAGAACTGTGAACCAAATCAGCCTCTTTTCTTTAAAAATTACTAAGCTTCAGACATTCCTTTATAGCAACACAAATGTACCGAGAGAATGTCCATCATAAATCATCAGTATGAACTTAGTTCTCAATTTCATACTTTCTAAGCGGTTCTTTCTAATATCAAGATAATGAGAATAGTTCTCAGTAAAGGTGTATCATTCTGAATTTTAGTCATTGATATATTAATAAAAAAGAGAGAGAGAGAAAAGCTCAGAATCAGGTAAAGAGAAAAAAATTTCCTCTAGACTTGTTCATTTGCCCTTAAAGAAAACCTGTAGTTGTGTCTGTCCTCTCACCTGGTAGACTATGGGCAATTCAGAGTTATTTTCCCTGTAAGAGATTTGTCACATTGATACTATGAAGAGATAGAAAAGGGAATGATTGCCTTATTGCTGCTGCCCCTCAAACATCTTGATTTTTGCTTTAGTGGTTTCAATGTAACTGAAATACCTCCCAATAGGCACTGAAGTGACCTTCACTTCAGTAAGTCAAGATTCAGAGCTTTGCAGCGTGCTGTTTTGTTCTGCCCTAGAGGAAGTCAAGGTCAGGTCAGGTTGTTGGAATGTTTTGTTTCTTTAGGGACTTCTATTGCTATAGAAATGGAACAGATTTAATCCCACATTTGAGCATTTCCTAATAATTTAAACTGCTGTTTAGTGATCTGACACTTAAAGGAATTACTTATTGATATTTAGTAATAGAAATAATCATTTGTGAGGAAAAATGTACTGAAGAATAATTTAAAGGTAGGAGATATTGTTAAGGTAATGCACAATACAATCACTTCAAATATCTTCCAGGGGTGCGTACTTCAATCTAATTGAAGCTCTGATGGTTTTTATTTTAACCATTTAGAGCATTGTTCTCTTGGAACAAATTAAAGACATACAGTTTGCTCCTACAGAGCCCTCAAACCCAAATATAGTTATGTCACAAGAAATGCATGTGTGTGCATGCATACTCACACACACACACACACACACACACACACACACACACACTTACTTACGTATATATGGCTAATTATAAAACTATCATGTTTTCCCCGTAATCCCAGCACTTTGAGAGGCCGAGGCGGGTGGATCACGAGGTCAAGAGATCGAGACCATCCTGGTCAACATGGTGAAACCCCGTCTTTACTAAAAATACTAAAATTAGCTGGGCATGGTGGCGCACGCCTGTAGTCCCAGCTACTCGGGAGGCTGAGGCAGGAAAATTGCTTGAACCCAGGTGGCGGAGGTTGCGGTGAGCCAAGATCTCGCCATTGCACTCCAGCCTGGGTAACAAGAGGGAAATTCCGTCCCAAAAATAAAAATAAAAAACTGTTATGTTTTGACATTTCTCATTTAAAGCCATAATTGGAATTGAATTAAATTGTGGATTTTGTCTTGAGTATGTACCAGACTCTGGATAAAAGCATCAGTTCTAGCAGCTGAAATGAATGCCATTTTCATAAACCTCCTCCAAGTCAACTTTATGTGTTCTTCCTTTCCTTCCTTCTGCAATCTTCTTTCAGGAGAATGGCTGTCTATTGAGTCAGCCTCTGTTGAGGGTAGGGAGAAAAAACTAAAACTGTAAGCAAAGGTTTCTGTCCTGTTACCTAGATATAATCATCACCCTCAAAAAGAAAAAAGAATACAAGAGGTAAATGCATCTAATTTTACAGATTTTATTTTATAAATTCAACTAAGCACTGTAATCCAATGAAAGTTCTACCACATTGAGTTTTTAACCACTAAAATTTTTATTTGCATTTAAAAAAATTTATAAGAAAACCAATTAGAGTCAAAGTGATGCATATTTATTTTTATTTTAATACGATTTATTAACTCTTGGAAGTATATTCTTCTTATAGTTTACATGATGACTTGGTTGGTGGTATCAGTGAAACTATACATCTTTATTTTACTATTTTAGTTTTAATGCACTTTGTTAATGACCATCCTTTAACAAATATATGTTCTGAGAATAAATCTATTTGAGGAAATAGTTTTTAAATTTACTGTTTTATTCTATATAGATTCACTTATACTCCATTTTACTTTAAAGAAAGTGAGATATCTTCTGGGAATTATTCTTAGTAAGTTCAAATTTTTAAGAAGAAAATTCATCCAGGAAAAATATACAAAATCTAATATAACCATAAAGTGGAGATTTGAGAACAGTACATCCTGAGGATCAAAATTTTTATCTCCTACTAATCTTATCAAGAACTAATCCTTAAATTATCTGCTGAAAGGATTATGTTTTAATATATTTAAAATTCTCCTGGCATCTATAGAAACTAAGATGTTAGGATTTTTACTCTCTGTGGTAGGAGTTAGACATGATAAAGAGTAAGAAAACTTTAATTCTATTTGAATATGTGAATAACCAGAGAGTTTTCAAAAGTAGTAATCCCACAGTCTGTTATAATTCCAAGCTACCTTTTTTCTTTGGAGCTTTCCTGAAAATTATAGTATGAGGACATGATTGGAAAAGAGAGTCAAAATGGCAAGGATCATGAGGTTACTATGTAGTTGCCCTTTGAAGACGTTTCATCCTTCTATGATATAGAAGAATAGTGAAATACATTTCTTCTTGTTCCATAATATTTGTTGAAAAAAATGATATGAAGAAAATAGAGAAACAAAGAGAATGGAGGGACTCAGTTAAGCAAGTGTGTTGTGTTCTCCTCCGTCCAAGCAATGACCCACAGAGAGGGAGATACATTTCAAAGATACAAAGAAAGTAGGGACTCTGGACAGAAAATGTCTTTTGGGCCATTTGCTCCACACCAATTTGTGACTCAGCCAATATCAATCTCAACTTGGCAGCAGAATGTGTTATGCAACAAGCTTTGTTGGTTGACCTTCCCAGATTGTTGTGTTTAAATTTTCCATTGATGTTGCCAAGAATTTATTTTTCACTGTCTTGAGGGGACTCACAAGACAACTTATTTGAGAACTGGTAATCCTGCTATAGATAACAAGGAAATGCAGGTAGATTAAATGCAGGTAAGCCAAAGAGTAGGATTGAGGACACAACTAGACTCAGAGATGTCTATTTTGCCAGTGAGAACTAACACAAAGCTGGGTTTGAGTCACCTGAAGAGGCTTACTAAGTCTTCAATCAAAGCTGTAAAAAATATACAATGGGCTATACCAGCTTCTAACTTCAAAAACGGAGGCAGCAATATGATAAGTGATTATGTGAATCAGGTATCATATGCAGAAAATATAAGGATTTTGGTTGTCAAAAGGACTTATAAGCCCTCTCCTGCCCCCCGCCCCTGCATGCCCCTCAAACTAAGAATATTTGGAAGGAGCAAGGATCATAAATAAGAAACTGAAGATACTTAGCAGTTATCTCAAAAAACTTATCATTCGTAAATATGTATTTAAAATGTGTTGGATTTCTATTCATTTTCTACAGCTCAGTGGAGGATAGCTCAGGTAAACAGGAAAGTAATTTATTTAAAAAAATAAGAGAACAAAAATGTCTTTTTACATTTGTGATGTATAGAAATTTTTCACCAAATATGGGTACATATTTTACCAATGAGAACTATTATTGTTGATAAATAAAAATATTTCTTTTTTTGTTCTTTAAGCTATGACAATCACCAAACTATACCTGAATTTTCAGAACATTCCAAATTATATCAAATTTGATAATGAATAAATGAGAAGTAGTCTATGGAATTGTTCACTTATTATGCTTACCTATCATAATATTTACCTATATTTAAGAATAAGATGAACTACACTTAGAAGTCATCAACTAGTGTTTAAACATAACTCACTCACAATAACCTGGATAATTTATGATAACAAATTATGTCTATACTACTACAAACTCCTCATGGAGTACTAGAAACGAAGAAAACCAGATGACTTGATATATTTGTGTATGTTGTGTATGTGTGTGTGTGAGAGAGAAAATTAATCTACATTCTTTATTCGGGGATAAAAATATTTGCAATCTTCGTAATTTGAGGTTAAAAATACTACAAATAGTATCTCCAAGAGCACCTTTGACAAAGGAGAGTTCCCACAGTCTTTAACTCATGTCAATGATATAAAATTGACTTCTTTATTATGGTCACACTGTAGGAAAGCAGAACGTAGTTTTCAGCTTCATTTTCAATAAACATTTCTTTTCTTTGTACAAAACTATTTTTACTGGATATTTTGCTCATCTATGCTTTCTCAAGCTACTATTAATAACAAACATTTTTGCAAAAAAAAAGACTTTGGAGAAGGTATAAGATAGGCAAACACAAGCTATTTTGTAACCTAGTAACATCAATTTTTCATCTGTTGAATCCTTTTGTGTCTTAGTAATCAATTTTTCTATGGAAAGATAACTTTTTTTTGAGAGCTCATGTTTCTTAGTGTTTTGTGCTGCTGTAACAGAATACCTTTAGACTGAGGGATTCATTTTGAGTAGAAATTTACTGGTTGACATATCTGGAAGCTGGAAAGTTCAAGATTAGGGAGCCAACATATTGTGAGGGCCTTCTTGCTGTGTCATCTCATGATGGAAGGCAGAAGGAAAAGACAGAGCAAGAGGGTGCCCAATTCACTCTTTATAACAACACCAATACCACCCACAAAGGCAGAAGCTCTCATAGCCTTATCATCTCTTAAAGGTCTCACTTCTAAACACTATTACAATGGAAATTAAGTTTAATCATAAGAATATAATGAATTTACCATATGGAAAAGAATGAATTGACATTCAGGAGATAATTGAAGCCCAATCCAAGAATTCTAAGCAATAAAATAAAATGATACAGGAGATTAAAGGTAAAATGTTTACTTATAGAAATAATCAAAATGAGCTGATAGAGCTGAAAAACTCACTTCAGGAATTTCAGAATCCAGTTCCAAGTACCAACAACAGAATTGACCAAGCTGAGGAAAGAAACTCAGAGCCTCAAGGCCTACTCTCTGAATTAACTCAGTCAGACAAAGATAAAGAAAAAAGAGTAAAGGGGAATGAATGAAACTTCTGAGAAATATGTGATTTTGTGAAGAAACAAAATCTATCACTCAGTGGCATCCCTGAAAGACAGGTAGAGAAAACATGCAACTGGAAAACACTTCAGGATATCTTCCATGAAGATTTTCCCAATCTCACTTTGAGGGGCCAACATTCAAATTAAGAAAATGAAAAGAATAAGATGCAAAACAAGAAAACTATCTGCAAGACACATAGTCATCAGATTCTCCAAGGTTAAAATGAAAACAAAAAAAAAACTATAATACTAAAGGCAGCTAGAGAAAAGGGGCAGTTTGCTTATAATGGAAGCCCAATTAGGCTAAATGCAAATTTGTCAGCAGAAACCATAGAAGCTAGAAGAGATTAGGGGTCTATATTTGGCATTCTTAAAAGAATTACTAAGCATTCAGCCAAACCAAGCTTCATAAATAAAGGAGAAACAAGATACTTTTCCGACAAGCAAATGCTGAGGGATTTCATAACCACCAGATAATCACCAGACCTGCCTTACAAGAGGTCCTGAAGAGAGTGCTAAACATAAAGGAAACACTATTATTAGCTATTATTAGGAAACACTACAAAAACACTCGTAAGTCCATATTACAGTAATACTGTAAAGCAAACATATAAACAAGTCTGTACACAAGGCATGAAGTGCCTAGACTGCACACAGCACAGGGAACCACTTTTTCCTCCAGGGCATCTGGGCCTGTAATGGGAGGGGCTGCCATGAGTTTCTTTAACATGACCTGGAGTCATTTTCCTCATGGTTTTGGGGATTAACATCAGGCTCCTTACTGCTTATGCAAATTTCTGCAGCTGGCTTGAATCTCTCCCTAGAAAATGGGATTTTCTTTTCTATCACATAGTCAGGCTGCAAATTTTTCAAACTTTATGCTCTGCTTCCTTTATAAAATTGAATGCCTTTAACAGCATCCAAGTCACCTCTTGTATGCTTTGCTAGTTAGAAATTTCTTCTGCCAAATACCCTAAATCATCTCTCTGAAGTACAAAGATCCACAAATCTCTAGGGCAGGGGCAAAATACTGCCCATCTCTTTGCTAAAACATAACAAGAGTCACCTTTGCTCCAGTTCCCAAAAAGTTCCTCATCTCCATCTGAGACTAGCTCAGCCTGGACCTTATTGCTCATATTGCTATCATCAGCATGTTGGGGCAAGTCATTCAACAAGCCTCTAGGAAGTTCCAAACTCTCCCACATTTTCCTGTCTTCTTCTGAGCCCTCCAAACTTTCCTGACCTCTGCCTACTATCCAATTCCAAAGTTGCATCAACATTTTCAGGTACTTTTTCAGCATCACCCCATTCTCAGTACCAATTTACTGTATTAGTCTGTTTTCATGCTGCTGATAAAGACATACCTGAGACTGGGAAGAAAAGAAGATTTAATTGGACTTACAGTTCCAAATGGCTGGGGAGGTCTCAGAATCATGGTTGGAGGTAAAAGGCACTTTTTACATTAGAGCAGCAAGAGAAAATGAGGAGGAAGCAAAAGCAGAAACCCCTGATAAACCCATCAGATCTTCTAAGACTTATACACTGTCACAAAAATACCTCAGCAAAGATCAGTCCCCATAATTCAGTTACCTCCCCACTTGGTCCCTCCCACAATATGTGAGAATTCTGGGGGATACAATTCAAGTTGAGATTTGGGTGAGAAGACAGCCAAACCATATCAGACCATTATCTTAAGTGAGTTAACCCAGGAACAGAAAACCAAATACCACATGAACTCACTTATAAGTGGGAGCTAAATATTGCATATATATGAACACAAAGAAGGGAACAACAGACTCCAGGGCTTACTTGAAATTGGAGAGTGGGAGTAGGATAAGGATTGAAGAACTACCTACTGGGTACTATGCTTAATACCTGAGTTACAAAACAATCTAGCAAACCTCCACCACATGCAATTTACCTATATTACAAAACTGCACATGTACCCCTGAACCTAAAATAATTATTTTTTCTTTTTCTTTTTATTGCATTTTAGGTTTTGGGGTACATGTGCAGAACATGCAAGATAGTTGCATAGGTACACACATGACAGTGTGTTTTGCTGCCTTCTGCCCCTTCACCCATATTTGGCATTTCTCCCCATGCCATGCCCCCGCCACTGTCCCTCCCCTATTTCCCCCAATAGACCTCAGTGTGTGGTGCTCCCTTCCCTGTGTCCATGTGTTCTCATTGTTCATCACCCGCTTATGAGTGAGTATATACGGTGTTTCATTTTCTGTTCTTGTGTCAATTTGCTGAGAATGATGTTCTCCAGATTCATCCATGTCCCTACAAAGGACACGAACTTATCGTTTTTGATTGCTGCATAATATTCCATGGTGTATATGTGCCACATTTTCCCAGTCCAGTCTATCATCAATGGGCATTTGGGTTGGTTCCAGGTCTTTGCTCTTGTAAACAGTGCTGCAATGAACATTCGTGTGCATGTGTCATTATAGCAGAACAATTTATAGTCCTTTGGATATATACCCAGTAATGGGATTGCTGGGTCAAATGGAATTTCTATTTCTAGGTCCTTGAGGAATCGCCACACTGTCTTCCACAATGGTTGAACTAATTTACACTCCCACCAGCAGTGTAAAAGTGTTCCTATTTCTCCACATCCTCTCCAGAATCTGTTGTCTCCAGATTTTTTAATGAACGCCATTCTAACTGGCGTGAGATGGTATCTCAATGTGGTTTTATTTGCATCTCTCTAATGACCAGTGAGGATGAGCATTAAATAAAAATTTTAAATATTTTTTCAGGATAATTTGAAAACTTTTGCTATGTAAAATCATTCTGCATAGAATTTACTCTGGGTTATATTTAAATATGAATATTTAATTATGATAATTAGCACATGAAAGTAATTATAAAATTTTATCTGAGAAGTAAAGCAGAATTTCAGGTGAAGTTATCCGTGAATTTTTCCTAATCCCCACCTCAAATTCTACCACTCATTTCCATTCTCTGCTTAGGTTTTGAAAATCAAATGTGTAAGAGATGTAATAGATGTGTGGCTATTGAAAAGCACATGCAGAAACCATTTTTAGGATATGGTATGCTGTACCCTGGGATCCACTAAAACATTCCTCTTGTTATTTAAATCCGTTGCTCAACTTGGTTCTCTGATCTCTCTGTTGGTGTATATTCTAAGTATAAGCATCTCATTCCAAAGTGATGAATACAAACATTGAAAAATTTTACCTGAATCTATACTGCAGTGCCATCAAATTCAAACATCAGTATATCAGAATCATGGAGTTTAGAACTAATTCTAAGTTCTAAATGCTACCTAAAAAAAGAGAACAGAGTTTCAGACACTGGAAACTCAGGAATTTTGTTGTTGTTGTTTCTTTCTTTTTAATTTTTTTTGGAGGAATATAAAAAGAAATAATAGCAGAAAAAATAGAACATGAGGGGGGAAGAGAATATCCTCTGCTTTTCTTAGTAAATCAGATTGTTTCTATATACCGATTTTGTTCAAAGACTAAATTTTAAAGGTATTTGTATTTCATGAAGTGCAATTTCTTTTCACTTTCTATAAAAAGTGTTTGTGTGTGTGTATGACCAATTTGCGATCTGAAAAAAAAAATTTCTTTTACCCTAAACACAAAACTTTTTTTCTGTTCTGTGTATGTGTGCATATTTTAGATAGATATAATTTTGCACTCCACATTATTTACTCCAACATTGTCAACAGCATATATTTTCATTTTTGCAAAATTTTCATAATAATCATGTTAATGGATTCACAATTTCTCTTCATGTATTTTTTTCTTAAACATTTCTATTGTTTAATTTGAATTTCTTTCAGTATTTAAATTCAGGGGTACTGATAGTTCAGACTTAAATTTTTAGCCTTGTTTTAAGTCTCTAAAAATGAATATGAAATACAGAAATTATGTTAATTTTTCTTCATTTTATAAAATGTATAACCATCTAATTGAGATCTGGTGTACAAATTTTTAGAAAGAAATTTTCAAAATGATCACATGTGTCAGAACTTCTATAAGCAATTTTATTCTTATTATTTTCAAAAGAATTTTTTAAGGGCCATGTATCATATGATTGTAAATTTAATTACTAGTAAAAAAAATAACACCTGCTTGCATGTTCTGCACATTCATCCCAGAACTTAAAATAAAATAAAAACATATATAACATTTTAAATAATTTTTATATTAAAGCTCTAGTACGTTGAAAATATGTCTGTTAACATGCATACATTTGCTTCGTTAAGTGCAGATATAGATATATATTACCATATATTAAAACTGCCCACACATACACACACATTTGTGAGTACATCTTTTGGTAGGAAAATCATTGTCACTGTTGTTTAATGTTGGTTCTTATTCAAATGCACGCTTCACTAAATACATTGTATCCAAATGTACACCAGAAATGCATGTAAAAGACATTAAATTCAAAAATCGATCACAGCACCTATCTTAATCCGAAAATCATTTTCTTCGTATGGTTTTTACTAAATAGGAAATTTAAACATGAAATGACACAATTCTTCCCCCATTTTCACACCTGCTCAAATATTTTCTAAGTGTTTTTGTATCAATTTGGAAAATATTGCCCATTTGCTCAGTCCAGGATATCTACTTGTATTTTTGTAAAATAAGCTGTTATTAATGTGGAGAAGTTGATACCACTCTGGTGATATTCCTTGGGGCAACCAAAGATAAAGGTCAAATCATTAGCATGATATGTTACAATCAAGAAAGTAAGATTCAAGTCACAAAAATCTGCTAACAAAATCCTCTACACAATGTTAAAAAACTTCTTTTTATAGCAGACTGGTATTTTTTAAAAATATAATTGTGTTGTCTTATTCAACAAAAATGTTGAATATATATGATGTTGTTGACAAGAAGAAATGCTAGATTGTAACCCCAAATTTATTTTACCACAGACATTGCTTTGGGTGACAGAAGCTCATTTGCCCTGGAATCCTTAAGGAAAGCTATCAACAATGTTGTAGTTGAAATGTAATTCACATAGTAGGTTCAAGTAAGACTGCGAAAGTGAAGTGAGTTCAGTTTCTGCTTCTTAGAAGCAAATGCTTGGAACTGAATGGCACTAAAGAATGTATGAGAAGCAAAGAGAAAATGAAAGCACATAGAGGTTTTAAACCTCATTAACTTTGAATATATTGCAGGAAGCCATTTTTTCTCAATTATATATTCTAAATATTTTCTATTTTTCAACTGTAATTCTCAAAGATACTTCACTCTCTTTACTAAATAATGATTAATAGTAATCATATTAAAATGTAACAGTCACATGAGAATAAGTTGGTTTCCTTTCAAAATTAGTTATTCCTTAAAATTCCCTTTAGTTTAAAAAAAATTGATATTTTATACAATTCTCTAAGTATTTTATAATATTTGATCTATTATATGCCATATCTGGTTTATTTTATATTATATATAATATATAATTTGCACTGTAGTATATATGTCTAATATATATATTACATATTATACATCTACATGTTTTTCTTGTACACATTATATGTTGCACACACACAGATACTTACACTTAAGGAGGTTTTGCACCATGAATGCCATCCTTGTGAGAACAAAAGATAAAACAGTAAGCAATATAACCATAATCTTGGTTTAGTTCTTACATTTCCCACAATTAAATATTGTATTTAAAATTCAAATTAATATAATTCAGAAACCTTGTTTCTGCAAGCTTTGGAAATTTACCTTTCTTTAATGCCAAGCTGACATTCTCCATAGCTCCCACTATGCTTGTAAGCAGGAAGCTTATTTTTCCTGTCCCCTGAAAAATGTATTGCAATGGTTTCTAAAATACGGTTAAATATTTACAAAGCTGCCCAGATTGCTCTTTGTCACTTTAGTCTTGCTCTATATTCTGGTTTTACTCCTGGCATCTGAACTCAGAGTATCTTCTTCAGACAGTTATGTCTTCCACTCCATTACGTTTTACCCATGGTGGCAGAGGGCTCTTCAGAAGTCTCCTAAAAGTAGTTGCAATCATAATGGAATGTTTAATAAAATTTTGCTATTTGAAAATAATAGAAAGAAATTACAGAGTAAAAATGAAAAACCCAACATTTGACATATTATTTCTGATGTTTACAGGTCTATAGGGAACCACTTACTGTTATTCTATTTTCTCAGCCTCCACTCTACTTGACAAAGGGTCCATTTTTATTCTCTAATTTCAAAACACAGTCCTACATTCTTTCTACCTAGACTCTAGGGTACTGAAACTAAATTAATAGAGAACATATTTTTCTTATTTGTTAGTCTTGTCCAGATTCTTTATATACCTATTAATAGGCAGAGAATTAATTTTTTCCAGGATTAACAATATTTACATTTTAAAGAGGAATAGTGTCTTTCATAGTTATCTAAAAGTGCATTAATTTAAAAGTATAAATTGGCATGACCTTGACCATACCATTAGTCACATTGCAGTGTTCATCCTAAAACAAAAAAATGACCTGATGTCAATATTTCTAGAAAAGCCAAAACTACTTATAGTAGAAAAATGTACTCAAGTTGTGGAAATAACAAAATAAATTACAATAAGAAAAACAAAAAAACTATTTGACACTACTGAAAATTACTACTGAATTTTTTATATATGGGTGGCATAGGTTTTCTTCAGGGACTTGCCTTACTTCTCTTCATCATTATTTTATAATTATTAGTTTAGAAATCAAAGCAATATTTCCACACTAATCTTTCTCTTTTCAATGAGGTTCTATTAGTAAGAATATTAATATGTCACATAGAAACTAATTTCCTCTCAAATTTTTACCACTGAATAAATTTTTGTTGAAAAATGTTTCTAAAATACCAATCTTTGTTCAGTAACTTTAGTGGAGCCCAGCCCCATGGTGTGCTGGCATTCAGAGTAGGAGAAAAACAAGAGTCATGTGCATTTTTTGGGTTGTTGAAATACTGTGTGGGCTGAATGAGTGAATGAGAGAGTGAGAAATTAGAGAAGAGGAAAGACACCATAAGCACTTTTTGCCTCCACTTTCTATTCCTCACATTTTTGTGCTTTTTTTTTTTTTTTGCCACAGTCTTGCTCTGTTGCCCAGGCTGGAGTGCAGTAGCATGATCTCAGCTCAATGGAACCTCTGCCTCCCTACGTGATCCTCCTGCCTCAGCCCCCCAGTAGCTGGGATTACAGGCACATGTACCATGCCTGGCAATTTGTTTTGTATTTTTAGTAGAGACAGGGTTTCGCCATATTGGCCAGGCTGGTCTCCAGCTCCTGACTTCAGGTGATTTACCTTGGCTGTCCTCCCCAATGCTGAAATTACAGGCATGAGCCACCACGCCTGGCCATGTAATTTTAAAGCAGATATACACACAAACCTGAAGTTCTTACCTCATGTCTCTTTATCATAAGAATGTTTTAATTCTGCCTGGTTGTATTTGTGATTATATTTTGTTCATTATTGTCTGTGTTATAACCAATATTTATGGTTTCATTGTTTTTTCATAAAGCAAAAATTATATAAAGGAAGGCTAAAGGCTAAAATTTGGAGTTAAAATAATATTTTATATTTTTCCACTGTAATTGGATAAACATTTATCACACCTAAATTAAAATTTAGAAACACTATGTAAAATATGCTGTGATAGTCATTTGAAAATATTTCATTTTTAATTTTCAATTTAATACATAAAAGATATTATCTACAATTATATATTAAAGTATTTCCATTCTAAAAATTAGGTAACATTATGTAAAAAAATAAATATTTTTATCTGTTGATAATACTTTTTAAATGTGTTTGCTCCCTGATATATGAAAAATTTGGTAAAGTAACTTGCTTTAGTATGAGTCTTAACTTACTTAGGACTCAAAATAATTTGCCAATAATTCATATATTCAGTTGTTGTTTAAATGCTTGTATCATTATAGAATTTATAAATTTATAATGTAAATTAATTTACATTATAAATTTTCAAGCAGTGAGTTTATATGCTTTTAAGATTCAATTCTTTTGTTGTAGAAGTATATCATATAACCATTTTTATTGTCTGCAAATTGCTAGCATCATTATATGCATCAAATGTTAAATTTTCAAATGCAAGTGTTTAAACTTTTATTTTATAAATTAAATTAATACTTTCCCAAACCCTTTGCTCAGACACAGCCTACAATAGCCCGAGGGACCAAATTTCACCAATGAAAGATAAGAAAATAAAGATATTCTGAAATATTTCATAATCTTAATACATTTTTATTTTAAAACTGCTAATTAATAATGGATAACATGTTCTAGAATTCTTTGTTAAATACACAATATTTAAAAAGGGTTGAATTGTTGCTCTTATTTTGTATGACTCTTCATTGACTTTGTGAAGACCATGTTTGAAATATCATTGATGAGAGTGTGCATCAATTATCTGATACACATTGAATCTTTTTTGTTATTTATAAAATGTCTTAGGTATAGTTTCATTTTATTCCCTGGATCACTCTCTAATTGATACATAGTAACTGAGTCCATATCTCCATTCTTTCAAGAGACTGGTTGATCTTTAAATATAAGAAAGAAGTAGATTCAGAATGCCTAACAAGTGCCCATAATGCTGTGCTCATAAAATTCTTCCATAAATAAAAAGATCTAGTCATAAAAAGTTTTTATCATTTTATGACACTCTTTTTGGGGACAATAATACCATATTAATTACAAGAAGTTTATGTTTTGATATTAACAAAGTGTTCCTAAACTTAAGATGTGTTATATATGGAAAGGTAACAAAGCTTACCCCATTTCAGTTACTGATGCAATAAATAATTTAAAAAACAGTGTTTTGTTACTTTTGATCTTTAATCAAAGGTTTGTTTAATATGTCTTAATATTACTTCATATATGCCAAATTTATTAAATTTAAATGCTATATGAAATCTTTCTTATGAATATTTTATCTCTTAAATGACTTGAATACATGTATTTTAATCATTACTGATATATTTGTAGTCATTTTTACTAATAAAAATTTATTTGTTAACATATATTTATTAACTTTTCCTCCTTTTAATTCTATTGGCTTGTTTTTATGTATCTCTACTACCCTTTTAATTTCAGCTAGTTTCAACAATCTAGGTCATGTTTTTATTATGTACTCCTTACCCTTGATCTTTAATACACATTTATATATTACTATATTAATAAAATTATTTTATAAGTTAAGCTAATATACTTATCTTTATGTATACACCTAAAATATACTTAAGATTCTTAAAGTATACATAAAGATAGAAGGCAACAATGAAGTTTAAATTATTTACTGTGTCTACTTCCTTTGCCTTCAAATTAAGTACTTTACATCAGGTACTTCTATGGCACATTGTACAAATTCATACCAACCTTCTCTGTGTTACCTAAAATTTGAGTTCCATCTATTTACAATATACAAAACTATACAACTGGTGTTCTAGATGCTCGTGTGTATATGTGTGCGCGAGAGAGAGAGAGAGAGAGAGAGAGAGAGAGAGAGAGACATAGAGATAATTACGTATTTTTTTAACTTACTCTATTTTATATTTCTATGTATTTGGAACAGAGGAAATGGACCTCAAGGAATGATTAAACAATAACTCATTAACTTAAATATGAATTTTAAGAGGCATTTTAAGATAGAATTATTGTTATGAATAGAGTCAGTTCACACTCTCTAATATTCAAATGTACAAATGAATACCGAATCATCAATAACACAGAGAGAACATACACACCAAAATCAGGGAACTAGGTGCTCATTAAAACAGAAATATAAATACATACCAAGACAAGGTCATTCAAAGGGAATTGCGTTATTTTCCCACTTGATACTAGCCTGAAAACACAGTTGTAATTCTGTGCCTAATCTTTCCCAGAAGTCTCTCAAGTCACTTAATTAAAATGATTCAGAAGTAAAAGAAGGAAATGTACTTGCAATTCTCAACTCTAGAAAATAAATACCATGGGATTTTACTTCAACCTTGATTATCTTGTTTTCAAATATAAAGTGTTTAGGAATTTCACTGTAAAAAGGTAAGACTGAAGTAAATGTAAAATGTAGTCTTTAGTTCAGCATCTTAATAAACTTTCCCTTTACAAAAGGTATTGTTTTTGCTATGCGTTTAGTCTATGTAGGCAGTGACTTTCATTTAAAAAAATATATAGTTCTCTATTCCTTCAGCATGTAGAAAAGTTAAATTAGAAATATTATGTGTGCTAAAATAAAAACACATTGTTATTCATACTATGAACATATCTGAATAAAATAATGAAATCTGTAGTTTATTAAAAATATGGGGACATTGTGTAATATTATTTGTCACATCTTATTCTTTTTTTATAATTTTACTGCAAATTTTTGAGTGTTTGAAATAATAAAAATGGCTGGATTCTCAAGCCAGATTCACACAAAACAGGTCTTATCTAGTATCAATCACCCCTAATAATTTCAGAAATACAAATAATCATGGATAATAAATGCAACAGTAAGAAATTTGGGAACTCTAACACAGCTCCCAAGGTGTTCTAATTTCCTATCACGATGCATTCATGTCCCAAATTTATATATGAAGTCTCAATAATATGTGTGATTCGTATCACTTACACATAAAGAGCCATTCACATCATGAAACATCTTCATGTTATACTCAGGGAGAGTTTACCTGAAATTTTCCAGGGAGTCATGCCCCATAAATCATAGGTTCCTGCTTCATTTGTCATAACCAGTAGTGAATAATAGGTTCATCATGCCAAAAATTTTCTATAAATAAAAGTTCTATTATCTTACTAGCAAATATGATGAGCCTGTTTGCCAGGAGGTCTGTGGTTAGCATGTTTGTAATGAAATTTGACAGGATAGGCCTGCATATCCTTATTTTGAAAATCTGCCTCTTAGCTGTTTCTATCATAAAGACAAAACACCATTGGTCAATAATGACAGTTTTAATTCTTTCTTTACAAGCCATATATTTTCATTTTTTTGCTTGCTAGATTAGTTTGTCAATGCAGTAAAATGTAGAATAAAAGTCATCCTTACACGTAAAAATACATATATCCAAATTCACCATTACAAGTGGTATTTGCTGTGATTTCAGATTTGATATTTTTTATTAGACAAGTGAGTTTTCTTCTATTCTTTTTTTGTGAATACTTTTATTGGAAAGTATTTTATACATTTTATCTTATGTTTATATGTGTGGATATGATTATTAATCTCACTTAACTTCTACATGTGGTGGATGTTATTAAATGATTGCTTAATGTTAATTCTAACTTGAATTCCTAGAGTACGTACAATTGCTCATGTTGCACTATCTTTTTTATATATGTTAGCCATTTTTAAGGATATGTGTAGTTATGTTTATACATATGAGTAGTATTAGGTATTTGGTACACTGTCCCTCAACTGGGATTTGCCTAATGATTTTCTCATGATTAAAAAAGGCTGTTTTGAGGGGAACAAATATCAGAGAGGAAAATATTACTTTTGTCACATAATGTCAAGGGTATATATTATTATCACAAATTGTCATGATAGATTTTCACTTGGTCACCTGTACAAACTAGTATGTCAGGATTCCCCAGTGTAAACTTGCTGTTTCTTTTCCCCTTTCCATACAGCAATCTTTTAATAGAGTCACTATATGTAGCTAACAAATGAGTAAAGTATTATGATCTACCTCCTCAAAGGAAAGTATCTACAAAAATAATAATTTGGAAATTGTCTTCCTAGGGAATTTGATCTTTCTCCCACACTTATTTATTTCAATCATTAATTTATAATCAGTATAGATATTTTTCTTATACTTTGGTTTGTAATCTCATACTACCATATTTTCTTGTTCAAATTATTCCAGCTTTGGCCATTAGGAACTTTTTTCATTTTTTTGGTATTTCTTTAACACAACCCCATACTTCCATTTTTGGTTTGTTTGTTTCTTTATTTGTTTTTAGAAATTTATTTCTTTATGACACTGGAATATGGTCCAGGCTCTTAATTTCCTGTCTCAAGCCAAGAATCAGCCATTTCTCGCAGGGGCCATGAGGACTTTTATTGGAGAATGTTTTTTACAAACCAAGATGTGGGCTCTAGTTCTGTTCCTTAACATTTCAGGGTTATTGCTAGGCTTCTCAGCTAAGATAGCTCATTTTAAAAAATTTTGTCATTTCTTTTCTTACTGTAGACCTTAAAAAGTTTGTTGTATATTTGGGGTATAAATCATAAACCACTTAAAGGTTTTACTATTTTAATTTAACATCTAATCATGTCAGTTTTCATTTTTGAAAACACACTATATTTAACCTTGTGTTATTAATGTACATACAGATAATAAAGAATGGTAGAGCATTAGAAATTTCTTGTATGTGCTTTTGCGATGCTATCTGCATATAGGTGAGTTATATTATCATACGTCATATAAACTGCAAAAAGCATGTGAAGATACTCTAATAGTGAATATAACAGTGATGAACAGTGAAGAAAATTATGTTTTTACTGTCTTTTCCAGTTCAATAGCTCTTTACTTCGAAGTCTGTGTTAAAAATTACTTAATCACCTGTTCATGGAATGTTGAATGCCAACTCCAAAGTAACAAATTTTGTTACCTAAATTCACTGTCTTTCCAGTTTATACCTATACTAGGAATGGGGAGGTGATAAAGGATTCCTATTAAATTGCAAATTTGTTAAAACGTGTAAGAAAATTTTACAGGTAATAAGAGATAAATTAAAGGGTCTGAAGAAGAATTTGGAAAAATTCTATTTGTTTATATTTACCTTTCTCTAGGTTGAATTTAAGTGGTTTATAAAGATAGGACTTGAAAATAATTCATAGTTTACTTTTATATAGGACACAAGTTTCTCAAGGGCAGAAGCATATATTAATTGTATTGTTTTCTCATCACCTAACTCTTATTATTTCTTCCAAAGAAGAGATATCTATGAAAAGTATTTCTGTGTTCAGTCATTTCTAGTTTTACAAATGTGAAAAACTTTTTGTTATCTACAACATAAATTTTTTACATGCACACAAAATGGTAAAAGTTGTAATTGTGTAACTATGATAATGTTTATGATTAGAAGTCATTATAATGTAATTCATAAGCCTTGTGTTTATAAGTGTGGTTAAACATATTTTTGTACTAAATATGTGTTTAATTTTATATTTATTAAAATAATCATTGACAAATGGTAAGATTGTTGAATATTTTTATATAATGACAATCATCATGTTAAAGGTTTTGACTTAATGTATGTTACATGGTTCATATTTATCATCTTAAATGGGCTTCCACTTTCTATTTTAATTAGTCTACTAGAAGTTCTTTTTAAAAGCCAATTTTATAAGTATTTAAATATAATATGTATGTGTGTGACTATTTGTATGCATGAAATTTTGTCTTTAGCAGTTTTATTAATAGGCAGATCACTCATTGAAGTGTGTGTGAGGCTCACAGACTTGAGAGGCATAGAAATGCATTTATTGTTTCCAAAATGTATTTTACAGAGGATACATTTTTAAATGTATGGAATATATTTTTATTTTATATGATAATGATGAAATAAATTTGTGAATGAATTAGTCAGACTCATTTTTCAAAAGTATGGTCTTTTTCATGGGTGCCCAAATGCAGATGTTATGGATTCTGGGTGATTGAAAAATAAAAGTTTTGTTTTTCTAAGTAAAAAATGTTAGTGGAAATGCTTTAGAAGAAACTATGTTCTACAGTAAGAAAGTAGAAAGAAAAATATACTTGCATATTTAATCCTCATGTAACAGTCTAGTTCATAAATTGCAAAAATAATAAATTTCAAAGACAAGGGTAACATTTAAAATACACTTTCAAAATTTAAAATACATTTTTATACTTTGTATTTTTTCTCCTAAAATTTGAATCTTATTTGTTTATGTTTAAGATTAATATAAACAAATTAGATAATATATTGTTAATGAAAGTCAAGTGCAAATAATACCTCATCTTCTTACAAATTGATATAACTAAGCATTTAGGTTGTGATTTTTTTCTAATGTTGCAAAAGTAAAGTTTTTCTTTAAATAAAAGAAACAGGATACTTTTTAAAGATAAATAAAATTAATTTTATTTATAGTTGTTAGTTCAATCCCTGTCTTCACATACAAGTAGCAAATACTAAAAAATGCTTGAATAATTTAAGAAACTTTTAAATTACTGTTTTCAGTATAATAGTAGCTGTTGGTTTGTCACATAAGGCCTTTAGTGTGCTAAAATTCAGTCTTTCCATACCTGATTTATTGAGAGTTTTTATCAGGAAGACATGTTAACTTTATCAAATGCTTTTTGTAAATCTACTGAAATGATCATGTCTTTTTTTCTTCACTAATGTGTTGTATCATGTTTATTCACTTTCTTATGTTTATTTATTTATTTTATTTTTGAGATAGAGTCTTCCTCTGTCACTCAGGCTGGAGTGCAGTTGTATAATCTCAGCTCACTGCAACCCCTCCCTCCTGGGTTCAAGTAATTGTCCTGCCTCAGCCTTGCAAGTTGCTACTACAATTATAAGCACCCATCACCACACCTGGCTGTATTTTGTAATTTTTGTGGAGATAGGGTTTCACTATGTTGGGCAGGCTGGCCTTTAACTCCTGATCTCAAGTGATCTGCTTGATTTGGCCTACCAAAGTGTTGGGAATACAGCACTGTCTCCAGCTAAGAACAGCATAAAGTAATATTGTGAGAAGTTTTTTGCCAATAAATTGAAACAATAGAAAAAGTGGTTAAATTCCAAGAATCATACAGCCTACCAGAACTTATCTAGAGGAAACAGAAATCCAAAGCAAACCAATAATATATATGATGATTGAATGAGTAATCCAAAATTTCCCAGAAAAGGAAATCTCAAGACCAGTTAACTTCACATGTTTATCAAACATTATAGAGAAATAATCCCAGTTCTTCCTGATTCTTTCAAAATATTGAAGAGGGAACCCTTCTAAATACATTTTCCCTGGCCACCATCATCCTGATACAAAAGCTTGTATCAAAGACATCATAAGAAAAAAATAATGAGAGACTGATACACCTGATGGACAAAGATGCAAAACTTATCAACAAAATACTTGCAAACGGAGTTCAATAGCACATTAACAGTATCATATAGCATGTCCAAGTAATGTTTATTCATGGGATGAAAGAATGTTTCAATATATTCAAATAAATAAATGTGATGAATACACTACATTAAGAGAATGGAGAATAAAAAAATCACATAATCTCAATAGGCATAAAAAAGGTATTTGACAAAATTCAACACAATTTCATTGTAAAAACTCTCAATAAATAAGGTATAAAAGAAACTTACCTCAATGCAATAAAAGCCACATATTGAAAGCCCATGGCTAACATCATGCTCTCTGTTGAAAAATAGAAAGGTTTTCTTCTAAGATCTGGAAGGAGGTAAAGATGCCCACTTTCTATTTCTGTTCAACATGATGCTAGACCTCCTAGCCACAGCAATAAGGCAACAAGTAGAAATAGGATACATTCAAATATGACAAAAATAATTAAAATTGCCTCTATTTGCAGATGATAATCTCAAATAGAGAAAATGCAAAAGAATCCAGAAAAAACTGTTAGAGCTAATAAATGTATTCAGTAAACTTGCATAATATAAAATCAACATACAAAAATTAGTTGCATTACTACATACTAACAACAAACTACTCTAAAAGGAAGATTTTAAAAATTCAATTTATAACACCATCAAAAAGAATAAAATAATTAGGAATAAACTTAAAGAGGTGAATAACATGTATACTGAAATCTATAAAATACTGATAAATATACATCAAACAAAAATAAGTAGAAACAGCAAAGGAAACAGCAACATGTGTAGTTTAATTTTTATTACAACTGTATTGCATGTTACAGATAAGGAAATTAGTTAAACAGTTAAAGTGTTGTAGAATGAGGGGTTTGAACAAAGCTTTGTTAGAACCTAGTCCCATACTGTCAACCATTATCAGATGGCATACTTTAAAGGTGTAGACACAAGCTAAATTGTTGATTAAGTTGATCAACCGTGGCATGGCATTAGAAGTTAATTATACATTTAGTTTCACAGGCACAATTATCACAGTATACTTGCCATGACACTATATTCTGGGTGTAAAATCTATTTCTTTGGGTAAATGAAGAAAGACTTTATCAACTTAGGAGGAGTTCAAATCTTCTAAGAGTGTAAACTACCTGTAAAAGAATTACAAAATTAAGTCCTTAGTTTATTACTAATCAATCATTAATTTTAAGTCATGACTTAGTCTTGGTACTATTTGTCTTATAAGACCAAGAGAGAGGGCTTGCTTGTAGTCTGAGTTTATCAGTTTTCTTTGAAACTGAGAAATGAAACTCCATCTTTGCCAGATTTTAAAATAGATCCAGTATATATTTAAAGGCAAGAAAGACAATTGGTATTCTATAGGGAAAATTAAGTTTTACCATGTAATAGCTTTGTATTATTATTATTTTTGCATTCTAAATTTTGCTTCTGACCATCTTTGAATTCTTTGAATTTGTGGTAATTTTTATATGTAAAATGGTTTTTGAAGTTGTTAACAGGAAAATTACAAATACTGAAATGTATAGAATGACCCAAAATGATAGATGAAATTCTTGCCCATACCTCTCAACCCCATTCTCATATCTGAGAGGAAACCAAATTTAATTATTTTAAAACATTATTCTTATCATTAAAATGATATACTTAAGTATTTACAAATGTCTCTTTTATTGATTTATTAATTTTAGACTACTTTGTGATGTCCCTTTATGGAAGATAAAGAATTTAGTTTATCTCACATTTTTCCCCACCCACCTATGATTTTTATAAAATACACTATTATTCATTCATATGATATCTAGTAATTGTCTTTATAACTGTAGGTAATGCTTTCCTCTGTCTCTCTGGATTCACCAATGTTATTATCTAGTGACCCATTTATATAAAAGATACAAATCTTAATATAGCCTGCAATTTAAATTTTTCACTGCTTCATAGTTATGTTAATTTGAACATTTTAGAAGGACATGGTTGAAATTATTCTGTTCTGCAACTATGATTATCAACACACTATTTCTAGGTTGAATCATTTTACACTCAACATTAGACTAGAGAGAGAGAGGAAGGGAGGGAGAGAGAGGGGGGGAAGGGAGGGAGAGAATATGTATGTGTATATATATGACATTATGATTAAGTCTGGTTTTTTACCGAACCAAGTAGGTAACTGAACATAAAGAAAGGAAAGTAATCCTTTGTCACTAAGTCCTGCTGCTTGAAACACACTATCCCTGGCTTCAAGATTCAAAGGACTTTCTTTTAACTTCTTGTAAGCTTTCTTTGATTCTTTTCAATAATACTCAATCACCACTGATTTTTATATTTAATGTTTTCCTTTCTTACCTATTTCTTTTTCTTTTAGAGTGGTCCTTCCTGACAAGAAATGTTATATTTAGAATAATCATATAACAACATTTTTTTTAGTTTTGCCATGTTTAAAAACATTTTATTTGATTTTAACATTTGCCTGAGTTTAGAATTTTGGTTTCAAATCACTTTCCCTGTGAGATCTGCATGTGTCACTTTTCTTTTCTGTCATTCAGTGTTACCAGTTATCTCAGTTTCATTCTTATTTCTTTATAGGTGATGTATTACTTTTTCTGTAATAAAACCTGTATGATTAATACAGACAGTTCTAATATTTTTGTTTCCATTGTTACTTTTCCTTGAACTGAATCTTCAAGAAAATGGCATCGAGACTCTGGGCTTTGTGTTTACGTGTACAATGTGTCTATAGGCATGTTTCTGCCTAGGGTGATTTTATGGTGAATCTAAAGAAAATGATCACCTCTACTATTACTAAATTAAAAGGCCTTTGTTTTTCTGAAAGAGAACCACTATTCTAGCTGTTCAGAGTTTCAACTTAAAATTGAATCCTCTGATAATTACATCAAGGCTCATTCATCATTCGTGTACTCGGTGATGCAGCTTGCTGATTCTCTGAATTTTTTGTTTGTTTGTTTGTTTTGGAATCACCACTCTTACCTCAGTCTTCTGGACTGCTGTGTTTCTTAACTGTATTTCTTATATATCCAATCTCATTGGCCTTTAATGATCCATAGTTCTTCAAACATCAGGTTACCTTCTGGCCAATTTTCTTGGTTGGAAGAACTATGATGGTTTTAACGTTTAAAAATGTATTTAGTTGTCATATTTGATCATTGGAAATAAAGGAAGAGGAGATATTTGAGGTTATCAGACATGTTTCGAGTCACTTGAAATTGCTGGTTTTCTCTAAAAGATTCAGAAAATAATATACAGGAGGGTAAGTTGCCCCAATCATGTCTATGTTTAGAACATAATTCAACCATTTGAACATAATTATCAAGTCTTCCTATCCTTAAAAGAAATGCATTTTCTTTTCTTTTTTGTTTGTTTGTTTTTTTCAGACAGGGTGTTGCTCTGTCACCCTGGCTGGAGAACAGTGATGCAATCATGGTTCACAGAGTACCCGCAACCTCCCAGGCTAAAGCAATTCTCCCACCTCAGGTCCCAGGAGTGGCTGGGACTACAGGTGCACACCAACAGGCCTGTCTAATTTTGTGTGTTTTTATAGAGATGGAGTTTCGCTATGTTGCCCACACTGGTCCCAAACTTCTGGGCTGAAGCAATCTATGAGTCTCAGCCACCCAAAGTGCTGGGATTATGGGCATGAGCCACCATGCCTGGGACATTTCCTTTTTAATGTCATCTTTGCTATATTCTCTGTGGTAGGTGGGATTCTAAGATGGCCATCAAGATTACCAGTACTTCTAATGTGCACACATCTTCAATCAGTCATTAATTTATTTTCCACTCTGAAGTAATTTTGCAGATACAATTAAGACCTTAAATCAGCTAACTTTAACATTATCCCATTTGGCCTAACCTAATTCCCTTAGCCCTTTATGAATACTGAGTTTTCTCTGGCTGGTCTCAAAAGAGGCAATCAGAGATTTGAAGCATGAGAAGAATTTGACACATGAGAAATTCTCCATTGCTGGCTTTGAAGATGGAAGGAGCAACATGACAAGGAATGAGGCTGCATCCTGTAGTTAAGGGAGGTCTCTGACTGACAGCCAGCAAGAAAACAGTTATCTGGGACCTCCAGCCGTGAAAAACTGAATCCCACCAACATCATGAATAAGCTTGGAAGCAGATATTTCTCCAGAGCTTCCAGATGAGAACCTGGTCTTTGATTCCAGTCTTACATGCCCTGAGGAGAGAACACAGCCACTGTGCCTCACTTTTCATCTCTGAAATTGTGACTTATAAACATGGATTATTTTAAGCCATTTAGTTTCTTATGCTTTTTACATAGCTGTAGAAAACTGGCACTTTCTCTCACCATCCTATACTTGTTATGTTAAACTCTAAAAATTACTTCTACATTCTCATATACTTGTTTCTGTGATAGCTGTCCTTTTATCTATTAAAGATGGTTGTCTTTTGTTTTTGACAATGACACCATGCTTATTTACAATTCTTCATAAATTATTTCTTGGGAATATGCCATCCTCTTCTGAAAAAAGTATTACATATCCCATATACAACATATTTTATTCTATTATACCTTTACTGCTGACAGCATTCCTTTTTCCATCACTTTGCTTCTATAGCATCTTCAATAGTGTTGTATCCCTCAGAAATAGACAAATCATATGGTTGAATTAAGTTGTGACTCAATAGAGACAAGATAGACCTGTAACAAGTTTAACATATTCCTTCAATGGAGGAGAGATTTGAATAGAAACTATTACACTATTGACGCTAAAATAAAGGAATATGATAGAGATTTATGCTTGCAGATACAAATGGTCAAAGGTTATATCATTTAAATGATAATAATAGCAATAATTATGCCATGTAATTGCATTAACATTTTGTAATTTGGGAAACATTATCATGTTTATTATTTTACTTTGATTTTCCAAAAAAAACCTTAAATACAGGAAGTTTACATTTAATAGATAGGATACAGAGTTCTTTATAATGTAATTTATAAAATCATAAAGATATTTATGAATCCTAGTCTATAGATAAATATTGACACTTAAACCTATTCTCCTTCCAAAACATCTGATACCCTCCTGTTGTGATATGTTTTTGCTAGAAAATAATTATTTCTTAGGCACTGTATTATTTCCTATTGCTTCTGTAATAATTCATTACAAATTGAGTGACTTAAAATGACACATTTTCCTTACAATTCTGGATGTCAGCAGTCCTAAAGGCAAGGTTTCAGCAGGGTTGTTTTTCTCTAGAGGCACTAGAAGACAATCTGTTCCTTTGACTTTACCAGCTTTAAGGGGCCTCTTTTATTCCTTGGATGGTGGCCTCTTTCCCCATTTTAAAAGCTAGCAGCAGCCTAACATCATTGAATCTCTCTCGTTCTCTTCCCCTACCTCAACCTCTGCTCTGTCATCACATCTTTTTCTCTGAATCAGACTCACTCTTTGATTAAAAGGACCCTTTGATTACATATAGCTCACCATGTAATCTAAAACAATATTCTTTTAAGGCTCTTAATCACATCTGCAAAGTCACTTTGCCACGTAAGGTAACTTGTTTGTATGTTCTGGGGATGAGGAAATAAACATTTTAGGGAGGATATTATTAAGTCTACCGCAGGTATCCATGGATTAGAATTATAAGATAGCTAATATCAATAGGTTTATTCAATATTAAGTTTAGCAGACTTCTAAAACTCCAACTCCTCATCAACACCACTAAATTTTAAACAGTTCCATATATTGTACTTAAAAGATGAAACAGTGTATAAAATGTGCTTTAATGAATTCACTGGTAAATACATGTTACTAATAAACGCACAACTCTACAATTTCTTCATGATTATACAAAACTGGGTTATACTTGAATGCAAATTGCTACTCTGTTATTTCAGTTTAATGTGAGTTATTCTGAAGCAAATATCCAGTAAAAGATTAAAGGACAGATTAGCACTGGAGTCATAAAAATAAAGATAAAAAAGCATCGCTCTGTCTTGTGACTTGTGACTTTAAGAAAGTTAACAGCTACCTTCAGTTTTTGGAGGTGAAATGCCACAACTATTTTTTTTCTTACAGTTCCATAATTTGAAATTTTTATACAATAGCTCCTTTGGAAACTGTTCCAACTCTTAAGCTGATTAAGTTATGAACTGCTATTTTTTTCTCTAGGTCTTTTTAGAATTCATCTCTGGACTATTGTAGTGTTATATTAGGAAAAAGTCTGTTTTCAACAGACAGCAACAATGAAATGTGACTGGCATCATCCCAACTGGTTTTATTGAGGAGAATGTAGCAACATTAACAGATGAGTTCAGAAGACAAGATAATTACTTTATTAGCTGCTAAGGGCATTTATTTATAATTTATTTATATAAATAGGCAAAAATTACATGCATTTAAATAATTTTAAACTTATTAAAACAGACATATGATCCATTGCTTCAAAACACATAAACCAAATTGACAACACAAACAAAATGTAAAGTGCTTTTCTAAAACATAAAGTGCATTCTAAAGTCTTCTACCTTTAGAAATTCACTTGATATCTATATTATACAAATGAAATGTCATCATATTTATTGATAAAGATATATTTATTCCAACTTTAAACTGGTTTTATTTAAAATGTTCATGGCATTTATTCCTTTAAGCAATAACACCACATTCTTAAATCATATTTTTGAAAAAGTTTTTTGTCTTAATTTACAAGATAAGGTAACCTCTGTGTCAATTATCTCAATCTCAATTGAGATTTATATTCAATACATAGAATTCTACCTTTTAGCTGTAGGGTTTCAATAAGGAAAAGAAAGAAACTGATATTTAGTAAGAAGACAACTGCTATTGAGTGATAGGCAGTATATGTGCTTTACATATATATTATGCCAAAAATTTATGTGATCCCTGCAATTGTTCAGATCAAAAGCAATCTTCTGGACTGTTCATGGTTTATTTATTAAAAGAGGAATAAAACAATGTAATAGCTTGGGTATCAGTAATTTCATTTTCTATCTTTTTGGATTTTAAAAGTTTTTTATTTTTATACTTGAATTTTACTTCAGATTGGGGGGAAACATGTGCAGATTTTATATATATATATATAGTGTGATGCCGAAATTTGGTCTCATTACCCAGGTTGTGAGCATAGTACTCAACAATTAGTTTTCAATCCTTCCTTCCTTCCTCTAGTAGTTCCCAGTATCTACTGTGGTCATCTTTGTGTTGATAAGTACCAAATGTTTAGCTCCTATTTTTAAGTGAGAACACATGGTATTTCCTTTTTCTGTTGCTGCATTAATTAGCTATGTTAATGACCTCCAGCTGCATTCATGTTGCTGCAAAGGACATGATTTTGTTCTATGTATGGCTGTGTAGTATTCCATGGCATAAATATACCACATTTTCTTCATCCAGTTCACTGCTGATGGGCACATAGGTTGATGAGCACATAGGTTGATGAGCACATAGGTCTTTGCTATTATGAATAGAGCTGCAATGAACATAACACGTGAATGTGTCTTTATGGTAAAAGGATTTATATTCCTTTGGAAATATACCCAATAATGAAATTACTGAATCAAACGGTAATTGTGCTTTCAGTTATTTGAGAAATTTCCAAACTGTTTTCCACAGTGGTTGAACTAATTTACATTCTCAAAAACAGTGCAGAAGCATTCTCTTTTCTTCACAGCCTTGCTAGAAGCTATTATTTTTTGACTTTTATATAATAGCCATTCTGACTGGTATGAGATGGTATATCACTGTGGTTTTGATTTGCATTTCCCTAATGATTAGTAATGTTGAGCATTTTTCAGGTGTTTATTGACCATTTGTATATCTTCTTTTGAGAAGTGTCTGGATGTGTATCTTGCCCACTTTTTAAGAGTATTATTTGTTTTTGTTGGTTGTTCATTTGTTTAAGTTCCTTATAGATTCATGATATTAGACCTTAGTCAGATGTATAGTTTGTAAATATTTTTCCCATTCTGCAGGTTATCTGTTTACTTTGTTGATAATTTCTTTTGATGTGCAGAAGCTCTTTATTTTTAATTAGGTCCAGTTGTCAATTTTTGCTTTTCTTGCATATTGCTTTTGAGGACTTAGTCATAAATTCTTTACCAAGGGTAATTTCAGAATGCTGTTTCCCAGGTGTTCTTTTAGGCTACTTATAGTTTGAAGTCTTACATCTTTAATATATCTTAAGTTAATTTTTGTATGTGATGAAAGGAAGGGGTTCAGTTTCATTCTTTGGCATATAGATGGCCAGTTATCACAGCATTATTTATTAAATAGGGAGTCCCTTCCCCATTCTTATTTTTGACAACTTTTTCAAAGGTCAGACAGCTGTAGGTGTGCAGCTTTATGCCTAGGTTCTCTCTTTGGTTCCATTTGTCTATGTGTTTGTTTTTGTACCAGTACCTTGTTGTTTTGGTTAATGAAACCTTATACCATAGTTTGAAGTCTAGTAACATGATACCTCTGGTTTCATTCTTTTTTGATTAAGATTGTTTTTGCTATTCAGCCTCTTTTTTGGTTCCATATCCATTTTAGGGTAGTATTTCTAGTTTTGCAAAGAATGGCATTAGTAGGTAGTTTGATACAAATGGCATTTAATCTATCGATTACTTTGTGCAGTATGGTCGTTTTAGCCTTGTTGATTCTTCTAACTCATGAGCATTGATTTTTTTTTTATTTGTTTGTGTGACCTATGATTTCTTTCAGTAATGCTTTGTAGTTCTTCTTGTGTAGATATTTCACCTTTTTGGTTAGAGATGTTCTTAGATATTTTTGTGGCTATTCTAAGTGGGATTATATTCTTGTTATTCATGCATATGAATGCTACAGTGAGTAAGTTAAAAAAACAATCACTTTTGATCTGCATTTTATTTCTTTCTTACTTTCTTTTTCTCCTTTTTTTCCTCCAACTTCTCTGAAAACTTTGTTTCATGGTCTGAAACAATGCTTACTCCTTTTGTTTTCATTTAAAACATTTGTGTAAAATTGAGATTATATTTAGAAAAGGTGAGAAAATAAGGCATTTGTAATTTTTTAGGTGAAATATGCCAAATTTCACCATAATAAAGAGAATAATTCAGTGACATTTAGTACATTTATATCGTGTGAACACTATCGTTTTCTAGATCTAAATTTTCATCTCCTAAAAAGCAACTCTTTAAACTTCATACACAAATTGCTGTTTTCCTATAGCCCTAGCCGCAGGTGACCACTAATCTTTCTGTCCCTATTAATTTAGTTATTCTGACTATTGCATGTAAATTGAATTATACACTATATGACCTTTTTGGTCTGGCTTATTTCCCATATAATACTATTTTTGTGCTGTACCCATATTGTATATTACTTGGATATATCACAGTTTTGTCCATTTATTATTGATTGGAACGTAAGTTGTCTCCACATATTGGCTGTTACAGATAGTGTTGTTATGGTCATCTGTGTAAAAGTTCTTGTTCAAATATCCATTTTTCAAACAATTTGGGCATATACCTAGAAATGGAACTGCTGGGTCATACAGTAATTATATGTTTAATTTTCAAGAATCTGCCAAACTATTTCAACAGTGGCTGCACTATTTTACATTGCCAACAGCAATTAACTAGCATTTCAATTTCTCTGCATCCTTGCCAACATCTATTATGTTCTATTCTTTTTTTAATTTTAACAATCCTAGTGAGTGTGAAATAGTTTCTGATTGTGGCTTTGATTCACATTTCCCTAATTGCTAATGACGTTGCACATCGTTTCATATGCTTACTTACCATTTGTAAATTTTCTGTGGAGAAATGTCTATTCAAGTCTTTTGCCCATGGCAAAAAAAATTAGTTGTCTTTTTGTTTACATATTCTGGATGCTTGGACTTTATAAGATATATTATTTGCAAACATTTCACCTATTCTCTATGTTGTATTCTCGAAGTACTTGATTGTGTCTTTGGAGGCACAAAATTGTTTAATTTTGATGAAGTTTCATTAATATATATATTTTTTTGTTGCTCATGTTTATGGTATTGTATGTAAGAAACCATTGCTCAATCTGAGGCCACGAAGATTTAGCCCTATGCTCACCTTTAAGATTTGTTTGGAATTAGTTTTATATTTAGGTTTGTAATCAATTTTGAGCTAAGTTTTCTCAATGGTGTGAGGTAGGTGTTCAATATCATTCTTTTGCAAACTTAGCTTAACTTATATTCCAAAATTTACTCTGACATAGCTTTATACCTCCTTCTTTATGTAGTTATTGTTATAAATTACATTATGTTTACATTGTTTATATATTGTCATATATATATGTACATATATATTATGTATATATATGTATATGTATATGTATGTATATATATATATGTATATATATATAGTTATATATATATGTATATATATATATAGTTATATATATATATATATATATATATATATATAGTTACCTTTACCAGTGTACTTTATTTCTTTGTATGGCTTCAAGTTCTTTTCTAGAGTTCATTATTTCAGCCTGAATGGCTTCTGGCATTTCTAATAAAGCAAGTCCACTAGCAACAACTCCCTCATAATTTCATATGGACTCTGGAATGCAAGTCGGAGGCTGCATGCAGGTCAGAGGCTCTAGTCCAATTGCCTAGAAAATGTAGCTCATCTTGATCTGACCCATCCTGCCACACACGCATTTTTGAATGATTATTCAGCTTAGAAGGATACAGGCCAGCATCTCACATCCACTTTAGTAGGAGTCCTTGTATTCCTACAGTAATGTTAAGGCTCTTTTCTCTGGTATTCCAAACTACAGTTTAGTTGCAGAAAGATGAGATAATGTGGTTGGATGTGACAGCCTCTGTGGGTTAGAAGCTCCATTTCACAAATAAGAACTAATATATTTTGTAAGAGACTCTCTCGGTTAACTTCCATTGTTCTGGCAAGGGACAAATTTAGTTTGTATTTAGGAAAATCCCAGTATGGCTTCCCACCAAATAATAAATCCTTCACATACTTCCCAGTCCAAAATCAATTTGAAGTTTTTTGTAAACATAACTTACAAATCACAAGTCAAATTTTCTAATAACAGGAATTAATATTCCACCTTTATTACCTATCTAAGAATTGGAAATCTAAAGTTACACCAGGTTTAAATTCCTCTATAAAGAAGAAGAAAACACTTGCTAAACTGTTACAATTTATTTATTGTGTATTGAGCAATAAATCACTTGTAACTATATATACACAACATTTTTGGAAAAGATAAGAATAAATGATATATTTACACTCATATAATATAATATTATATTTCTTACAAACCACTATCCCAACTGTGTCTATATATTGTTTTCCCATTATACCAAATAAATGATTAGAATATTAATTAACCCACATAGATTTCATGGTTTTAAAAATTATGTAAACAAAAGTTCACCAGATTGATCTTATCCATTTTATTTGATATATTGATTTACTTGCAGTATGTTCAAAGAATTTGAAATCTTTGAAATAATCTAGTTATTTATTAAGTTATATATATATGAAAATATCATTTGAGTAAACATATAGTAGTAATTTTTATTGTGGTTTTACAATACATTTTATTTTTATATTTTAAACTGAAATTTAAGAAACTCTTATCTGTGTAAAACATTCTAGTCAGAAGAAAATGGGAAATAACATGGTGGAAGACAAAAGTAAAATTATTCCATATTTACTTTACAATGAGAGATATGATTAACATCTCATATATTTTCTGGCATTTTTATTCTATTCCTATAGAGGCAGATACTTTTGAATACATTGTAAAAATATTTGCATTTAAAAAATAACATTATGGTCAAAGAATATCCCAAATATTTTACAGCTATTAACATTATTGGTAATAGCTGCATAGTATATCTCTATAAAGTTGAGCCATATCTCTTAAATATTCTTCAATCACTGGGCACTCTAGTTGTTTGTATATATATATTTAAAAAATGATAGCATCAATACCTCTTACACTTGAGTTTCTATTGCTCTCACTGTACTATCCAATATTTTTGTTAGCAAATTTTCAAAGTCTCCTATTATATGAGGAAGTTAATCACTGCCATCCCATGTGCATTCAATTTGAAAAGTATTCATGAGCACTTACAATGCATGAGACACTTCTGATCCAACACTTAAGAAAATGAACTAAATGGTCAGAAAATCAGTTTCAGACAAAACATGCACAGATTGCAAAGACTTTTATATTAGAACTAGAATTAGATTTTGTACACAAAGAGAAACTTGAGTTAATGGAATCTAAAGAACGAGAGGCCTTGGGGAAAGATATTGTTCAGATCTGATATGTCATTAAGAGATTAGATGCTTTTAAAGCTGCCATGAGAAAAATCTAAATGATACACACTCATGGTAGTAATGGGAAAGGAAATTTTAAAGAGTCTTCCACAGGTTCACTCAGCATAGTGTCATTGATCAAATAATGACTAGAACAAAATTACACATTAAAGTGTGATAACATCCACTAGAGTATCTTAACCTTCTCTGAAGAAAGATATTTGCTAACATTCTAATAGAACCTTCTGCATAGTGTCATTGAAGAGAGCTAAATCAATTCAGGAAATAGAGTGATTGAGTTGTAATTATTTGATGATACTACTTCTCTACAAGGCAAAAATCACACTTAGGTTTTTCAAAAGCTCATAAAAATAGTTCTTGACAGGAACAACTCTCTGGGATTCAAAGGAAGCATTAAGCCTGTGGGAACAGTAATAGTGGAAAATATATTAACTTACTAAGAAATATGAAACTATAAACAAAAAATTGGAACAAGAGAATAATGTTTTTACTTGTGGTAGGGAAAACACTTAACAAGGTACTTCTTGTTATTAATTGAAATATGTATTTTATTTCACTAACTAACTCTATTTTGAAAGATGGCATTGGAAACATAGAAAATAAAACTTAGAATAACTTAGAATATAAAATTTAGAATATAAAAACTGAAAGGAATTTTACATATCATATGAGGAGGCAGAGGTCTAAAACCATAAGGAGAACTATCCCGGAGTAAATGAATATGTAAGATAAGATTACATTCAACTATAAATAAGAGAAATCTCAAATTTGACTCTAAGAAACATTGGCTGTGCATGGTGGTGGCTCATGCCTGTAATCCTAGCACTTTGGGAGGGTGAGGTGAGCGGATCACAAGTCAAGAGATCAATTTCAGCCTAGCCGATATGGTGAGACCTGTCTCTACTAAAAATACAAAAATTAGCTCCGCATGGTTGCACGTGCCTGTAGTCCTAGCTACTCCAGAGGCTGAGGCAAGATAATTGTTTAAACCCATGAGGGGGAAGTTGCAGTCACCGGAGACCATGCCACTGCACTCCAGCCTGGCGACATTCTAACACTCCTTCTCAAAAAAAAAAAAAATGCGTAAGTAATCTGTCAAAGGCTGTTGTTGTATTTCAGTGATGCCATTAAAGACACTCCTGTGTAAATTTCAAAATCAAGTTGTTTTCAACTCTTCTTAATCTTCAAGATTTTCCAGGCTAGCCCTTTGCATTTCAATGTGAATTTTAGAATCAAGTTATCAACTTCCATGAAAAGCTCTGCTTGAATTTTGATTGATTCTATAGGTAAATTTAAAGATAATTAACATGCAAAATACTAAACTTCTTTTTTTTCTTTTTTCTGTTTATTTTAATTAATTAATTAATTTTTTGAAAGAAAAAAAGGAGTGAAGGAGAGGAAGAAAGAGGAAGAAAAAGAGGGAGAGAGAACAGGAATGTAGCTTTATTCTAAAAAGGGGTATTCATAATATTTTGTGTATTTAAGGTGGAGAATGTATATTTTGTGTATTTAAAGTGGAGAGCTCTATAAATATTTATTGAGTTTACTTGTTCTGGATCTGAGTTCAAGTCCTGGATATCCTTATTAATTTTCTGTCTCATTGAGTCTAAATCTCTTTATGAGTCTTACACATCTGGGTGTTAGGATCTTTAGCTCTTATTGTTGCACTGATGCTTTTACCACTATATCTTTGTTGCTTTGAAATCTATTTTATCAGATGTGAGAATTGCAACTCCTGATTTTTATTTATTTATTTATTTTTGCTCTTTATTTGGTTGGTAAATCTTTCTCCATCCCTTTGTTTTGAGTCTTTGTGTATCTTTGGATGTGAAATGGGTCTGGATGTAGCATACCATTAGGTTTTGGCTGTATCTTTTGATTGGGGGATTTAGTCAACTTAAATTTA
>CM052653.1:52784829-52825928 GCA_028533165.1 Leontopithecus rosalia | reverse complement strand
CTGGTTTTCCCTTTCTATGTATACTTCTTTCAGAAGCTCTTGTAAAGTCAGCCTGGTGGTAATAAAATCTCTGAGTACTTGCTTGTTCATAAAAGATTTTATTTTTTCTTCAATTGTGAAGCTTAGTTTGGCAGGATATGAAATTCTGGGCTGAAAGTTCTGTTCTTTAAGGATGTTGAATATCGGCCCCTACTGTCTTCTGGCTTGTAGGGTTTCTACTGAGAGATCTGCTGTAAGTCTAATAGGCTTCCCTTTGTGGGTAACCTGACCTTTCTCTCTGGCTGCCCTTAGTATTTTCTCCTTTGTTTCAACCCTGGTGAATCTAACGATTATGCACCTTGGGTTTGCTCTTCTTGAGGAATATCTTTGTGGTGTTCTCTGTATTACCTGGGGTTGACTATTGTCCTGCTTTGCTAGATTAGGAAAGTTTTCCTGAATAATATCCTGAAGAGTATTTTCCAGCTTGGATTCATTCTGTCTGTCGTATTCAGGTATACCTATCAAATGTAAATTAGGTCTTTTCACATAGTCCCATATTTCTTGGAGACTTTGCACATTCCTTTTTATCCTTTTTTCTCTATTCTTGTCTTTTCATTTTATTTCATTAAGTAGGTCTTCAACCTCTGATATCCTTTCTTCTGCTTGGAAAATACTAAACTTGGAAAATACTAAACTTTTCCAATCTATGATTACAATATATCTTTTCATTTATCTATGTCTTTAATTTTTCTAAGTAATATTAGTAGTTGCCAGAGTACAATTCTTGGAAACCTTTCAATAAATTTATTCCTAAGAGTTTGAAAAAATAAAATAAAAAAGACTAAGTACCTTCTGATTTTTCTGCTCTGCTTTAATTGATTAAATGGGGCTTACCACATTATGGAGCATAATCTATTATGCTAAAAATCTACTGATTTAAATTTTGATCTTATCTAAAAAACATATTCATAATAAAATATAGACTGGTGTTTGACCAATATATAGATATCATGGCCTAGTCAAGTTGACACATGCAATTAACCATCACAAGTTCACCTCTTTCTAAGTTAACTCGGCACCCATACACATCTCCTTAACCCAAACTTAATCTCTAAATAAACAAAATAACAAGGTCACACTCTGTCTAATATGATACAACTATCCTGCATACAACCCAAAACATACCAATCCTTTCCCCAGAAGATAATTCAAAATCATAGGGTAATATTCACTTTTATCCTTAAAATCCCATAACTTTAATATAATGATGTAAAATCAACAACAGTTAAATACTATGTTATAATTCAGTACATATTATGTCATCTCATAAAAGGATAAATAAGAAAAACAAATATGCATGTGTGTGTGTGTAGTCTCCCCTTATCTGCAGTTTTAGTTACTCGCAGTCAACTGTGTTCTAAAAATAGGTAAGCATAGTACAATCAGATATTTTGGAAAAAAAGAAAAAAATCATATTCCCATAACTTATATTACAGTATATTGTTATGATTGTTCTATTTTATTATTAGTTATCATTGCTAATCCCTTTTTTTTATTATACTTTAGTTTCTGGGGTACATGTGCAGATCATGCAGGATTGTTGCATAGGTACATACATGACAAGGCGGTTTGCTGCCTACATCCCCCGGTCACCTATATCTGGCATTTCTCCCCATGTCATCCCTCCCCAGCCTCCGCACCCCGCACTGTCCCTCTCTTACCTCACCCCCAACAGGCCCTAGTGTGTGATGCTCTTCTCCCTCATTGTTAATTTCTTACTGTGCCTAGTTTATAAATTAAACTATTTCATAGGGATGTATGTGTGTGTGTGTGTGTACACACACACACACACACACACATATATATATATATGAAAAGTCACTAAACATAGGATTTGATATTATGTGTGGTTTTAGGCATCCACTGGGGTTTTTGGAATGTATCCCATGCAGATAAGGGGCAACTAGTACACACACACACACACACTCACACACAAATATTTATGTAAAATGAGGGAAATATTCTCATGTCAATTGAGATCCTCATTTCTGTAACTGGCCACATGGTTATTGCCAGTATTTACACATGCATTCTTTTATTATCCATTGCCTTTACCCTCAGAAAGCACCTCAACTGATAGTCATTCCTTGACTAGTAGGATGCTTCAAGACTTCATTTTGAGGGTTGTGTCCATTATTAGTCTTGCCTGAATTGTTGTATGTTTTCACTGATGTCAGTCAGAGGACATAGTAATACTAAGATATGCCCTATGGGGTCCTGTATTCCAGATATAATCTTCCTTACCTCCCTTGTGGAGTAACAGTCCGATTTCACCTTAGTAATTTAAGTCAATCACCCCATCCAGCATGGAACTCCCTTCTTTGCCTGTTGATTCAGAGACTTAGCAGCCCAAAGTGGATAGCTGTAGCTTAATCCACTGTGTCTTATCTCCCAGTTCAGTGGAACAATTAATATGTCTCCTGATGAAAGGATTCCTTCCTTTGGAACTAAGACCTCTAGGCCAGCAGAACATAAGGTTGCATAAGTCGGAAGCAAAAAATTTGGTAGCAAACAGGTCAATAGTGGTAATAGGGAGTGCACCTGTCCCATGTTAACCTCCTGATTCCTGGAAGCATGAATCCTGGCCATAAGGCAAACAACATGATATATTGGATGCTAATTCAGAACATGTATAGCCTTCTGGAGCATCTTACCAAAACCCAGCCTGGTATTGCCACCTGGCTGGAGTTGTAACTGAATTTTCTCTTTTGGGGGTATAGGAGGGTAATCAAACAGCATTTATTTTAAAATTTAAATTCAAAATGTATATATATGCTTTGTTCCAACAACTTTTCCTTTCAAGTAATTTATCCTTCAGAGATATTTGCACATGTACACAGATATATGTAAAAATACTTCACTGCTATCTACCTGTTTGTAATAATGAGAAATAAACAACCTAGACATATACCAGTAGGGGAGGGGTATATATATGTTATGGTACTCCAAACTCTCAGCCACCATAGCACATTAAACTTAGTGTTTAGTGTAAAGTGCTTGTTTCAGCATATAAAGAGAGCAAAATATCTTTTTTTCACCCGTTCTTTTCTCTTTTGAAGAGTTTCCTATGTAACTGAACTTTCAAAAGGCCATTCTACCATTCTATCAAACCAGTTTCTTCAGGGTAACAGAAAACATGGTAAGAGAAGTGAATTTCTTCAGCCTGGATCCACTGCAATACTTCATTTGCTGTGAAATTAGTACCTTGATGAGAGAAATGTTGTATGTGGACTACCGTAAATGCAGGTAAGGCAGTCTACAGATGATAGTCTTGTGAGAATCATTGAGTGCAGGGTGGACAAATCAATACTCAGAGTAAGTTTCTCTTCCAGGAGGAAGATAACACTGCCTTTTTCATGATGAAAGCCATCCAATGTACTCAACCTCCTACCAGAGATCACTGCAGAGAATAGTGCTGTATCAGGGATCAGTGGCAGTCTCTGTTGCTGCTCGCAGATTGAGCACTCAGTGATGGCCATAGCCAGGTCAAACCTGATTAATAAAATTCTCCTCCGCTGAGATGACCTCTTGATGCGCATTTATGTGGAACACAAATGTCTTTCTGTTTTTCTTCCATTCAGAGAAGTCTATCCACATACCTATTCTTTCTTGTTACCAAGTTTTAAATCATGTTTCTTGCAAGTTTCTAACCATCCAGCCAACCTATTGGCCACAGCTCATGAATTGGTATGTAATTCTACACCTGGCTATTTCTCCTTCCAGAATCAATGAACGACAAAATTTACACTTGATGTTCTTCTCATTGAGAGGAATTCCTGTCATCACTGCTCTTCATGGTAGTCCTAAAAAGGAACTATAGGCTGGGTGCAGTGGCTCATGCCTATAATCCCTGCACTTTGGGAGGCCATGGTGGGTGAATCACCTGAAGTCAGGAGTTTGAGACAAGCCTGGCCAACATGATGAAACCCCATCTCTTCTAAAAATACAAAAATTAGCTGGGCATGATAGCATGCCCCTCTAGGAGGCTGAGGCAGGAGAATCTTTTGAACAGGAGGTGGATGTTGTGGTGAGCCGAGATCATGCCACTGCACTCCAGCCTGGGCAACAGAGTGAGAATCCATCTCAAAAAAAAAAAAAAAAAAAAAAGAACTTCAGTGTCGCAGCTGTCTATTCCAAGTGGTGTGTGCATGTCACATAGGACCATCTGTAAACCAGGTTGAGTTTTCTTTCCCCCATCAAATGTCACTTGCTCAATGTGGTTAAGAGAACTCTTTTCCCTACTCTTTAAAAACTTGCAGCTAAAAAGCATCTGTATTACCATGCAACTAAGAGCAGTAGAGAAAAAAAGACCTGTAATTCATTATTATTTTTCTCTGAATGTTCTTTCTGTCTAGAGAGTTTTCCCTGAGATATCTGTTCAGCTTATTTCACATTTCTTACAAGTCTATGCTCAAATGTCACCTTCTCAATGTGGACTTCTATGGTGAACACACTCTAAAGTACTCCCAGTGGGTCATGCCTTTATATAATTCCCCTCCCTTGCATGTGGATGGAAACTGTGACTTCTTTCTAATTGACAAAATATGAAAAATGGGTGAGATAGCACTCCATTGACTAGGTTGCTTTATATACTTTGAATGGAGAGAGAGACTCTTACTTGATAATTTTGAATAAACTGTGTTGGGAGAAGGTCTTAAAGTGTGTGATGGAGGATATGTTGTTTGCTGAGGGGCAATGGCAAGAAACACCAACCCATCCCCAGGCAGAAAACTGCTAGAATAGTAAGCAATATGTACCAGTCATGCACTAGTTAAGCCAGTTCCCAAAACACAGGATACACATCCTTGTCCCTATTGCTAACTCACGAAGAGTGCTCTCTAGCTTATTTCTATTTTTGTAGTGAACAGGCACTATCTGCCTGTTTAGTGTATCTTTATTTTATAAAGAAACACTGATCACCTGCTTATCAAAAAGGATCATTTGTTCACAAAGAATAAATATGTAGGTCAGAGTCCGCTCTGGGCTTTCAGCTGGGAAATGCCATCAGTCCCCTGATGTCCCACTCTAATCCCACTTCACAATCTATCTTTGTTACTGTTTCTTAATTCCTTCAACACTGCCTGGGTTGGGGTCTCTACAACTGAGCTTGTCTCAATAACTGTCATGTTTTAAGTGGGTTTTGTGAAAGATCCCTGGGACAAGAAACTGCTGACAGCCTCTAATTGCTGAAAATCAGTAAGAAGCCCAGACTGTCATTCCTACTACCACAAGGAAATGAATTTCACCAATAGCCTTAGAAAGCTTGGAAGTGGACATTTTCCACAGACAATCCTCCAGATGAGAATACAACATACCCAACATCTTGATGGAAGAAAGGACAGGTATGCTGACCATGGAATAAATGTGGGTTGGTTACACTGCTAAATTTGTGGTAATCTGTTACATAGAAATGGAAAATTCATACACGTTCCCTAATCACTATTTGAAATTGCTAGACCTTCCTTCACTATATGCCCTTTGGGCCTTTCTGCTTTGTTTCATCCACAGCACTTTTCACTGTCCGATATTCTATACAACTAACTTGTTTATATGTTTTAATATCTTTTCCTTCCAACTATAATAAAAATTTTATTTTAAAAAGCAGAATTCGTTTCTGCTTTGTCACAGACATATCAACTATGCTTAGAATAGCACCTGACAAATAAAGAGCACTCAGTGTAAGAGACATGTATATATGTATTACAACGAAATCAGCCAGATCTGAAGACTTAGGCAGCTTAAGTAACATACAGCAGAATAAATATAGGAGATAGATCACAGGGTATGATCCACAAAGTCTTGATTCCAGTCCTAGATCTACCATTTTCATTTAACTCTGCACAAGTCTTTCAAATTTACTTAACTTCAGTTTTAATATTTCTAAATATGGATAATAATGCAAGCCTTATGTAGTTACATATTTATTATCATTATCAGACAAGGTAATATATATAATAATGCTTAATCAATTTTAAGTCGTATTCTGAATGAACAATACAGATGGCTAATATGCATGTAAAAATATCAACCTTCATAGTAAACAAATTATAAGCAAAACATTAATGATAAATCACTTATTGACAATAAATTAAAACACTGAGTGATGCTACCCAATATTGGACATGGTATATATTTTTATACATGTTGAGAGTAGTGTGAAAATGGTGTAATGAATTGCTATTTTGAGAACATCAAAAGCCTCAAGAAGAGAACACATATCTCCTTTACTCAAGCAGCCCTGTTTGTAGGAATCTATCTTTGGTATGTGATCAGAAAGGTATACAAAGTACAGGTATAAGGGTGTTTATGAAAATTTGCTTGGCAATTGTAAAACAACATAGTTAACCTAAATGTTAAAGTACAAACTGAGGAGTAACTAACATACAGTTACTTTTTATATTTTCTCTTATTGTTAGTGACTCTACATTCTCTCTGTCTCTCTCTTCTTACATTGATCAAACCTTTGCTAATCTCTAAACTTTATCCACTAATCTGAGGCTAGAATCATCGGAAAGTTCCCAAATCATGCATTTCCTGAGAATATATCTGATAATTAATGTTAGTTTGATCTACATCGCCCTTATGACACTTTGGTTCTATATAGAACTAAGAGAAGTAAATACATTAAAAAGTAGAGTAGACCCTCTGAGATGGTCTCATAACCAAAAAATATTGAGTTCTCTATACTTTTTCATTTGCAACTTGCATATTTCCAAAGCATACATTGAATTATATGCCAGTGTATATTATAATTTGTTTTGGATAAAATTGCTAGATCACTTTTTATCACAAATTACTTTTAATAGTTTTCTAATTTTCTAATTCTTGCTAACTGCCATTTGTCTTGACATTTATTACTAAGAATTCCTTACAAATGCTTTTCAGTAAATTGTTGAGGAAGCTTTAGAAATATCATTGATATTTTCATGTTTCACTGATAAAGTCTTATATATTTATTTGTGTGAAAATTAAGTGCTATTATTTCCACTTGGTATTCTAAAAAATATTACAGTCATACATTACTTAACAACCAGAATCCATTCTGATAAATATGTCATTACACAATTTCATTACTGTGCAAAAATAATAGATTGTACTTATACTAACTTAGGTACTGCAGCTTACTACACACCTATGCTATATGCTATAGCCTATTGCTCCTAGGCTACAAACCTGTATGGCATGTTACTATAGCAGATACTGTGGGCAATTGTAACAGAATGTTACTTGTGTATCTAAACATATTTTAACAAAGAAGAGATAATGCATTTCCTTATGATGCTATGACATCTACAATATCTGTAGGCAACAGGATATTTTCATCTCCATTATAATAATTTTCTGGGACCACATTTCTTTTTTTTTGTCTTTTTCTTCCTTCCTTCCTTCCTTCCTTTCTTTCTTTCTTTCTTTCTTTCTTTCTTTCTTTCTTTCTTTCTTTCTTTCTTTCTTTCTTTCTTCTTTCTTTCTTTCTCTTTCTTTCTTTCTTTCTTTCTTTCTTTCTTTCTTTCTTTCTTTCTTTCTTTCTTTCTTTCTTTCTCTTTTTCATAGTTTCTTTTTTTTTTGAGATGGAGTCTCACTCTGTCACCCAGGTTGGACTGCAGTGGCATGATCTTGGCTCACTGCAACCTCTGTTTCCCAGGTGCAGGTAATTCTCCTGCCTCAACCTCCTGAGCAGCTGGGACTACAGGCACGTACCATCATGCACAGATAATTTTTGTAGTTTTGGTAGGAACGGGATTTCATCGGAGTCTGGTGGGGTCACATTTATATAAGCAGTCCATCATTGACCAAATGTCCTTATTTGGAGCTTACCTCTACTTGGTTTCTATTATTCACCTTTCAAAATTACCTTTCTAGATGTAAATATGAGGTTGAACTTTATTCTGAGGTTGCAGAAAAATATAAGACAAAATATTAAAACTTGCAAATTCTAGTTTTAAAAGTCTATAAAGTATTTGGCCAGGTCTCAAAGCAGTTGAATATTGTCAAAATATTAGGTGAGTTGGTTTACCCTGCTTTCAGGAAGTCTGTCACAAAGAAAAGTATTTGTGCACAGAAGATCAAGATTAGTATGATCACCTGGATGTAGCTTAGTGCTTCTGATCAGCCTCTACAATATCGACACATTTACATTTTGTTTATTTTTAATAGTAATTTTTATTTTTTGTGGACACCTAGTAGGCATATATGTTTAAGGCTTACATAAGATATTTTGACATAGGCATGCAATGCATAATAATTATATGAGAGTAAATAGGGTATCCCTTACCTCAAGCATTTAGACTTTGTGTTTCAAACAATTCAATTACTTTTAGTTATTTTTAAGTGTACAATTAAGTTATCTTTCTTCTATAGTCACTCTTTCATGTAAAAAATATAGGACTTACTTATTCTAACTGCACATTTGTACCCATTAAATATCCCCCACTTACCCCACCCCCAAATACCCTTTCTATCCTCTATTAACCATTCTTCTACTCTCTGTCTCCTTGAGTTTGTTTTAATTGTTAGCTCCCAAAGATAATTTCACTTAAGATAATGATCTCCAGTTCCATCCACGTATTGAAAATAACAGGATCTCTTTCTTTTCAGTGGCTGAATAATATTTCATGTGTATATGTACAGCATGTTCTTTTTCCATTTATCTGTTGATGGACACTTAGGCTGCTTCCAAATATGTACTATTGTGAATAGTGCTGCAATAAACATGAGAGAGCAGGTGTCTCTATAATATACTGATTTCCTTTCTTTTGAGTATAGTGGGACTGCTGGATTGTATGGTGGCTCTATTTTTAGGTTTTTAAGGAACCTCCAAACTGTTCTCCAGAGTCATTGTACAAATCTGCATTCCTACCAACAATGTACAATGGTTCCTTTTTCTCCACATCTTCACTAGCATTTTTTATTGTTTGTTCTTTGGAGAAAAGCCATTTTAACTAGCGGGAGATGATGTCTCATTGTAGTTTTGATTTGCATTTCTCCAATGGTCAGTGATGTTGACCACCTTTTCATTTACCTGTTATTCTTACATCTTCTTTTCAGCAATATCTATTTAGATATTTTCCCCTTTTTAAATCTGATTATTTGATTTTTTCTTATAGAGTTCTTTGAACTCCTTATGTATCTTGATTATTAATTCCTTGTCAGATGGGTAGTTTGAAAATATTTTCTCAGACTCTGTGAGTTGTCTCTTCAGTCTGTTAATTTTTTTTCTGTGAAGAAGCTTTTCAATGGGTGTGATCCCATTTGTCCTTTTCCTTTGATTGTCTGGGTCTATGAGATATTGCTCAAGAAGTCTTTGCCTACTCCAATGTCCTGAAGAGTTTCCCCAGTGTTTTCTTTTAGTAGTTTTATAGTTTGAGGTATTAGTTTTAAATCTTTAAATCCATTTGGTGAGACTTTTGTATATGGCAAAAAAAAAGGAGTCTGATGTCTTTCTTCTGTATATGGATATCTAGTTTGCTCAGTGTCATTTATGAAAGAGACTGTCCTTTCTTCAATATATGTTCTTTGAAGCTTTGATGAAAATGAATTTACTGTAGATGTATGAATTTATTTCTGGGTTCCCTATTCTATTCCACTGGTCTGTCTTTTTCAGGCCGGTACCATGCCATTTTGGTTACTTTAGCTCTATATTATAATTTGAGCCAGGTAACACATTCCTCCAGTTCTGTTCCATAGGCTTATGATACCTTTGGTTATTCTGTTTCTTTTGTGTTTCCATACACATTTTAGAATGTTTTTATTTATGTGAAGAATATCATTAGTATTTTAATGTGAATTGCATTAAATCTGTAGATTACTTCAGGTAGTATGGACATTTTAACAATATTAATTCTTCCAATCCATGAACATGGAATATATTTTCACTTTTTGGTATCCTCTACAATTTCTTACATCAATGTTTTATAGTTTTTTTTATTATATATATCTTTTACTTTTTTAAAAAATATTTATTTTACTTTAAGTTCTCAGGTACATATGCAGATCATGCAGGTTTGTTACATAGTTCTATATCTAAAATTTATAACAAAATATTCTTAATATACTGTTCTGTATTTCTACATTGGTGGTATTAAGATCAATCAATAATTTAATGCAAATATATAATTATATCCACTTTTAATAGTGATATCAAGGAAAAGATTTCAAAGTTTTGCTTTCTGTGAAGTAATTGTATAATTGAGACATTTATGACATAATCTATTTTCATCTAAATTGTACTCTGAAAAGTTGCCTTCTACACAAATATGTCAGTGCAAATAAACACTCTTGAAATATCTCTGTATAATTCAAAAATTATTCTAAAATGATGACATAAATATAGATGAGATATATATACATATACACATACAAAGACACTTTCTATAAATCATGTCAATTAAAATATTAGACATCATTTAAAGCTTAAACTATGTCAATGTTATATATCACTCAAGCTACTTTTTGCTATGTAGGAGAAATTAAGATTTACAATCCAGAATTATTTAACATTATTCATAGTTAATAATTTTTAAAAATAGATAGAAAATATTCTAATTTGGAGGATCTAAATGAGTTACACAATAATTTAAAAATATTTATGAAGCAGACATTTTATATACCAGGTATTGTTCTAAGCTCCTGGTATATATAAGGGCACATGTATAAGGTATTTATCAAAACTTTATCCAATTAGTTTGTTAAAATATTACTAGTGGTATCAGTTCATTCTCATGCTGCAAATAAAGACATACCAGAAACTGGGAAATTTATAAAGGAAAAAGGTTTGACTCACAGTTCCACATGGCTGGAGTGTTCTCACAATCATGGTAGAAAGTGAAAGAAGAGCAAAGTCATATCTTACATGATGGCAGGCAAGAAAGGAAGTGCAGGGGATCTTCCCTTTACAAAACCATCAAATCTCATGAGACTTATTTATTATCACTAGAACAGCACAGGAAATACCTCCTACTGGCTGCTTTCATGAGCTGGTGTTGAGTTTCTTTGGCTTTTCCAAGCACACAGTGCAAGCTGTCAATGGATCTACCATTCTGGTGTCTGGAGGAGGACAGTGATCCCTTCTCACAGCTCTGCTAAGCAGTACCCCACTGTGGACTTTGTTTCAGGGCTCCTACCCCATATTTCCCTTCTGCACTGCCCTATCTGAGGTTCTCCATGAGGGCTCTGCCCCTGCAGCAAACCTCTGCCTGGACATCCAGGAATTTCCATATCCTCTGAAATATAGGCAGAGGTTCCAAAACCTTAATTGTTAACTTCTGTGCACTCACAGGCTCAACAGAATGTGTAAGCCACAAGGGCTTTAGGCTTGCACCCTCCAAAGCAATGACCTGACCTGTACATTGGCCCCTTTTATCCATGGCTAGAATGCAGGGCACTAAGTCCTGAGATGGCACAAAGCACTAAGGTTCTGGGTCTGGCCCACAAAACCATTTTCTCCTCCTAATCCTCTGGGCCTGTGATGGGAGGGGCTACCGTGAAGACCTCTGACATGCCCTGGAGACATTTTCCCTAATGTCTTGGTGATTAACATTTGGCCCCTTGTTACTTATGCAATTTTCCACAACCAGCTTGAATTTCTCCTCAGAAAATGGGGTTTTATTTTCTATTGCATCATCAGGCTACAAATTTTCCAAACTTTTATGTTCTGCTTCCCTTTTATACATAACTTCTAGGTCCAAGCCATAACTTTGAGTACACAAAATGGAAAGCTTTTAACAGCCCCCAAATCACCTCTTGAATGCTTTGCTGCTTAGAAATTTCTTTAGAAAAGTTTTACAAATCTCTATGGTAGGGGCATCAGTCTTTTTGCTAAAGCATAACAAAAGTAATCTTTATTCCAGTTCCCCAAAAGTTCCTCATCTCCATCTGAGACCACCTCAGCCTGGATTTTATTGTCCATATCACTATCAGCATTTTGGTTAAAACCATCAAGAAGTCTCTAGGAAGTTAAAAACTTTCTCATGTCTTCCTGTCTTCTCAGTGCTCCACACTCTTCCAAAGTCTGCATGTTACCCAATTCCTAAGGCACTTCCAAATTTTCAGGAATCTATGCTGCTAATAAAGACACACCTGAAATTGGGTAATGTATAAAGGAAAGAGGTGTAATTGACTCACAGATGCCTAAGGGTGGGAAGGCCTTACAATCATGGTGGAAAGCAAAGGAGGAGAAAAGTTTTGTCTTACATGGAGGTAGGCAAAAGAACAAGTGCAGGGAAACTCCTCTTTATAAAACCCTCAGATCTCATGAGACTTATTCACGCTCACATTAACAGTATGGGAAAGACCTGTATCTATGATTCAATTACCTCCCAGTGGGTCCTTTCCACCACTCATAGGAATTATGGAATCTGCAATTTAAGATGAGATTTGTGTGGGAACACAGCCCCACTACATCACTAGTATAAATCTTATTGTCTTAGAGTCCTACTCAAGATTCAGACATATTACAATTGCATAACAACATGAACCATTAGGGAAAATAGTACCTTAATTATTTTAAGGTACTATTTTCAACTGTACACATCATGGAAGTACATAATGAAAATATTTGGGGCATAAGACAACTTTGATGTCTCTAAGATTATACCACACACATACTATTTATCAATTATGTTCAAGTTGACATGTTGTTTTTCTGGCCATCAATCCAGAAAATGAACTTCTTTAACACAGATGAAAAATAATGCCCAATGTAGTAAGAATTTCTAGAAAAACAGTACTAATTTTCTTCCAGTATCTTGAATTATTTTGGAAATGTGCCTGCTATATGAGAGAAAGGATTTTTTTAAATCACATCAGTAGAGATCATTTACGTTATGCATTAACATAATTCATTTACTCTTAGAACACACAAAAACGGCTGCTCTGCCTATGGAGTAGCCATTTTTTATTCCTTTACTTTCCTAATAAACTTTTCACTTACACACACACACACACACACACACACACACACACGACTAGATAACTTTCTAATGTACAGTACATCCAAATATAAGAAAACTTGTGTATATATATATAACTGAGATACATAAGCAAGTTAAACTTTTTTTGGAAATTTGGGGTTTATAAGACAAACATGCTTCATACGAATTAGACAGGCAAAGAAATAGCAGGAAACAGTCAATAAGAAGAGATTAAAGTTTTCAATTCCAATTTGCCTAAGGCATACATATAAATTTTACTCTAATGTAGTAATATGTGTTGGCTATTTCACAAGCCAAAATGCAAGAAAATACTTTTGTTAGAAATGGTTCATCATGAATGTTATGTTTACCTTTGACAAGGTCAAAGATGATGCATTGGAAAATTTCAACAATAGCAATGAAACTTTAAAACTGCTATTGACCAAAATACAATTAATCATTTTTATTTTTTTTTTAAACAGAGGCTCAAGGAACTGAAACAAAGGGAATTTGCTCGAAATGTAGCATCTAAATCCAGGAAAGACGAAAGAAAGCAGGAAAAGGCACTCCAACGCCTACACAAGCTGGCTGAGCTAAGAAAGGAAACTGTATGGTTAGTATGCAATGAAATTTTAAGTTTTCTTAAAACATGACCATAAAAGGGGTATGGGGGTGTAAGAAATAAAGGGCAAAAATCTATTTATTTCTGTTCCCAGAATAAGGCACACATGTTTTCATAGCCTTCTGTAGGCTGTAAACAATAATTTGAGTTAGAATTTTATGCAAACATCTGTTTAATGCACATTTCAATAAAAAACCAATTACTGTAATTTTGGATTTAAAAAACAAAACTTTATGTTGTTATTTAAACTATCTTAGTTGAAAGCTATCCAATCTTGGTGATATTCAAACATTTGTTTGAGGAAGACAACAAGGCAGTATCTTATGACCCTTTTTACAAAAATAGTTTTAGAGATTCCTTTTACAATAAAAATTTGGAGAACTTCTATTTAAAATTATGTTTAAAATTCTTTTTCTGAAAAAAGCTTAAGAATTTTGCTTGAGAAGCAGATCAACATTACTTGCACTGTGAATAAACTGTATCTGGGCTATTAGAGTTTCACAACTCTTAAACTTTGACCTGCATCTAACAGCGATCAGCTATTAGATGTGAAAAGTGTTATAATTCAGACTTTACAATTCAAGCCAGGGCAGCGTTATTAAAAGAAGACTTTTGTTAAAAAAAGAAGTCTTTGTTTCTCCAATAAATAAGGCCTCTCTTATTATTGTCTATATCGAAATTATTTCACTCCAAATCTATTATTTGCTAAATAATGCTAGAGGATACACTGATATAGTGAAACATCGTTGGGGTGCCAAATTTGTACAAACCAAATAAAATGGATATGTATTTGGAATCCTACATGGAACTGTTAAAAACAGATAATACTGTTGTTCAGTTATACAAACCAGATATGTTTACTTGGTGTGGTAATGAATAAAAAAAGATACAAATTTTTGCTATAAAGAATCTTGTTACCTATGCAATTTGATGCTCTATAAGTCGCATTTGCAAATATAAATTATTATATTAAGTGAAATAGACCTAATGATATAAACAAAAAAGCGACATCTAAATTATTTTCCTCAGTATAAAGCACATATTTTACGTTATATATGCACACAGCCACACATACATAATTTTTCCATTAATTATGTGCTTTAAAAGATGGGAACAGAAAGTCTTTCTGCTATTTAGTAGATATAACCATAGAGCAATGTATTGTGTTAGTGGTTAAAGAAAATGTCCAACTAAATTTTTCTTGTCCACTTACAATGTCTAAAATGCTGAATTTTTAGAATAGCATGGACATTTTTTCACACATGGTTCTGTTAAGGTAAGGATAGGATATAGGGGTTTCTTATATTTGTATATTTGTCAGTATAGTTTTTTCCATCAGAACTCACTATTTACAGTGTAATATAATTCCAAATAAATTGTATTTTAAGTGAATTGCCTTTTATCCTGTATTTACTGTACCTTATGATATAACGTGCAACTTGAGGGTAATTTTAAATATTGAGACTAGCAATTTCAAAAGATTCAAGCTCTCATCAAGCTAGTACTATCTCTTAATCACCTTTGCATTGCAGCATATCAATTGGCCTACAGTAGACTCTTGGTGAATGCTGGGTAGATTGAATTGTTGAACTGAATTCTCAGCTTTTCTAAAGTCATGATTGAGGATTTTGTTTAGAACTTTCATCATATTTACCATATAGCATCAATGATGTTAAGCATTTGTGAATTAAAAGTAATTTTACCTTAGAGAATACAACACTGCAAAATATCACTGAAGAGGCCATGAAGGTAGGAAGTTTTGGTCATAAAGAACTGGTTGAGAGCATGTAAATATCCTCAACACTGCTCTTAAGAGCTATGAAGGAACTTTGGGACAGAATCTCCAAGTTATTCCAAATAGTTACCAATAAGTAAATGATACTGTGGCACCAGGAAAAGTACTTACACAGTATGAAGGCAGTTCTGTTACAGATATTTAAAAAATTGAAAAAAAAATTTTAATGACTTTTTAATGATGTAAATGTTTTTCTGTTTTTTTTTTTTCTCAAAAGTGTGCTATTTAACACACACTTTTGTTTCTTTTTCTAGTGCTCCTGGAAGTGGTCCCATGTTCAAATCAACAACTGTTACTGTGAGAGAAAACTGTAATGAAATTTCCCATAGAGTTGTGGATTCAGTTAATAACCAGCAAGATCTCAAATATACTTTGATTCATAGTGAAGAGAATACTAAAGATGCTACCACTGTTGCTGCAGATTCAGAAAGCGCAAATAACGATACACCAAAAAATAACCAAGTTGGGGATCAAGCCCAGGGGATTCACAGACACAAAATCGGCTTTTCTTTTGCATTTCCAAAAAAAGCATCTGTGAAGCTAGAGTCCTCAGCTGCAGCCTTCTCTGAATACAATGATGATGCCTCAGCGGGAAAAGGATTTAGCAGAAAAAGTAGATTTGTCCCCAGTGCTTGTCATCTTCAACTATCTTCACCAACAGATGTGCTTTTGAGTTCTGAGGAGAAAACTAACTCTTTTCATCCACCAGAGGCAATGTGTACAGAAAAAGAAACTGTTCAAACTTCGGAGATAAAAGAAGTCTCTAGAGAAAAAGATACATTATTATTACCTTCATTTTGTAAGCTTCAACTTCAGTTATCTTCTGATGCAGATAATTGTCAAAATTCAGTCCCATTAGTAGATCAAAAACTACTGGAAGATGTTATTAATGAAGACATACCTGTGAGTGGTAACAGTTCTGAGTTGTTAGAAAATAAATCTACAGTTCTTGACATGTCTAATGATTGCATATTTGTGCAAGCTCCCACAGAGGAAAATGTTAAGAATAACGACGCATCCACAACTAAGGTTGAAAATACAAATGGTCCCAAGATATTGACCCCTTCAAATACTGAAGAGGTTAATATAACCTCACATAAGAAAACAGATTTCTATAAAAGACAATGTGAGCCATTTGTACCTGTCCTTAACAAATACAGAACTACAGTTCTTCAGTGGCCATCAGAAATGCTGGTTTATACAACCACTAAACCATCAATTTCCTATAGCTGTAATCCTCTATGTTTTGACTTCAAGTCTAGTAAAGTAAACAATAAACTAGATAAAAATAAGCCACCCTTAAAAGATCTTTATTCTCAGCAGAAGCAAGAAGACATTTGCATGGGAGCAGTTTCAGATTGCAAGGATGTATCTATAGAAGGACTCACTGATTATGAAACTGGAAGTAGCAAAGATAAATACACCAAAGTTACTCCTCTTTTGGCTGATGATATTCTCTCCAGTAGTTGTAATTCTGGAAAAAATGAGGATATGGGTCAGAGGTATAAAAATATTTCCTGTAAGATCAGACAAACAGAAAAGTATAATTTTACTAAAAGTCAAATAAAACAGCACACTCTAGATGAAAAATACAACAAAATAAGGTTGAAAGAGACTCATGAATACTGTTTCCATAAAAGTAGAAGAAAGAAAAAAAGAAAAAAGTTATGTCAGCATCATCATATAGAGAAAACCAAAGAATCGGAAACTCACTGCAAAATGGAAGCAGAGAATATTTACACTGATAATGCTGGGGAATATCTACTGGAACCAATTTCAGAAAAGCAGTATTTAGCTACAGAGCAATTATTAGACTCACATCAGTTACGTGATAAAAGGCTCAAATCAGAATCCATATCCTTAAGTGAAGATGAAGAAGCATGTAAAACATGGAATACTGAATGCAACAATTATGATACTATCAGTTCTAAAAACCACTGTAAAAAGAGCACAGTACTTTTAAATGGACAATCAAATCCAACAATGATACATTCTGGGAAACATAATTTAACATACTCTAGAACTTACTGTTGTTGGAAAGCCAAAATATCAAGCTGTAGTCAGGATCACAGATGCTTAGTACTTCACAATGATATGAAATGTGTGAGTCACAATCAGGCTGTTAAAAGAGGTTACAATTCTGTCATGAATGAATCAGAAAGATTCTATCGAAAACGCAGACAACATTCACATTCTTATTCTTCAGATGAAAGTTTGAATCGACAGAATCATTTACCAGAAGAATTTTTGAGGCCACCAAGTACTTCAGTTGCTCCCTGTAAGCCTAAAAAGAAACGAAGGAGAAAAAGAGGCAGATTCCACCCTGGATTTGAAACTTTAGAACTCAAAGAAAATACTGATAATCCCATGAAAGATAATTCTTCCCTAAATCCTCTAGATAGATTAATAAGTGAAGACAAAAAAGAGGAAATGAAACCACAAGAAGTTGCAAAAGTCGAAAGGAACTCAGAACAAACAGACCAATTAAGAAACAAACTGCCTTTGCACCCTAGCAATCTCCTTCTTACTGAAACCAATGGTGAAACTGAGCATTTAGAAATGGAGACCACTTCTGGGGAACTGTCAGATGTTTCCAATGATCCCACGACATCTCTCTATGTAGCTAGTGCTCCAACAAAAGAAGCAATCGACAGTACTTTGCTTGAACACAAAGAAAGAAGTGAGAATATAAATCTTCATGAAAAGCAAATTCCTTTCAAGGTGCCTAACATTGAAAGGAACTTTAGACAGTCACAGCCTAAATCCTATCTTTGCCATTATGAATTGGCTGAGGCCCTTCCACAAGGAAAGATGAATGAGACGCCAACTGAGTGGCTGCGTTATAATTCAGGAATCCTTAACACACAACCACCATTACCATTCAAGGAAGCACACGTCAGTGGTCATACCTTTGTAACAACTGAGCAAATCCTGGCTCCATTAGCTTTACCAGAGCAAGCGTTATTGATTCCACTAGAAAACAATGACAAATTCAAAAATGTACCATGTGAGGTCTACCAGCATATTCTACAGCCAAACATGCTGGCCAACAAGGTCAAATTTACCTTTCCTCCAGCTGCCCTCCCACCCCCCAGCACACCTTTGCAGCCTTTGCCTTTGCAGCAGTCCTTATGTTCTACCTCTGTAACCACTATACATCACACTGTTTTGCAGCAGCATGCTGCAGCTGCTGCAGCTGCGGCTGCAGCGGCAGCTGCAGGAACCTTTAAAGTGCTTCAGCCACACCAACAGTTTCTTTCTCAAATCCCAGCTCTCACTAGAACCTCATTACCTCAGCTCTCAGTAGGACCGGTAGGACCCAGGCTTTGTCCTGGGAACCAGCCGACTTTTGTTGCTCCTCCTCAGATGCCAATCATTCCAGCTTCCGTTCTTCATCCTAGCCATCTGGCTTTCCCACCTTTACCCCATTCACTCTTTCCTTCACTGCTTTCCCCACACCCTACTGTCATCCCTTTGCAGCCTCTCTTCTAGTCATCACCATAATGGAAAAAGAAACTACTCTTGTGAAAACTATTGCTATATGCGTAAGTGTTCATCAATGTGGGTACTTGGCTATTTAACTGGTGGAAATAAACTGGCTGATATATGGCCTCATTGGTTTGAAATCATTTACTGTAAGTGTAATGATGCAAATAAATCCCTAAGTTTCTGATATATATTATACTATTAAAGCACTGAATAGTTTGCAAATCAATACAATATATGCTGTATATTAAAATTATGTGTTAGTATGTATAATGTACATAAAAATATTTATAGTATTATAATTTATGTTGTAAAGTATGCTCTCTGGGTTTTTCTCAATCTTTGTGTATTTGCAACTATTTAATGTTTAGACAAAGCTGATGGCACTATGTTTTGTACCATGTTCCTTGAAACTGTAAATTCAGTAAAAAATATCTCTTGCAATAAATTTTTGTTAACTATTTAAGTAAATCAAACTTTTGTTTTCAGTTGGTTTTCACTGTTTTAGGAATGTATAGTAACAGTAAGTGTTGAGTTTATATTACTTTTCTCATACACAGGAATCTCTGACTCTCCAAGGCCCACCAAAATATCCTTGGAGCTCTACACATATTTCAACTATAATCCTATTTTTTAGAATAGCATAACAAAGGGTCCATTTGTTTTTCTGTTTTATTGTATGTTATTATACTCAACGTCTACTGTATTTCATGAACAGTTGGCCCCATCTTTAGATAATAAGCCACGGAAATTCATGTTGAAGTAATTTTAGTATTCGGTGGGTAATAGCTCAAAATATACAAAGTCAGCCGGGCGCGGTGGCTCAAGCCTGTAATCCCAGCACTTTGGGAGGCCGAGGCGGGTGGATCATGAGGTCAAGAGATCGAGACCATCCTGGTCAACATGGTGAAACCCCGTCTCTACTAAAGATACAAAAAATTAGCTGGGCATGGTGGCGCGTGCCTGTAATCCCAGCTACTCAGGAGGCTGAGGCAGGAGAACTGCCTGAACCCAGGAGGTGGAGGTTGCGGTGAGCCGAGATCACACCATTGCACTCCAGCCTGGGTAACAAGAGAGAAACTCTGTCTCAAAAAAAAAATAATATATATATATATATATATATATATATATATATATATAAAACGAATATATATAATGAATATATATATAATGAATATATATAATGAATATATATATATATTGAATATATATATATACACACACAGAGTATATAGTATTCCTCAGGAACTCTAGAACAGGACTAAAAGACAAGCAATGGTAAATAAGCAATATAAGTGCTTATGATGTTTAAATTCTCAAATTTATTGCGTTCATTTTTAATTATTGTGGGAAATATATGGAAATGTTGGCATGAATTAAGGAATAGGTTTATCTTTAATACATAACTGTCTGTTATATAATATATTGGGATGAATGGCATAAATACAATCTGTATAAGGATGTTAACTCTTAATTAAGAATCTGGAAGTAGGATCGAGAGTAAATAAATAGCCCTTCTATCTGCAAATCTTTCTAGTAGTTATGCTTGTACTATATTTTCAAGAAAAATCACCCAGAAACAGTTAAAAAGTCTATATCACTCTTCCAGATTCTGCTTTATTTATTTTATTTTACTTTATATATTTATTTATATGAGACAGAGTTTCTCTCTTGTTACCCAGGCTGGAGTGCAATGGTGCCATCACAGCTCACCGCAACCTCCACCTCCCGGGTTCCAGTGATTTTCCTGCCTCAGCTTCCCTAGTAACTGGGATTACAGGCATGCACCACCCCACCCAGCAAATTTGGTATTTTTAGTAGAGATGGGGTTTTTCAATGATGGTCAGGCTGGTCTTGAACTGCCAACCTCACGTTATCAGCCTGCCTTGGCCTTCCAAAGTGCTGAGACTACAGGCTCTGATTTATTTTTTACAACTTCTGCATGATTGCTCACTCAAGTGTTTTTATGTGTACTTAAAACTATAATGAGTTAATAGAGAACTAGGAAATAGCACGCTTTCCCCAAGAACATTTCTTGTACCTTCCCCAGTCCATACCATTGCAAGACAAAGTATAAATGCCGTTAAAGTGGGTTGTCCTCACCATGTGCAAATGATAGCACATTATAGTAGCCTGGGAATAAATCCAGGGTATCAGAGCCCAACTGAGTTGCTCTAAATGGAGAGCAAGTTTTAAATGATGCTGTACTGAGGAAATATTTCACGTGGCTAGCATAGAAACTGGATAACCCTAAATAATTTGGGACCTAAATGTATGTTCCCATATAAAAATAATCAATATTTATTATATCTTATGCAAGAGAAATAAGAGAGAAAAATCTAGGTCATTTATTTTCATGATATTTGCCATAATAATCACTGGTTTATTTGAATGTTCACCTGAAAAATGCTTGTGAAAGACTGAGTACACCATTTAATAATTGACTAATAAGTAGGTAAAAATAGTAAGGTTTCAATTCCATCTCAAATGCTGTAACATAATATGTTTCAATAATGGGAACTAAAATTGCAATGGATGATTTTTCCTCAGGCAAAATATTTGAAACTATCTTTGAAGATAAAATAGATGGGGATATCTGCTGGGGAATACTGACCCAGTTTGTTTTTAATTTGTCAAAGAGGAATTGTTGTTTTTGATGTTAAAAAATCAAACCAAGTGTTTGACTTTAAAACATGCATATTTTCCTCTTCTTTTTATCTTTTATCATCTTGGTTGTTCACCTCTTACCTCTTATTTTAATCCTATAATTCTTTTGTTTCCTGATCTTTCTCCTTTTTACATTATTGCAGACATCATTTGTGTATATGTGTCTCCTTTTCTTCTTCCATGATATCATTCACGTTTTTGAAATTCCGTTTCTCTCTTGTTTGTTAAATGATATGATTAGGTATGCTTAACCTTTTAGTTGTAGGAGAATGTACCTGATTGCTAGATATACGACAGGAATTTCTAAAAACTTTGAGGAGAAGAGTTCTCAGTTAAGATTAATTAAAACTCAGCTTGACAGGTAAAATAATTGGTTCTCATGGATACCAGGTCTGGACAAGAAACTTGAATCTAGTTAATCACTATCAAAATCAATCTGATTATAAATAATTCATCCAGTTTTCTGATACTTTGCTGAGATATTGCTTACATGGTCTGGGCATCTGTTAGGTGTCAAGGACTCAAAATAAATAGATGGTGAGACACACATATTCATTTATTCCAACAATACTAACCCCAGAATCAAGGGAATCAGGCCAATGGGCGGAAGATCACCAGTGAGCAAAGCAACCAGACAGGTAAGTCAGAGAGGTGTCATTAGGCAGTGAGGCTGTTAGAGACCACCAGGCAAGCCCATATTAGTGGCAGCAAGAGTCAATACAGGAGGCCAGTTATACTCTGAAAGCAGTTTTGGATGCTGGCTGACAGTGTGCCCATAAGCTGTATCCTGAAGAAAAAATTCCATTTATTTGCTAGCATAAATTCTTTTATAACCTATATATTTTGGAAATTTAAATGATTCCAATGCTATCTCTTACCCACCATCTCTATTCTGTTAGTTACAGGCATTGTCATACCATGTGTTATTGTAAGGATGAATTATTTAGAAAATAGAATGAAACCTAAATGCAGAAAGTAACTGTAGCCAATTAACAAAGGTTTCACATTGGGTAATAGGAATGAAACTCATCCTCTGCTTCAACTATGATGCATGTGTCAATTACACATTTTCTCCAATTTTTTTTTTATAAGTCGAAGACCTATATCAAACTCTCCACAGGACATCTTAACCTGGTATCTTGCAAGTGTTTTGAACTCAAAACTCAAATTCAACATCTTACTTTGTACATACTACCAAAATCTGTTCTTTTTTGTGTGTTTCTAAACTTTGTGGATGTCATGATAATAAAATCGTTATTCAAGTTATAAACCATAAAGTTATGCCAACATCAAAGCAATCAAGGAACCATTTTGGCTCTATTTCTTTAATTTTTTTTCAAGTATTTTGCACTTTTCCTGCTTGTAGTTTTCCATATGCTGAATTGCTGTTTTAAATCAGTGTCTACATTTTCCTAGTCTCCCTTTTCTACAATTCATCCTCTAACATGCTCCCACCAGGGATACATTTTTAAAATATAGTCTTATTATGACATTTCCATACTTTAAAACCTATTCAGATTCTCAATTATTCTCAAGACAAACACCAAAGTCCACAGAATGCCTTGTAAAATCTGTGCTGAAGTAGGTTCCAGTCTCTCAGGATCATTTCTTCCGGCACTCTTCTAGGCTAGTCACTCTAATCTACTGATCTAAATCTCCTTTGAGCTTGTCTGAGAATGTTTTGCTCTCCCACAATGCCTTACTCCCTACATATTTCTTCACTTGGATAACCACAAAGAGCCAAAATTCAAGGTGTCAATTTCTTTTAGGAATTCTCTCCGAGGTTCTCTCTTTCCCTGATGAGATGGCTTCTTGTCTTCTCTCTTCCCATAGCATGCTGAGCACACATTTTGTTATAAAGTATTCTCTGTGTTGAATACATTGCCTTGTTTGTCAAAATCACTAGACTGAGAGCTCTTCCAGTCTCTGTAGAATGAAACACATAGTAAACATTTAATAGATTTTTTTAAGTAAAGAATAAAATGAATTGAAAAAATATATAATTAAAATCAATGAAGAATGTACTAGGGTTCCAGAATTGTTACCTATTTTTACTTCAAACAAGTCCTAAATCCTCCTAAATAAAAAGATAAGTTTTCAAAACAAAATAAAGCTTCAAAAAACTTAAATATGTAGAACTTAGTTTTCTAATGAAACTATAGATCACTTGAAATAAAACTCCACTACTAAAAATTAAAGCACAACTTTAATCCTTTTTTGGGCCCAAGAGGAAGGCACAAACTGTACTGGATTAATCTTAATCTTAATGTATCAATTTACCTACCTACCTAAGTATAATCTATCTGTTTATTATTTATCTAATCTATCCTGTGTCTATTATCTTTCTGTCATTTATTAATACTTGCTACCAAACATAACATATTATTATGTGTCAGACATTAAACTAATTTTAAGGGCCAGAGATGTGAATAGAACACAGTTGCTATTCAGATGTTGGAGTCTAGTTAGGAAAGCAGACATGAAAATCTTGTATTTGGCCATTCACAGTTTGAGATTTTATTGTTAATCAATAGAATAATAAATTTCAACAAATCAAACAATTGAACTAGATTGAATTTATATTCAACATTGTATTTCACTGTCCTGTTTTCTTCATTCCTCATCATTTTATCTACATTTTTTTCTCTCTACTTTTTTGCCCAGCTAAGTCACTGTCACTTCTGTGTACTTGGGAGAGAATGTTGCCTCTGGGAAGTTTTCCAATAAGCTGTTTACCTTCTCTCACAAATAAAATTGGATAAAGGATTGAGACATACTTTTATCACGGGTTGATGCCCAAAGTCCTGCCTTAAAGGCAATAGTAAAAGGCTGTGCAATTAGTTCCAAAGTGCTGATTTTGGTTGAAATATAGGCCACCATCTACCAGCCTTGTGGATTACATCCTTATCACCCCATCCAAGATGGCAGGCGTTGATTCAGAGGAAGCTGAACCAACTTTTTGTTTTTTACACAAAGACATTATTGCTCTCCAAGCCAAATGCCTACAGCAAGATACTTTTACTTATGGATACAAGCATTTTGTAGACTAGCATCTGCCCTGAGTTTTCAACCTTCAAAAATGTGAGCTCTGGATCTGCTTGAGCCTGGAAGTTCCTGGTAGAAAACTAAAAGTGTAATCAGCTTTCTTCTTATTTAATATCCTAAACTCTTACTTTTAAATAATCACATTTTTTTTCTTTTTTAATCTCCTAAACTATTGTTTTTATCAGATTAACAATAACCCACAACACTTGGACCAACATGTTATTTTGTAATAACCTCATTATTTTTATTGATTGTATCTTTCTGTGCTAATCATTATTTGGAATATATATGTTTACATATTTAACTAGTATTAATATTTTATTTTTAAAAATTCTGGTTTTAGGACACGTGCGGTGGCTCATGCTTATAATCCCGGCACTTTGGGAAGCCAGGGTGAGTGGATTACTTGAGGTCAGGAGTTCCAGTCCAGCCTGGCCAACATGATAAAACCTCCCTCTCTGCTAAAAAATACAAAAATTAGCCAGGAATGGTGGCAGGCACCTGTAATCCCAGCTACTCAGGAGGCTGAGGTAGAAGAATCGCCTGAACCTGGGAGGCAGAAGTTGCAGTGAACCAAAAAAGCACCAATGCATTCCAGCCTGGGTTACAGAGTGAGTCTCTGTTTAAAAAAAAAAAAAAGAATTCTGGTTTTAACTGCTGCTTTTCTATACCTTTATTATCTTATTTTCTTCACAATATTTAGAATATTTTATTATGTACTTTAGATTTTTTAAAAATAGATCTTATTACCTTTCAATTGAATGAAGCATACTATTTTTTAGTGTGGTTACCTTCCATAGCTAGTTTGTATTGATTAAGACTATTTTAATTATTTCATTTAGTATTAATTATATTTCTTTTTTCAATATGTTTATTGATGGCATAGGCATAAAACATACATTCTTTGCAAAGGGCCCCTGTATTAGGTAAAGTTTTTATGACAGGCCTCACTTTAAACCTTTAGGTTTTTCCAAATAGGTTCTATTATCTCTAATTCCATAGCCAACAACTCTGCCCAGACCTGAATTTTTACTGGACCTTACAAGAACTAAGATTCAATTAACTAGAAGCAAAACTTGAGTAATTGTGTGAAGTAATTATTTTCCTTTTGCTCCAGTAGCTTAGTGCAATTACTTAGCCTCTAACTGGAAAACCCTCTCATAGGCTAAGCTCCCTGATTACTCTACTTAGTTCACATTCCCCTTGAGAATAAGACTAGACCCAGTGTTCCTTCCTAGCTTCTGTTAGCACTCTATTGTGTTGTGCAGTATTTAACTGCTGTCTTTTTTTTTCTAATAAATACAGCATCTTGCTAGTGCTTAAACTTGCAACCTAGGCACTGTGCCTTGATTCTTCTGGTTGAACTTGTTGAAATCAACTCCTGTATCTGAGTAAATTATGTTTGTTCTAAATGCTTATTGACTTATATTGCATATTATCCACCTGTTGAACAAGTCCCCTTATATTTCTTGACTGAGAAAATTATAACATTTTAAACTCAAGGAGATTTGAGTTTTTAAAAATTCAACATTTAAGGTGCCTTAATGTTGAAACCCATGTTTTCTATGCATCTCTAAAGACAACTATGTGTCAAATTAATGCTTTGAGTTTCGATTAATCTGCTTACCGCATTCAACTTGCTTTTTAATCTAATGATTTTGCTAGTGACTATTACTTCAACTTATGTCATTTGGCAGAGAATCAATCTTTACATTAAAATGATAAGCCCCAAACAGATTAAATGTATTAAATGTATTTCCATTCCCAGAACAGCTGTACTGAAACAAAACAATGATAGAAATATTAATATATTCTGAGATGTGATATTTTTTATTTTCTATCTTGCAATGCAACTTTTAAGACCATGACCTTGGTGAGCCCATACAATTTCTTAGGTAGTGTGAAACATAATGTAGTATTTTAAATACATTTTACACATTAGCAACTATAATTGCATTTTATAGTATCTAAGGATTAATTATGTGCTTGTAAATCCTCTGTGCAAGTATATAACACTGTCTTGACACTATCTTTTAAACTTGTTAAACAAATATAATATAACATCATTATTCCTTATAGATAATCTTTCACTAAACCTGGTAGCATAGAAAAGACTCTACAGCAATGCATTTATATATAAGTAAATGTAGATATTGTTAGAGGTAGCTATTAAAGCTCATTGCAGTTATACTGTCAAATTGTTAGAGGTTTCATCTATGTTAAGAACTGGTTTATCCATTTTTATTAGAATGATAATTAACAATGAAGTTTATAAATTGGCTACAGATATAGAGTTTTGGATAGAATACAACAACAAAACTCTCTATATAAAAAATAAGTCATTATAGCATTTCAGCAATCAAATCTAAAATTAAATTACATGTGAGATCTGAACTTAGTGAGAGAAAGTAGCTTAAAAATTTATCTCAAAATTTGATAAATGGAAGTTGCTTTGCAGTACTGAATGCTTTCTCTCTTCCTTCCCAGGAACCAGTGCTCATTGTACTATATGGTAGTAACTGCCTGCAACTTCTGAACATTCTCCCCCTTACAAGGCTACTCTCCCTTTACAGTCAAAGTCAAGAGGTTGAGTAAAGCAGGTCTCACTGTTCCTATGTCACTCTGTCCCATAATGCCTTTGGAAAGAAACAAGTAAGTGGCTTTCTTAATTAATAGCTTAGGACATTTTGAGGCAGAATAAGGAATTACAAAGTGGGAGTATAAATGTTAAATCAGGCACTGAGTATGATTTTCCCTGGTTAAATAAAAACAAAACAAAAAAATCTCCTCATTCACAAGGAGGTAATATTTAGTTCCTAACCTGACTCATTTGCCCTCAGGTATGCTGCATCCTTTCAAAAATATCTTCAAATCTTCATCCTATTTTGAGAGATAAAACTTTTACTCCTGCTTTAGCAAATAACAACTGTTCTGAAGTCCAAATCATTCAGTTAGGACTGGCACACAGGGAGGAACCTGGCAGTCTACCCTCTACTAGTCATTATCACTCCTATTTTCACAAAAGTGAATTTTCACAGATCTAGAGGCATTGTGTTCCATGTCTGCAGGAAGTCCGGGATGAGTTTTATTTCCCTAACCGTCTTCTACTTTATGGAACACAAATACACACAACACATACATGCACACCTCCCAAGGTGCCTGATGGTTGTGCATGGAATTCCTGGACATTTTCTCCTTAATGAAACACTACTCTCTGTCTTTCCACGGTCACAGTCAAGAAATGGAGTGGACTAAATCTCAGATACATTATAGTATAAGATGGGAAAAGGATTCCCAACTACTGGAAAACTGTAAGACACCTTCCTTTTCTATGTCATCAATAAATCTCATGTTTCCTTAGGTCTTCCAGTATAAAGGAGGCAAACATAGTTATACCAGAAAAATGACATGATGACTATTCTAGTAAATTATTGAATAAATAATTCTTTAGCCAAGGTCACTTGTCCTCAGGTTTGATCAGTGCTCAGGAGAAGGAGATAAACTATGCCTAATAATATAACCGTGTATAACCCTGCTGGTTATAACCATGCTGTTGTCATATTTGAGGCACCTATTCAATTAAATGCCTTTATGGGCAAACTTGTGTCTTATGATCATTTATGTCTAATATGTTCCAGGCACTCTCCTAGGCTCTGGTGAGTAAACAGCAAATAGAAATAAAATCTATCAACAAGGAGCTTAGAGTCAAAAGGGGAACTTTGAAAAACAAATAGGCAATTTTCATAAAATGGGCTGAGTAATATAATAAATTTAATAAACATAATATGTTGAGACAGCATCTGACACATTAAGATTACAAGGAGAAATTTCGATAAATGGAGCAAGGGAAAAGGAAGGCAAAAGTCAGAGAGCTCATTAAGGAATTTATGTGTAAAATGATAGTCATTAATAGTTTTTAAATAGCAAGATAAATAACCCTCCTTGAGAGTATTAGATTAGAAATATCAGCAGGATTATATAAGAGTGGATTAGTATGTGTGCATGTTCATTGCTGGTTGTTGAGGAACCATAAAAGTAAAGGAAGTTGCAAGTTGCAGCTAACAAGTAGAAATAGTAATATTTGGATAATCAGAAAGTTAAATAATCTATAACTCTTGTAGGGGTTGATGTTATAGGAGAAGTTTGGAAGAGGGCAAAAGGGGATTTACAAATGAAATTTAGGTTTCTGGCCTGCACAATTAGGTTGATGTGGTTATTCATAAATAATGAAAGGACAGAAGATAGGAGTGGAAGACAGTGAACAAAAGCTGGGGAAGGGAACATAACATGGTCAAATACAACAATTCTGTAAGATGTGACCATTGGGGGAAACTGGACCAAAGGTACATGGGATATTGCTGTATTATTTCTTACAACTTCATGTGAATGTACTATAATCTCAAAATAAAAAGACAAAAGAGAAATTTGATGTACACAGACTATATGTAAGTAGGGCAGTCTTATAAATAGTTCAACCTGTAGTATAAACTCTCTTAAGTAAAACAATAAAAACATGTTTGTATCTATCACTTGCTGAAAGTGGTAAACTACACATTAAGGCACATATGCACACAGGCACAGTATAAGCATCATATACTAACCCACATTTTCTTGTTGCATTTTAAATTTACTCATATTGTGCTATAGGTCCAAGGCATTTGCTTTGAATTTATTCAACATTATTGGTCATCTTTTCTTACATAATCCTTTGAAGTTATTGGTCATCTTTTTCTACATAATCAATACTCAAAATAAGTCATCTATGGACTTCTAAGATTTCTTATTTAAAATGTACTGAGGACTTAAATGCATTTCTGAACAAATTACAATTGTGCTTTTAAATTATTTATTTTTCTCCTATCTTATATAGCTATACTCACACCACAGATAAAATAATGTATTTAGCAACTACCTTAATTTAGAATTTCTAAGTCATGCTAAGGAATAAACCCTACTTGTTTATATTCACATTTCATCATTTCACTTAACACTGAATTAAATTATGTAATAATAGTAACAAACGCAACATGAACAAAGTGATCTGAGAACAAACATATCTGCATCTTGGTAAGCAAATTATCAACAGTAGTGATGGTAAGTGTATTGGTGTCCTAAAGCATATTTTAACAGTTACACATTACTCCTTGGAAATCAGTTTTATGGGGAATTTAGAATTCAACTACTCTGAAGACATATAAATGCAGATCATTTAAAAATAATCTATTATAGGGACCCCATGTTTGGGTCCCCTTCCAGGAACACTCCCTTCATGGAAGCTGTCTTTCCTTCTCCTGGATTTTCCCACTGGAGTCCCCTTCCACACTCTCTAGTGGAAGCCTGTCTTTTCCTCCTAAACTCCATCTCTATTCCCTAACACTCTTGTGGAAGCTGCTTTCCTCTCCTAGATTCCATCTTTCTAAATTCTCTCACTCAGTGTGAGAATTAGCTGTTTCTTTCTCTCTCCTTCTCCTGTTTCTCTCTTTAAATAAATCGCTTTCTACAAAAAAAATAAATAAAATAAAAAAAAATCTATCATACAGCTGTAAAGTCAAAAAGGATATATACTTAAGAAATGTATTTTGGAATCATCACTCTATTCATTTTAATTAAAATCTTACAAGATTTGAGATTACCCTCTGAAAAAAGGTATAGACGACAGAGAGAAATGGATCCTGGAAATAGCAACCAGCATTTAAGCTTGGGAAGAGGAGGAAACAACTACAGAGGACACAGAAAGCATCAATAGGGCTTGAATATGAACTAGAAAATTATAGCACCCTGAAAATGCTGAAAATGGTGGCAAGAGACAGTGTTAAGTAAAAGAGTATGTGAAGAGTTGCCAACAGCTCTAAGTGTTTAAGTAAATGAGAATTATACATTCTTCATTCATGACCTAAGCCATTGCTGTCCAGTCTGATACAGCAGTTATAAAAGAATGGTAGGCCTAGGAACCATATTGCATTGACTTTCGAAGAGAATTGTGGGCAAGAAAATATATGCAGAGCTTCTTAGAATACCTAAAAGGGGGCAGAAAGAAACAGAACTATGGTTATAAAAACCACAAAAATAGGTTTAAATCTCATATGAAGATTTGACTAGGTATAAGATCATGTTTATCAATTAATTTATGTGCAACTTAGATTCCTTGTATACTAATACAGAGTTTTAATGTATTTTAGAATATCCTTTGAACTTGAATTCTATAAAGCAGTTCCATGTTGTTCGTTAATATTATTTATGTATTTTTTTGGAAATTTCCTAGTAAAACAAATATAACATTAATTATTTTTCTTTAGTATCATTATTCATGTTTCCTTTTAGGATACAGTTGAATGTGAGGAAACCTAATTATATAAGGAAACATGGATAAGACTAATACTGTACAATATGAAAAATGACTGTAGGTATTCATATGTTCAAAATTATTAGTTGAATAATAGTGGAAATAGGCATAAGGAAATCTGAGACATTTTTAAAGGCCTAATATTTTAACTTTATATGGGATATCTGTTTTATGTAATTCGCACAAAAATCTTAATGTGTTGAATATATTTTATTTAATATCATACTATGAGAATCAAATGGCCCATATTCCCTATTATTTAACATGCTTTCAATAGAGATAACTTATTCGATTAAAATCAGTCACAATTTTATCAATGATTTATAAAGTCAAGACTTTTTTCATTTTCAACTTTATATTATGTACTCTATTTCATTTAATCATATAATTTTCCCTTTACTATTTTATTAATGAATCAAAATATTAAGGCAAATTCTATGGCAAGATTAATTTTATGTATTATTTCTTAGAAAATAGAAAAGCTTACTTTGTTCTCCTATGTCCTTATCGCTGTTTTGATTTTTTTCTATTAGTGAACTATAACTTAAGACATTTTCATAATTTGTAATCACTTGTAACTGTTTTTGGCCATTAAAAAGAATATTAATTTTAAATAAGTTGGATTGGATATGCCATGCACCCACAGCAGTTTGAACTTGTTAATTCTTTGTGGAATGGTTGCATCTGTACTAGACTGGAAGTTTTCTATTCTTTTATTATTCACAAAACTACTATAAGAAAATAAAGGCAAACTTGTGTTCAGAGTAGGAAGGAATCTAGCAGACATTTTTACTTAAGAATAAATAAAGTTATTTTAGTTAGTTATTGCTGAAACAAAGATATTTTGTTAAGAATTCAGCTTCTGGCCAGGCACAGTAGCACATACCTGTAATCCCAGGACTTTGAGAGGCTGAGGCATGTGTATCACCTGAGGTCAGGAGTTTGAGACCAGCCTGACCAACATGGTGAAAACCCATCTCTTCTAAAAATAATAGCCAGGTTTGGCGGCACATGCCTGTAATTCCAGCTACCTGGGAGGCTGCAGCAAGAGAATTGCTTGAATCCAAGAGGCTGAGGTTGCAGTGAGCCGAGGTTGCACTCCAGCCTGGGCAACAAGAGTGAACCTCTGTCTAAAAAAAATTAAAATTCAGGCGCGGTGGCTCACGCCTGTAATCCCAGCACTTTGGGAGGCTGAGGCAGGTGGATCACGAGGTCAACAGATCGAGACCATCCTGGTCAACATGGTGAAACCCCACCTCTACTAAAAATACAAAAAATTAGCTGGACATGGTGGCGTGCACCTGTAATCCCAGCTATGCAGGAGGCTGAGGCAGGAGAATTACCTGAACCCAGGAGGCGGAGGTTGCGGTGAGCCAAGATGGCGCCATTGCACTCCAGCCTGGGTAACAAGAGCGAAACTCCGTCTCAAAAAAAAAAAAAAAAAAAAAATTAAAATTAAAATTAAAATTGCTTCTGTGTCACATCAGTCGGCCCAGTGAGTCAAAATTTAGCAAAATATCTACATTAATTTCAGTATCCATGGGTGGATCCAGTCTCTAGGCATTGTTTCCGAAAATGCATGTTTTCTCTTGCACCTTGGAAAGTGTTCAAACTGTTTTTGAACACTTCAGAACGGCTCATCTCAGTGGCATCTATTTACCTGAGGTACGCTTACTGCAAAAAATGCAGGAAAGCTTAGAAACTAATAATAGATTTTCAAATATAGGTTAGATAATTTAGCATTTCAAGATCTGTTCATGTACCTCCAACTAAAGTATATCTATATCAGGAATAAAATATTCCTGAAAATATTCTTTAGAGCTACTCTTTTAGTACAAAAAAATACAGTTCAGAAGCCTAGACATTGAACTAGATTTCCTAAACTCTGCAGGAGAGGAAAAGACATACATTTCTCTTACAACTTACATTAAATATTTAGGAGCACAGTTTTTGGAAAGACACAGCTCTATATCTGAGCTTCACCACTGCAATGGACTGAAAGTTCGTGGCCCTCTAGAATCATATGCTGAAACCTCAAGCACCAGTGTGATGGTATTTGGAGATGGCACCTTTGGGAGGTAATTACTGTTAGATTAGTAATGGAAGTGGAGCTCTCATAATGGGATTAGTGTTCTTATAAGAAGAAGAAGAGTGAGAGATCTCTCTCCTTTTCCATGCCATATGAGGACAGTGAGAAAGCAACCATCTACAAGCCAGAAAAAGAGCCCTCGCCAGAACCTGACGATGCTGGCCCCCTGATTTTCACTTCCGTCCTTCATATTGTGAGAAAATACGTTTCTGCCTTTAAGCCACTCAGTCTATTGCATTTTGTTATGGCAGCCTGAGCAGACTAAAACACTTACTAGCTCAATACTTAGACAAGTTACTTAAGCCTCTCTGAAACTCAGCTTCTCATAAGTAAAATGGAAAGATAATAATACCTGTCTCATAGAGTTGTTGTAAGAATGAAATAAAATTCTTACATACTACAGTTATATGGTAGCACTAATAAAAAGGTGTAGCTAGTCTTTTCATTTATCTTTCCTGTCTGTCTTCCGATGGTTAGCCAGAATCTGAGACATGAATTTTGTGCAAATGATTTATTTTAAAAAAGAGCTTCCAGAAGGAAATTAAGAGGAAAATAGGGAAAACCAGGAAAGGAAATGGAAGAAGTCAAGAAGAATATTATTTCCAGAAAATTCTGATGGTAAATTCAGCCTGATTCCGCAGGAAAACATGGGAGTGTAAGCTCCATTTGAGTGTTGTCTTGATTAGAAGCATAGTGATCTTTCAATTTGCTCATCAATCTATAATTGGCTAAGAGTAGCCATCAGGAGTTAAACTCTTTACTTCTTTGAACTCCGCAAGTGTAGGCAAAGTGGCACCAGTATCTCAGGAGAGGTTCTATGAACAGACTTGCCAGTTCATGTCCTTAGAAATAAAATTACAGGACCTCAGAAATAAAACAAAAAAATAGAAGCTGAGTGGAGAGGGCACACATAAAGAGTAAAAGTCTGGTATAACTGTTGTATTTTCTATTGTTCTTTTATAATTTACCTTTCCTACATCATTAGAATCATCTAGCACTCTTTTGTTCTCAAATGGTGTCTATTTGATGTTCTCTCCATCTTCAAGTTTCCAATAATTACTCTACAAGGAGACCCCAAGACATCAGCTTTGTAAATCAGAAGGTATTGAGAGGCAATTCTCCATGTGGATTTTATATTCCTGCATTCCTTCTAAGTGAGGCACTAAATTCTTTTGGTTTAATTTTTTTTTTCAAGAATGTTAGAATACTGAACACCCTTGTGGGTGAGTGATAGTTTCTTCTTCTGAAGCAAAAGTTAGGCAAGATCATTATTCGTTAAAAAAAAAAAAAGAAAAATCAGGTGCCCTTAAATCAGCATTCCTCTGTTCTAATGCAACTGATGGTATGCAGGTGTCACCTAGGTCTGTTTGAAATTAGTCTCTCAGAGTCAACAATCAGAGAACCTGCACAATAGTTCCGATACTGCTGTAAGTAATAAGTATTTCCCCTCATTGCTAAGTTGTCTCATACTTCTATTACATACAGAAAACTGTGCATGCTAACTTGTTAACTTTCAAGAAGGGTAAAATCTCAGCCACTTCACAGCCTTTGATTTAAAATAATTTGTTTTTTGTTGTTTTTTGTTTTTTGTTTTTTTTTTTTTGAGACGGAGTTTCGCTCTTGTTACCCAGGCTGGAGTGCAATGGCACGATCTCGGCTCACTGGAACCTCCGCCTCCTGGGTTCAGGCAATTCTCCTGCCTCAGCCTCCTGGGTAGCTGGGATTACAGGCATGCACCACCGTGCCCAGCTAATTTTTTGTATTTTTAGTAGAGATGGGGTTTCACCATGTTGACCAGGATGCTCTCGATCTCTTGACCTTGTGATCCACCCTCCTCAGCCTCCCAAAGTACTGGGATTACAGGCGTGAGCCACCGCGCCCAGCAATTTAAAATAATTTCATGTAAAATTGTTTATATCACTTATTGTTGGTTCACATTATTTTTATTTCTAAATTTTAGTTATTTTCTCTAATAGTCTTTAGTATCTTTTCCAGAATAAAGCACAAGGAAAACATTAATCTTAAATATTTGAACAAAATGTGTTTATATGTCTTGGAATACATAGTTTAATCACAATAGAAAAAATGCAAAAATAATATATCTGTTTAACACATCTTTTGATTTACTTGCATGCATATGTTTATAGATACAGACAATAATTTCAAGGGTGTGAAGACATGGTGATATCACAGCAAAAGCATTCACCTATATGGATAAGTAAGACTGGGTGTCTATACTACAAAGAAGAATACACAAATGTATCCGAATAGTTGTGATCCTCTTTCCTAACTTGTTGAAAGTATTCGCAAGCCTTCCTTTATAAAATGCCAACAAAAGCAATTAGAACAGAGAGAGATGGTCAGACACACAGAGAAAATAGTTTATGAGAAATAGTGAAAAAGAGAACTAAAACCTTGTAAATTAAAATTCTCTCAATTGATAACAAAATCTAGATCTTTAAAAAGTTTTTTATAGGCCACTTACCACAAACTAACATGTTTTTTGTTATTCATTTAGTACAACAGTTGCTTATTCTTTTGTAAATAGAGAAAAACCCAACCTGGGAGTGAATCAGGAGCATAATTTTTATACTCTCAATATTATATTAACTAGGAATACAGTCTTTAACAAATCAATCTCCCTGTAATTTAGATATTTCTCTTATTATTAGCAGGAAGCTGAATTAAATGTTTCCTAATTGAATAAATAAAATATTTTGCAAAAATTACATTATTTTTTCTAAATTAGATGTCTACCCACCACTATGTGTTTTGGTTCTGAAATAATTAATAAGAAATTATAATAATTTCTAAAATACTGGGCATCAAAAGAACATATCTCAAATACACAAACCCTCAACCCAAATCGTACTAAATGGAAAATGTTAGAAGCATTCCCCTTTTAAACTGGAATAGGACAAGGATGCCCACTTTCACTAGTCATATTCAACATAGTACTGGAAGTCCTAATCAGAGCAATCAGGCCAGAGAAACAAATAAATGGCTTCCAAATAGAAAAAGAAGTCAAATTATCTCTCTTTATTGATGAGATTATTCCATACCTAGAAAACCCTAAAGGTTCCATCAAAAGTCTCCTGGAGCTAATAAACAACTTCAGTAAAGATTCAGGATACAAAACCAATGTACAAAAACCAGTAGCATTTCTATACAGCATAACATTCAAGCTGAGAGCCAAATCAAGAATACAATGCCATTTATAAGACACACACACACACACACGGGCACACACACACACACACACACACACACACACACACACATAGGAATGCAAATAACCAGGGAGATGAAAGGTCTCTATGAAGAAAACTACAAAACATTGCTGAAAGAAATCACAGATGACACAAACTAATAAAGAAACATCCCATGCTCATGGATTGGAAGAATCAATATCACTAACATGGCCATACTACCCAAAGTAATCAATCTTCAGATTCCATGCTATTCCTATCAAACTACCAATGTCGTTGTTCGCAGAATTATAAAAATACAATTGTAAAATTCACAAAGAACTGAAAAAGAGCTTGAATAGGCAAAGCAAATCTAAGCAAAAAGAACAAAGCGAGAAGTATGATGTTACCCTACTTCAAATTGTACTATACGGCTGCAGTAACCAAAACAGCATGATACTGATACAAAGACAGACTCAAAAATCTATGAAAGAGAAAAGATAAATCAGAAATAAAGCCACACATCTACAACCATCTAACTTGCAACAAAGTTGGCAAAAAATAGGCAAGGGAGAAAAGGCTACCTATTCAATAAATGGTGCTGGAATAGCTGGCTAGCTATATGCATCAGTGCCCATCAATGGTAGACTGAATAAGAAAACTTTGGTCTGTATACACCGTGAATGACTATGCAACTATAAAGAGACACAAAATCACGCCCTTTACAGAAACATAGATGCAACTGGAGGCTGTTATCCTAAGTGAATTAATGCAGGAACAGAAAACCAAATGCCACATGTTCTCACTTATAAGTGGGATTTAAGCATTGAGTATACATGGACATAAAGATAAGCACAGTAGACACTGGAGGCTACTAGGGAAGCAAGCGAGAGAGGGGAGCAAGGGCTGAAAAGCTACCTGTTGGGTACTATGCTCATTACCTGGATGACGAGATCATTTTTCTACCCAAACCTCAGTATCACACAATACACTCAAGCAACAAACTTATACATAAACTTATTGCATATAAAATAAAAGTTGAAATTATATTTAATAAAAATAAATTATAATAATTAAAAAAATCTTACTTGACTTAAAATAATTGGCTCAAGTCTTTGAAAAGAGAAGATACGTCCATAATAGTAATCAGTATGCAATACATGTTGCATTCTGGTACCCTCTTGATTCTAATGATGAGGGAACTTCATTGCCTTATACACTGATTACTGTAGTAGGTATTAGGTGACTCTCTGCTGAAAATCACCTTATAATTAACAAACTAGAAATATACAACTAAAGGTGATTCTATTAATCTGAAATATAAGTTTTCCAAAATCCAAATTTATTAATTTGAAGCGATTTCCTACCCTTAACAGTTTGGGCATAAAAGTATATTCTGAACAAAAACAAAATAACAGCATTGGTAATAGCTATTTAGAAAAAGAAATGCTTGGCTGGGTGCAGTGGCTCATGACTATAATCGCAGCACTTTGGGAGGCAAAAGCAGGCGGATCACAAGGCCAAGAGATGGAGACCATCCTGGCTAACACAGTGAAAACTCGTCTCTACTAAAAATACAAAAAATTAGCCAGGTGTGGTGCCATTCACCTGTAGTCCCAGCTACTGGGAGACTCAGGCAAGAGAATCACTTGAACCCAGGAGGCAGAGGTTGCAATGATCCAAGATCACACCACTGCACTCCAGCCTGGGTGACAGCAAGACTCCATCACAAAAAAAAAAAAAAAAAAAGAAATGTTTTTAAGGAAAGCCATATAGCTTTTACTGTTTTTAGCTTCAGTCTCCTGATGCTCTTAGAAAACTATAATGGATTTAATAATAGTGTTCTTACTTTGCTATAAATCTCTGGCAACCCCAACTGAGATACTGCAAGAAATAATATGATTGAAAATCAGGCATAACTGTGTGTCAACAAAAGCATCATTGTTTCTCTGGAGGCAAAAATAGATGAAGAGATTAAAATAAAAGGCATTATGGTAATTATCTGTAATTCCACAAAGCTGTCTAGGAAGGGGCAAACATATATTCATTATCAAGCTAGTTTTGAAACAAATTATAGCAATAATAGTATATTTCACATAATGCCAAAAGTTGGATAAGATAGAAATCATGGACACTTCCTGGATGTCTACCCAATAGTCATTTTTTTTCCAGGGCACCACTCTTACCCATATAACTCTTGCTGTATGAGATAATAATCCTCTTCATTGTTTATATCTTCTGAAATTGAGTTTTTCATTTTGGCCAAATTTTCTTTTAAAGAAACCCTCTTTGATAGGTCTGTATGATAAGGATAAGGACATGTCGTACATAGTACACTGACATTAACTAAGGGTTAGTAATTTTATAAAACCTTAACACATTTGACATTTATACTATGAGATATATTTTAATGTGCCATTTTATCAATGAGTAAGCTGAAGCAAGGCATTAGGTAATTTTTCTAAATCACATGCTCAATTAGTACAAAAGACTATGTGCGTGTATGTTCATTTAGCTTTAGTATATACATACAATAGAGTCCTATTCGGTGTTTAAAAAAATAAGCTACAAAGTCATGACAATTACAGCAAGAAACTGAAATGCATGTTGCTATGTGAGTAAGCCAGTATGAAAAGGATACTCTGTTATTTTAATTACATATGACGTCCTATAAAAAAACAAAACTGTAGACAAAGTAAAAAGATCGCTGGTTGTCAGTGGTTCAGGGGAGGGAGCTAACATATAAATAGATAGATCATTAGAGGATCTTTTAGAGCAGTGAAACGATTAGATACTATTATGGTGTAGATTCTGTAGATACTGTAATGGATAGATGGCATTATGCATTTGCAAATATCTACAGAATTATAAAATGCAAGGTAAACTTTAATGTAATCTTTAGACTTTAGTTATTAATGCATTAATAATTGTTTATTAATTTTAACAAGTATACTACATTAATGCAAGAGGTTAATAATAGGAGAAATTGTGTACTAGGAAAACAGTGTATATAGAAATTTTTTGTAATATATGCTCATGATCAGTTTATCTGTAAGCAAAAATCTGTGTATTCTGATTTTTGCATATTGATGTCCAATTGTTCCAGACCCATTTTCAATATAAAGACAGTTTGACTTCTTTGGATAGCCTAATATTCTCTGTCAAAGATCAGTTGATTATATTTGCATGATCTATTCCTGAGCTCTCTATTCTGTTTGGTTGACTTCTTTGTTTATTTTTTCACCAGTACCACACTGACTTGGATACTGTAGGTTTATATTAATTTTTAAAGTCTGGTATGGTTAATTCTTTAATTCCTCTCTTCTTCAGTATTGTACTGGTTATTTGGAGTCTTTTGCTTTCCATGCAAACTTTAGAATCAGTTCATCAATATACACAAACCAGCCTGCTGGGAGTTTGGAATTGGATTGAATCTATAGATCCAGGTGGGCAAATTGACATCTGAACAGCATTTGGGTTTTCCTATCCATGAACATTTCTTCATTTATTCATATCATCTTTGATTCATCCAACAAGGGTTTGTAATTTCCTCCTATAGATCTTTTATATATCTTGTTGGAGTCGTACATAAATGTTTCATTTTTACTGTGCTGATGTAAGTTATTGTTATGGACCAATTTATCTCCTCTCAAATTTACAGGTGGAAGAACTATTTGACTGTACTTAAATATATAACTTTTATATAGATAATTAAGGTTAACTGAGTTTATAAGGGCAGAGCCCTAATCTGGTAGTACCTGTGTCCTTATAAAAAGAAGAGGTCAGGGACCATGACTCATTCCTGAAATCCCAGCACTTTGGTATTCTGAGGAAATCAGATTGCGGTTAGAAGTTCAGAACCAGTTTTGGGAACATGGCGAAATTCCATCTCAACAAATAAAAAGATAAATGATTTTTTTGAAAAATAAAAAAGGGAAGAGATATCAAAAGTGGGTTCACACAGAAAAAAAGTTTATGTGAAAACACAATAAGAAGGCGGCCATCTGCAAGCAAAAAGACACATTCCTCAGGAGAAATCAAACTTGACAGGATCTTGATTTTAAACTTTCAGCCTCTAGCACTATAAGAAAATAAATTCATGTTGTTAAATCCACCTAATCTATGATATTTTTAAATGGCAGTCCCAGAAGACTAACACAGTAATATTATTTAACTTCACGTTCCAATTATTCATTGTTAGTATATAGGAAAGCAATTGAATTTTCTATATTAACCTTGTACCCTGCTACCTTTGCCAGTTTAATAAATATTTCATTGGTTCTTTGGGGTTTTCTACATAGGCAATCATATCATGTGTGAACTGAGTTTGTATCTTCTTTCCCAATATTTATAACTTTATTTTCTTTTCTTGTCTTATTGCTTTAGCTATAACTTCCAGTATAATGTTGCATAAGAGTGTTAAGGGGAGCCTCCTTGCATTGTTTCTGATCTTAAGGATAAACATCTATTTTCTCACCATAAATATTATGTCACCTGAAATATGATGTTAGAATTTTTCTAAATGTTTTTTAAGCTAATTTTTCTTCATTAGCCTGTAATCAACAAGTTTGCTTTAATTAATTGTTGCATACTGAGACACTATCTTGAATATAGTCGTTATTATTTCAAATATCTATTCTGCTTTCTTTGCTTTTATTTCTGGCATTTGCATTACCTGAGTGTTATGCCTTCTGTGATTGTCCCACAGTTCTTGGCTATTCTTGTCCTTTTAAAGAGTATGTCTTTTATCTGTTTGCTTTTCAGTTTGGATAATTGTTTTAACATGCCCTCAGGCTCATTGATACTTTCCATAGTGATAGCCGGCTTGTTAATACACTCATCAATATCATCCTTAATTTTGATTGAAGGTTTTTTTTTTTTATTTCTAGCACTTCTTTTTTTTTTTTTTTTTTTTTT
>CM052653.1:52735661-52784329 GCA_028533165.1 Leontopithecus rosalia | reverse complement strand
AGACGGAGTTTCGCTCTTGTTACCCAGGCTGGAGTGCAATGGCGCGATCTCGGCTCACCGCAACCTCCGCCTCCTGGGTTCAGGCAATTCTCCCGCCTCAGCCTCCTGAGTAGCTGGGATTACAGGCACGCGCCACCGGGCCCAGCTAATTTTTTGTATCTTTAGTAGAGATGGGGTTTCACTATGTTGACCAGGATGGTCTCGATCTGTTGACCTCGTGATCCACCCGCCTCGGCCTCCCAAAGTGCTGGGATTACAGGCTTGAGCCACCGCGCCCAGCCTTATTTCTAGCACTTCTTTCCAATCCTTGCTTACTATTTCAATCTCTCACTTTTCATCAACCATTTGGTCATGCATATTGTCTATTTTTCCATTAGCATGAAACATATTAATCACAGTAATTTTAAATTCTCTATATGATCATTATAAATAAATTTTATATTTGAGTCTGGTTCTGATGTTTGCTTTGTCTCTTAGGGTCATGTTTTTTCTTGTTTTTTAGCATGCCTTATATCATATTATAGTTGACAAAAGCTGGACATCATGTATCAAGTAATAGAAATTCAGGTAATTAGGCTTTCAATGTGAGGTTTTTTGTTTATCTGGCTAGTGCCGGACTGTGTTCAATATTTGCTATAGATTTAGTTTCAGAGACTTCGATTTCCTCATTTTTCCCTCCCCTGTTGTCTTTGTTTATCCCTAAGAATTCCTTAAATTGTCTATTTTGGTAATAATTCATCATTGTTGTTCTGAAGCTCTGTCGATGTGGTATTAAGGTGTTGGGGAGGGGAAATGTCATATATAATTCAATATTTCGAATATCAGTTTTAGTGAGCCTGGGTCACTGGACTGTGACTCAGAAGCATTTCAAGTTTTTTCCCCTATTACATGACACAGAATCTATAGAGGTGTCTAGAGTTATTTAATTATTTTTCTTTCAAGTCAGACAACACTCTGTTAAAAAAAGTTTCTCCTGGAGAAATCTTTGTTTGGAGACAGCTCTAAACCAATTTTGCAATGACTACTTTTTCTCTGAATGTATTTCAAAATGGATACTTTCCATTTTCTTCTGACTAAAATATAAAGGGAGGATTTTTCCAGTTTTCATAGTGAGCTGGTAGAGTTGCTGGAACCCAAGCAAATTTGAGGATTAATATCTCCATGTCCCCACCCACATCTCATCTTGAATTGTAATCCCCACATGTCGAGGGAGGGCCTGGTGGGAGGTAATTTGATCATGAAGGTGGTTTTCTCCATACTTTTTTCCTGACAGTGAGTGAGTATTCAGGAGATCTGATGGATTTAAGGTGCAGGACTGGCAGGGCACAGTGGCTCATGCCTGTAATCCCAACACTTTGGGGAGGCCGAGGTGGGTGGATACCTTGAGGTTGGGGATTGGAGACCAGGCTGGCCAACATGGTAAAACCCCTTCTCTACTAAAAATATAAAAATTAGCTCAGTGTGATAGGGCATACCTGTAATCCTAGCTACTCGGGAGGCTGAGGCAGGAGAATCACTTGAACCCAGGAGGTAGAGTTGCAGTGAGTCATGATTGCATCACTGTACTCCAACTTAGGTGATAGAGTGAGACTCCATCTCAAACAATAAATAAATAAATAAAAATCAATAAAGTGTTGAACTTCTCCTTTGCTTACTTTCTTTCACCTGCCAACATGTAGACATGCTTTTCTTCCCCTAGGCCTTCGGCCATAATTACAAGCTTCCTAAGGCCTCAGAAGCCATGGAACTGTGAGTCAATTAAACCTCTTTTGTTTATAAATTACCCAGTCCCTGATAGTATCTTTATAGCAGTGTGAAAAGGACTCATATAGCATCTCCATAAGACTAAAAATGGTTACTTTACCTAAGTGCTTTCCCTAAGTAAGCACCTAGAACTTTTTCTCTGTCAAGCTAATCTACACTCAGCCTATAGCAATTCCTTTAAATTACGATTAAGTGTACCTACAAGTTACTGGCTCCAGCTACTTTTGCTTCAACTAAACTGATTATGGTTGTGATTATCTTTACAGACTTCAGGGAGGGAGCTTGTCCTGTGGCCTCAATTCTCTAGAGAATCTTATAAAAGTCAATGACTTTTGATTTTCTCAATTTTTTTTTTGGTGTGTGGATAAAAACAAAGATTCCCCATTCTTTATATAACTCAACTAAAACCAGAAGTCTGTAAAAGAGTACATTAATCTCAACTCTGTTTGATTGTGAATCATGACACTATACCAAATAGCTCATGAAGAAATTCCCTATAAAGAGAATTAAAGTCTCTGTATAATTACAATACATAAAATATTAGATCTAAGATTTGCTGATGAACTGTGATACAATTTTTCTTTTTGCCTTGTAGATTTGTTTTTAAATAATATTTTGTACCAATCAGTACTTTTCCATATACAAATTTCAGAAGTGCAACTCAATTTAGCTAGAGCAAAGGTCAATATTGAACTTAACTTGAAAGTCTCAAGAACAAGCTAATATCAGGCTGGGCTGTAGCTAGGAGATCAAAAATTGTGATCAGGATTCATTTCTGCTATTCCATTGAGGAGGAAGGTGAGTCATAATGTTTGGTAATTCTATACGATCATGTACGTACCAGCTATCAATTTTTAATATTATCTCTAAGCTCAAAATCTAGTTTTTTTTAATCTGTTCTGAAATAATAGAGCTAGACTGTAAGCATTTCTCTTTTCTAGACAGTGTGATGTCATATGAGTGATATTATATGAATGTGATGCTAAACTTTGTATCCTGTCATATAGGTACATGGCTAAAGGAAAGAGCATCTCTTCCTGAATCCTGTATACTTCTATTTTGATTCTTCCTATTTCTCTCTCACTGGTGGTAGTGTTATATCTGGGAGATATCTGTTTATATTCTGCCCAGCCATAAGTCCAGAGACAGCCATCCCTCAGTGATCTAATAGTTTGGCGTTGGCTCAATGACCACTTCAGTGAGGAGGGCCTCTACAGCAACACCACAAACCAGAAGAAAGTACCATTTAGCCCCAAGAGCTGATGGAAAAAAAAAGCCTGTCCTCTGTTTTCATAAACAGACTAAGTTAATAAATTATTTAATGAACTAAATCATAATGGGAATTTGTATACTTTAACAGTGTTTAATATTAGCTCAATATTTTTAGTGGGCCTTAGAAACTGATGATTTAAGAACCAAACAAATTTGTGGGTTCTCAGAAAAACAACTGAACTCTGAATTAGGAACTATACCAATGGATCTTCTTCTAAAAATTGAAGACCTACTAGTAAAAATATTTGTGGAAACAGCTTTGGAATAGCCAATACACATTAGCAAAAATAAAAAATATATAATGGCAAAAAACTTATCCAAAGGGCTATATAATTATATCTATCTTATCATACCTCATAGGTCAAATTTTTAATAACTTATTTATATTTTTAAATTCATTGACCAAATATACCCATCTTAATCCTTTGTCAACATTTTATTTTTTATTGTATGTAGTTTTATCTCATTCTCTATCCTTATGTATATTGTTTCTTTTCTGTCTTTACTTTCATAGATAATGCTTTTTTGTTTCGTTTTGTTTTGTTTTTTTGGGACAGAGTTTCACTCTTGTTACCCAGGTTGGAGTGCAATGGCGTGATCTCGGCTCACTGCAACCTCCGCCTCCTGGGTTCAGGCAATTCTCCTGCCTCAGCCTCCCGAGTAGCTGGGATTACAGGCACGCACCACCATGCCCAGCTAATTTTTTTTTTAATTTTAGTAGAGACGGGGTTTCACCATGTTGACCATGATGGTCTCGATCTGTTGACCTCATGATCCACCCGCCTCAGCCTCCCAAAGTGATAATGCTTTTTAAAAAACATGTGTTTTTCTCCGGGCGCGATGGCTCAAGCCTGTAATCCCAGCACTTTGGGAGGCCGAGGTGGGTGGATCATGAGGTCAGACAATCGAGACCATCCTGGTCAAAATGATGAAACCCCGTCTCTACTAAAAATACAAAAAAAAAAAAAATTAGCTGGGCACAGTGGCGTGTGCCTGTAATCCCAGCTACTCAGGAGGCTGAGGCAGGAGAATTGCCTGAACCCAGGAGGCGGAGGTTGCAGTGAGCTGAGATCGCGCCATTGCACTCCAGCCTGGGTAACGAGAGCGAAACTCCGTCTCAAAAAAAAAAAAATGTGTTTTTCAATGTATTCTTTGTACCATTTTGTAACCACTTTAACAGTCTCTATCTCTGTATTTTTGTCAGTTTTTCCATATTTGGTAATTTGTTAATTTTTTCTATTTGTCAATTTCTGAAACTCACTGCACTTTTCTTTTTGCTTTTACATTTAAAATTTACTTAATTTAATTTAAATGTTCTTGTTTAATAATAAAACTTATCTTTAGTAATAAAAATGCAACTTTCCCTATATACAAACTTGAAGCACTTTTATTTTGATTTGATTTACTGATAACAGTAATTATTTTAGTACAATGGTGTGCAATAGTTTCATATATCTTAAATTGAACTTTATCTCTAGTTTTATTATAATTTGATGTGAATGTGCTCTGCAGCTTATATATTTGGAATTAATTAAATGTGCCTTTGTGACAGTGTTTCATCTTTATATTATAAATTGAGAACTAAATTCAAGACTTGTACATAGATGATCAATTTCTAAAGCTGTAACAACACTCACTGCTAGACCACGACAGGCAAAACATTGTTGTGATGGCACTGTATACTAAATGTAGAACTCAGGACTTTCCTTCTATGGCTCTTTACAATGGCCAACTAGAAATTTTTATATAAAAATAGGAGTGAAGAGGTGATGCTTTGTAAACATTTGATCTTTTTTGTGAGAATACTTTCCCAAATCAGGTTGTATATCTAAAGAAATAACTGTGCTCTAATTATAGCTAAAATCTTAACGTTTTTTCTTTCCTGCTTCTATTTTTGAAATATGTTTCATCGGAGAAGGACTCATTGCTAATAATATAGCTCTCACTTGCTTTTTCCTTTTTGCTTTTTTTCAAAAGATAAAACCAGTGATAATTAACTTTAAGTTGTTCTTCACCTCCCTTTATGTGTGCAACTTCTTAAGCACCCCATTACTGGTTAACCGCTTAATGCTGGAGGATGGGAATTCCTGACATCAGGTAACATCTCATTAGCATGAACAGCTGGAGCCTGAAATGGAAGGCACCATAGGGACTAATTACCTGAAAAGATTTAAATAGCAAATACCTACCAGGATCTTTTTCACAGAAAGCAAGCTCTGTTAACAACCCATATATAAAGCTGCTGCATGTCTAAGACTAATATTTATTTGAAATTTAAATGTTTTGAAGTCTCCCCACTGTAATACTGCTCAGTGACAACATTTATCCAAGCCTCATTCACTGTGTCTTATCCTGTAGTATTATGAGCTTAACCTCGCTGGTATATTTGAGGTGGCAGATCTCAGGGATATGTGTCAGTGGAGACCTCAGAGAGGCAGATGCATTTTTTCATCAGTGCCGTTGTGAAACTCAAGGAAGCCATTTGAATGTATTTGTCTAGAAGATAATTAAACATTTGTCAGCTATGTTTGAATTGGAGTTCTGATCCCAGGATCCTTGGGCTCCAGAGAACATGAAAAGCACCTGAAATTACAGGCAATAGTTTATATATTTATCCAGATGAACAGTTTTTTTTAAAGAAGGAGTAAAGTCTTTTGTATTGCCACATATATCCTAACATATTAAAAAGTTCCAATGTATTATGGCTACATACCCTCCCCTACCCCAAGTGTTACTCACCTAGATGTTTCTGATTCTCTAAAAGTATAATAAAAAATATGCTTGCATTGTTAAAAATTAATAAATAAATAAATAATATATTCCTGAGGAGAAGAGGCTGACTCATCTGATGGAAAAGAAATACAGAGCTTATTAATTACATAAAGCAGAATTTACCAATATAGGTCAATATGCCACTGGGGGAATTCTTTAGCCACCTGTGATAAAATAAGAAAATACAGTGTTCATAAATTTAAGGATTATCTTTTAACCTAATATCATATTTTGCCATATTTAAATCTTAAACTCTGATTTCTTCTATTAACTTGATAGTGATGACAGCAGTGTGGGTATTTGTTTTGTAATCTTACATAGTAAAATGCTAAAGTAGGGCTTTGCCAAATCTTTTTTTGAAAAGTTGTAAAATCTAAAGTTTGGATACTACAGCTGCATGTTCCCTACTTTTCTTCATAAACTCTGCCCTTGATCCACTGCCAACATCAAGAGTCATCATTTAAACAGTTACTGGTTCTAGCCAGGACTGAATGGTTTTCTGGAACACAGAACTTACAGTGCTGAGTGAAATAATTTTGAAAAAAACTGAAATCCACTGTAACCAAAAAAACAATGATTGAAAAAAAATCATCTGAGAGGTTGGTATAAATGTTGACAAATAAGAAAAATATTTTGAAAGGCAGTAGTAAGAATGATTTTTAAAAAGCTTCTACATCATAGTTTTATCCCAGACCATTCCTACCAATTATCTTGGTGATTGCTCAAATTACATTGGTCATTATAGTTTTACCTACGCTGAAAACTGGTAGTCATTGAAAAAAAATGAAGTAGCAACAGTCTATAAAATGCCATCACAATGTATTTTTAATGGTGTACATTTTCTACTGCAGTAACTTTCAAACAGTAGATGTTTATGTTTGGGTCATTTTCATGAAAAGAGTAAAGAAAGGGAATTCTCTGTGATCTCTATCATGTGACATTGCCTACTACCTGCAAAATTCATATAGCTATCAATCTAGTACATGTAAATGATGTTTGCAAAACTACTTCATAATCTCTGCAAAGTGAGTCTATAGACAAAGGGCCTTTGCCATTTTAAAGGTGCAAAAATAAAGTAATTGGTTATTTCTTATATTTCTCACTATTAAAACAAGAAAAGATGCATAGATACATATGATTGTAACATTTACAAAGTCTATATACTTCATATTTAAAGTATAAAGAATTTCAGGAGAGCATGAGTGTGATGGTTAATTATACCTGTCATCTTGGGTTGGCCATGGTGCCTAGATGTTTGGTCAAACATTATTCTGAAGGTTACTCTAAAGGTGTTTTTTGGTTGGCATTTCCATTTAAATAGGCAGACTTTGAGCAAAGCAGATGACACTTCATAATGGGTGGGCCTTCTTCAATCAGTTGAAGGCTTGATTAGAACAATGAGGCCCCTCTTCTGTGCAAGAGAAAACTCTGCCAGCAGACTGCCTTTAGACTTGGACTGCAGCTCTTCCCTGGATTTTCAGTCTGTTGGCCTATCCTGCATATTTTGAGCTTGCATCTTTACAGTTGTGTGGGTCAATTCTTTAAAACAAATGTCTTTCTCAGTATATATATATATTTATGCATCCTGCTGATTTTCTTTCTCTGGAGAAACCTAATGCAAGGAGTACACAAATCATTCTAGTCCAGGAAGAATTTGTCTTATGGATACTGGTGGGCTAGAGGACGTCGCCAGACTCCAATGGGACCTTACTTCCTGCTGATGTCCAGGCTTTTGACACTGTCACAGGAAGGAATTAAAGGTCTAGTCAGGAAATAGTGACAGTGCATAGATTTTCTGCAAAGCAAAAGAACACACTCAAGAAAGGGAGTACAACTGTACTCAAGAGTGTATCATGCCCAGCAAGGATTTGAGTTTCTATTTTTATGGGTTTCTTTAACCAAGAGGTGAAATATTTATGAAGATTTCTGGAAAAAGGTGAAGATTTCTCAGAACTGTAGTGTTTCCCATTTTTGCACCAAACATGCATGTCCCCAGAACTGTCATGGCACTGGTAGTGTGTTATTTCATATGTTAATGAGTGTATAAAGAGGTCCTACGTGAAACCCAGGTCAAATCCAGCACCATTTTTGGCCCATTCTTAGCTAGCTTGACTCACGTTGTCTTCAAGTTCTTATCAGCCTTTAATTTATGCAGCTGTTTCCACAGTTTCCCTTTCACTAGTCCTGTGAAACTGCTGCCTGGAATTTTCTATCCTCCTGTGACCACAATGATATTCGTATCTCGTTATCAGCATTTTTATTTTCCAAATTACAGCATGTTTAAGGGCATTGGAATCTGTTTATTATATCAAAATGTTCACAATCATAATTAAATATTTTAAATTTGCTGTTCATTAATTAATGAAAAAGCTCGATTGTGTCTTAAGAAGGGCACCTGGATAGAACTCATTAAGTTTGAGAAAATGATAATTAAAATCAAATATAAAAACATAGGAATCTTGGGATAAACAAGCAGCTGTTTGTTGGCATGTTATTAGCAGACAGGATTTATGTGGACTTTACAGAGTTGAGATTATTGAACTGCAGCAAAGATTAAAGTTGGTGTTAATCCATAAAAGGACTTAGTAATATGAAAGAAGCAGAGAATAAGAAAAATATCCTTGAAAAAATGAACAACATTTTAGTTTTAACAAAGTTTTAAAAATAATCTATTCGTTAATTATAATAACAAAGAATGGGCATATCTGAAGCATTACAATTCTTAATAATTATTCTTGAATGAAAATAACTGAAAACTAGTGAGATAGAAACTGCTGCTAAAATATAATTTTAAAGTAAGTAGTAGCAATAAAGAACTCCAGGTAATTTGAATGAGAATTTGAATAATCTGCTCGATTATAATGATACAGTTCCATAGTAAATATAATAATATATTCTTTTTTTTAAAATTTTTTTAGACGGTGTTTCGCTCTTGTTACCCAGGCTGGAGTGGAATGGAGCAATCTTGGCTCACCGCAACCTCTGCCTCCTGGGTTCAGGCAATTCTCCTGCCTCAGCCTCCTGAGTAGCTGGGATTACAGGCACGCGCCACCATGCCCAGCTAATTTTTTTTGCATTTTTAGTAGAGACGGGGTTTCACCATGTTGACCAGGATGGTCTTGACCTCTTGACCTCGTGATCCACCCGCCTCGGCCTCCCAAAGTGCTGGGATTACAGGTGTGAGCCACCGTGCCCGGCAAATAATATATTCTTGATGAATATTGTATTAGTTTGTTCTCATGATGCTATATAAAGTGCCAGAGATGGGGTAATTTATAAAGGAAAGAAATTTAATTGACTCAAGTTCCACATGGCTGGGAAGGCCTCAGGAAACTTACAATCATGGTAAAAGGGAAAGCAAACACCTTCTTTTCATATGGCAGCGGGAGAGAGAAGTGCTGCGATCAAAGGGGGAAAAGCCCTTTATAAAACCATCAGATCTTGTGAGAACTCACTATCATGACAAAGCATTGGGAAACCAGGCCCACGACCTAACCACTTCCCAGGAGGTCCTTCCCCCAACATATGGGAAATACAATTCAGATTACGATTCAAGATGAGATTTGGGTGGGGACATAGAGCAATTCTGGCCCCTCTCATGTCTCATGCTCTCACATTTCAAAACTCATTCATGTCCTTCCAACAATCCCCCAAAGTAATAACTCATTCAAGCATTAACTCAAAAGTCTAAGTCCAAAGTTTGATCTGAGACAAGGCAAGTCCCTTTCACCTATGAGCCTATGAAGTCAAAAGCAAGTTAGTTGCTTCCTCAATACAAAGAGGGTACAGGTCTTGATAAAAACGGCCATTCAAAATGGGGAAAATAGACTAAAACAAAAAGGATATAGGCCCTATACAAATCCAAAATTCAATAGGGAGTCATTAAACCTTAACATTCAAAAACGGTCTCCTTTGACTTCATGTCTCACATTCAGGTAACACTGATAGAAGAAGTGGGCTCTCACAGGCCTGCTCAGATCCACCCCTGTGGCTATGCAGGGTACAGTCCCCATTTAGGTTGCTTTCACAGGCTGGCATTGAGTGTCTATGGCTTTCCCAGGTGCATGATGCAAGCTGTGGGTGGATCTACCATTCTGGAGTATGGAGGATGGTGGCTCTCTTCTCACAGCTTCACTAGGCAGTGCCCCAGCAGGTTCTCTGTGTGGGGGCTCCAACACCACATTTTCCTTCCATAATGCCCTAGCAGAGGTTCTCCATGAGGGCTCTTCTCCTGCAGCAAACTTCTACCTGGGTATCCAGGTGTTTCCATACATCCTCTGAAATATAGGTGGAGGTCACCAAACCTTAAGTCCTGATTTCTGTGTACATTCAGGCTCAACGCCATATGGAAGTGGCCAAGCTTGGGGCTTGCCCCCTCTGAATCTATGGCCCATACTGTACCTTGGTACATTTTAGCCATGGTTGGAGCACCTGGTAAGCAGGGCACAAAGTTCCTCAGTTGCACAGAGTAGGGGTACTTGGGCCTGGCCCATGAAACCATCTTTTCCTTCTAGATCTCTGGGAGCTTGATGGGTGGAGCTATTATTATAAAGGTCTCTGACATATCCTGGTGACTTTTTTTTAAAATTTTCTTGGTGATTAACATTCAGGTCCTTGTTACTTATATAAATTTCTGCAGCAGGCTTTAATCTTGTTGACAAGATTAGAGTTCTTCTCTATCTATTCCTACTGTCTTGCCTACCCTTTCCAGTCACTAGGCTTTCAGTTGAACTTCAAAAAATGAGAAAATTCACAGTTTTGCAGAAAGTATCAGTTATAACAAAAGTAATTGTATATACTACTTTGTACGGTTTTATTTCTAGTATACAGAAGGAACTTTAAAGTTATTGAAAAACTAGCCCATACTCTGAGAAATGCTATTCTTCTTTCATTTCTTTTCTAACAATTAAAAACTGTTATGTATTAGACTTATGACTATGAGGGACCATAGATTTTATGTAGGTAAATTTGACTCATTTATAGCTTGACAGTCAATAGACCTCAAAGTCACTATGATTGAAAACTTATTGGAAATATTTCAAGTAATATTTTCAGGTAATATTTTTACTACTATCTGATAATCAAGAGAGGGTAGGTACAGGTGGTTTGAGAGAAGAGTGAAGATTTAAATAGAAGAATTGGAGAAGACCTCCCCTGATTAGAGATATGCTGAAAACAGCAAAAGAGACAAGCATATTTCAACTACTAAACAAGACTTTCATGCCCACTGCACAAAGACCACACCATCGAAGTAGTGAAAGTTTGATGTGAGGCTGACCACACCATACAAGAGACAGAATTATTACTCAAAATAATTTTGAAGGCTCATAGTTTCAGTGTTTCTCAAAGGGTAGTTTGCAGGAAGAAGTTGCGGTAGCTAGGCAATGGGTACTTGCTGTTGATTAGTTGTGTTTGAGATAAAATCATAGGAAATTGAAGTTGTCATTTTTCACTGAGTTTCTTCTGAGTGGGGCCATGGAAGGAGTTGGTGTTTCCAGGTAGAGCCATGGGTGTCAGACATGCAAAAAACTTGAAAAGATATTTCAAAAGGCCAATCTTGGGTTGTACAATAGTGATGCTATTTTCTGGAGTAACTGGGGACGTTGCATATCTTGGAACCTCCAGAATAATGACTGGTAATTATTTATATCTACGCTTTGTCAGAATTCAGGTTTTTCTCCTCCTCCTAGCCTGGTGGCCTCTCATTAGCTTTACAAAGGAGGTTGAGTTTTGGGGAAGGGATGTTATCACTTAAACCAGTAACCTCTAACTTTTTTTGCCACCAGGAACAGGTTTTATGGAAGATAATTTTTCTATGGACAGGATGAGGGTTGGTTTGGGGATGTTTCCAGCACATTACATTTATTGTACACTTTATTTCTATTATTACTTTTAATGTATAATGAAATAATTCTACAACTCACCACAATGTAAAATTAGTGAGAGCCCTGAGCTTATTTTTCTGCAACCAGATGGTCCCATTTGGGGGTGATGGGAGACAATGACAAACCATCAGGCGTTAGATTCTCATAAGGAACAAGCAACCTAGGTCCCTTGCATGTACATTTCACAATAGGGTTCATACTTCTATTAGAATCTAATGCCACTGCTGATGTAATAGGAGGTGGAGGTCAGGCAGTAATGTCAGATATGGGGAATAGCTGTAAACACAGATGAAGCTTTGCTAACTCACCCAATGTTCACCTCCTGAAATACAGCAGGGCAGTGAAGTCTTAAAGCTCCCAAAATGATCTTTGACTTCATGTCTTGAGGTCATGAAGTCAAAGATTATTTTGACTTTGACTTCATGTCTTCATATTTGCCAGGTCATGCTGATGCAAAACATAGGTTTCCATAGTCTTGGGCAGCTCTGCCTTGTGGGTACAACCTCCTTTCCAGCTGTCTTCATGGGCTGGCATTGAGTGTCTGTGGCTTTTCCAGGTATACGGTGTAAGCTATTAGCGGATCTACCATTCTGGTGTCTGGAGGATGGTGGTCCACTTCTCACAGCTCCACTTGGTGGTGCCCCAGTAGGGACTCGGTGTGGGGGCTCCAACCCCAAATTTCCCTTCTGAACTGCCCTAGCAGAGGTTCTCCATGAGGATCCCACCTTTGCAGCAAATTTCTGCCTGGGCATACCGCCATTCCCATACATCTTCTGAAATCTAGGCACAGGTCCTCAAACCTTAATTCTTGACTTCTGTGCACACACAGGCTCAATGCAATGTAGAAGCTGCTAAGGATTACAGCTTGCACTATTTGAAGCGTGGCCTGAGCTCTACATTGGCACCCATTTAGCCTTATAAATTCTGGATAATAGACCTTTGTCAAATGCATGTCTTGTGAATATTTTCTCCTATTCTGTGGGTTGTCTGCTTACTCTCTTGTAGTTTCTTTTGTTCTTCAGAAGCTCTTTAGTTTAATCAGGTCTCGCTTGTCAAATTTTGTTTCTGCTGAAATCGCTTTCTAGAATTTAGTAATATATTCTCTGCCAAGGCTGATGTTCAAAATGGTATTTTGATGTATTATTGTGGCATTTTTATAGTTTGGGGTTTTATGTTTAAATCTTTAATTGCTCTTGAGTTAATTTTTGCATAAGGTAAAAAACAAGGTCCAGTCATTTTTTCTGCACATGACTATCCAGTTATCACAGCTATGCTTTACTTTCATTTTCCCATTGCTTGTTATTGTTAACTTTGTTGAAGATCAGACGGCTGTAGGCATTTGGCTTTATTTCTAGATTCATTATCCTGTTCCATTGATCAGTGTATGTATTTTGTGCCAATACTATGATGTTTTGTTTACTATATAGCCTTGTAGTATAGTTTTAAAGTTGGGTAGAGTGATGCTTCTGGCTTTTTTCACTTGTGAGCACTTTGGCTATTTGGCCTCTTATTTGGTTCCATTTGAATTTTAGAATATTTTTTTAAAGTAATTCTATAAAAATGACATTGGTAGTTTGAGGGGAACAGCATTGAATCCATAGATTGCTTTGGGTAGTACAATCATTTTAAGAATATTGATTCTTTCGTCCATGAGCTTGGAGTATTTTTCCATTTGTTTGTATTTTCTATAATGTCTTTCAGCTATGTTTTGTAGTTCTCTTCTACAAATATTTCACTTCTTTGGTCGGCTGTATTCCTAGGCATTTTGTGTGTGTGTGTGTGTGTGTGTGTGTGTGTGTGTGTGTGTGTGTCTATTGTAAATGTTCTTGATTTGGCTTTCAGTTTGAACATTGAGATCGGATCTGTGTATAGAAATGCTACTGATTCTTGTACATTGATTTTGTATCCTGAAAGTTTGCTGAAGTATTTTATCAGCTCTAAGAGCGTTTTGGCAGAGTCTTTAGGGCTTTCTAAGTACAGAATCATATCATCTGTGAAGAGAGATACTTGTACCTCTTCTTTTTCTGTGTGGAAGCCTTTTATTTCTTTCTCTGGCCTGGTAGCTCTGGCTAGGACTTCTAGTACTATGTTGAATAATAGGGATGAGAGTGGGCATCCTTGTCTTGTTCCAGTTCTTAAGGAAAATGCTTCCAGCTTTTGCCCATTCAGTATGATGTTGGCTGTGGGTTTGTCATAAATCCCTCTTATTATTTTGAAGTATGTTTCTTTGATGCCTAGTTTCTGAGGACTTTTATCATGAAGGGATATTACATTTTATCAAAAGCATTTGCTATATCTACTGAAATGATCAGATGGTTTTTGTTTTGAATTCTGTTTGTGTGGTGAGTCATATTTATTGATTTGCCTATGTTGAATCAGTCCTGCTTCCTGGGAGTAAAGTCTATTTGATCGTAGTAAATTAACATTATAATGTGTCGCTAGATTCAGTTTGCTAGTATTTTGTTCAGGATTTTTCCATCTATATACCTCAGTGATACTGGCCTGTAGTTACCTTTTTAATATGCTTTTTCTAGATTTTCATATGCAAGTGCACAGTAATATTGAGGGACTTCAACACACCACAGGCAGTAGTGGACAGATCAATGGCAAAAAAACTAACAAACAGTTTCTGGACTTAAATTTTACACTTGACCAATTGAACCTAATAAATATCCACAGAACTCTGAACAACCACAGAATATACATTCTTCTGATCTGCACTTGGAACACACTCTAAAACTCAACACAAGCTCAGAAGTAAAGCAAGCCTCGAACATTAAAAAAAATCTAAATCATCCCAACCACACTTTTAAACCACAATGGAATAAAAATACAAATCAATACCAAGAAGATGACTCAGAATTGTGATTTAATTCCCACAATTACATGGGAATTAAACCACTTTCTCTTGAATAACTTTGGGTAAACAACAAAATTAAGATAGATATTTAAAAAATCTTTGAAATAAATGGAAATAGAGACACAATATATGATAATCCCTGGAATGCAGCTAATGCCATGTTAAGAGGCAAGTTCATAATGCTGAATGTCTAAATCAACAAGTTAGAAGGATAACAAATTAACAAACTAATGTCACACCTAAAAAGCTACAAAAAAAAAAAAAAAAGGAAAGGAAAGAAAAAATCTATCCCTAAAGCTAGCTGGAAAAAAAAAAAACCTAAATGAGAGCACAATCAACTAAAATTAAGACCCCTGAATTGCTCAAAGGATCAGCAAACCAAAACTCATTATTTGAAAGGACAATCAAGATCAATAAATTGCTATCTGATTCACCAAGAAAATAAGATCCAAACAAGTGCAATCACAGGCAACAAAGATCCCACAGAAATATAAAAGTTCCTTAGAAACTATTATTAATGCCTTTATGCACACAAGCTAGAAAATCTAGTGGAAATGGAGAAATTCCTAGAAACACACAATCTCCAAAGTTAGAATCAAGAAGCAAGTGAAATCCTGAATAAACCAAAAAAACAAATTTTTTTGAGACAGAGTCTCACTCTGTTACCCAGGCTGGAGTTCAGTGGCACAGTCTTGTCTCATGGCAATCTCCACCTTAGACTCAAGCAATCCTCCCATATAAGTCTCCTGAGTAGCTGGGACTACGGGCACATGCATCATGCTCTGCTAATTTTCCTTCCTTCCTTCCTTCCTTCCTTCCTTCCTTCCTTCCTTCCTTCCTTCCTTCCTTCCTTCCTTCTTTCCTTTCTTCCTTTGTTCCTTCTTCCTTTCTCCTTCCTTTTTCTGTTGCCGTGTTACCCAGGCTGATCTTAATTAAACTCCTGAGATTAAGCAATTCATCTGCACTTCAATCACCAACTCATTATACAGTTGAATTCTGAGAAAAAGAGACTGCAAATGGTTGCAAACTCTGTTTTCTATTCCCATGGGCTCTACACTATCAAACTGACTTTCAACTATTACTTAATATTTTAGACTATTTATTCTACTTATTTGTATGTTGACCCTGTCTTTTGTTTGTTTGTTTTCTTGTGCTCTGCCACAGGTGAGAAAAGCTAGGCAATCAATATTTCCCCTCTTTTGGGGAAGAAGCTGTCCCTTCCTGGATTTCAAACTAGAACATAGGTTTTTTTGTTATTTCAAAAAATTTTACTAATTTGTTTTTATCACTTATTTTTTATTATTAAAGTAAGGTGAGTCTCTTTCCACAAAGCTACAAACGAGGCAGAATGGAAATTATTCATTTTCACTCATTCATTTGTTCAGTCAAATATTTAACATATATGTTCTAATAAACAAAACTGCAGACTCAATATTGAAAGATTAACTATGAAATTTTCTCCAAGAGTCATACATTTAGGAAATAAATTTGAAATCTGTCCTTTCAACAATTTATGCTGTGTGCTATAGCCATACTAGGAATATTAAAATTGGACTTTCATCATGGAAGCCACTGACTTAAAAAGTCGTTTCTACCAATGTCTAACCTACATTTATGTGGTTGATTTTTAACTACTACCAAATTAACTTTCTTATGTTTCCATGAACAGAATATTTTGTCCTATCTTCTTTCTTCAGCTTCCACATATTTTTCCTTAACCATATAAAACTATGTTCTCCTTAGTATTGCTGCCTCTCAGAGCTTTTATAGCACTAACAGTCTGGTCCATACAACTAATGAACACAATTTAGGAAATTTCTTTTTCCTTAGCTATATAGTTTTTCTGTTTTTGTTTGTTTGTTTGTTTCCTTTTAGCTATATTCAGGGAAACGGGGAGAGAAGCAGAAAATAATTATCTGAAGTACTTCAATATCTCTGATAGGGCAAAGAGTTCTGGTCTCTTTTATATTGTTCATTAGACACTATAAATCTGAGCAAATACCTTTACAGTAAACTTGTAAAACATCAAAATATTCCTTACTATTTTAGTTGAATATGAGGATGCAATGTATTTAAAATCTTGAGAAAAAATATACATTTTTCTGACTGTTGGCTATTGAATTAATATAGTTCACAGTTTTAAAGTTTCTAAAGTGATGAAAATCACTTTTATAGAAAGATTATGCTTTTGTTTGGGACTACGTTAATTACTTTAGAGATGTCTTGAGTGATCATGATCACAAATATTAGGACATTTTAATCTCTCCTTAGACTACCCTACAAGTAAACAATCTCATTTTGACAATTTTAATCAATGATCTATTTACATGTTGTTTGTCCTTCATGTTATTTAAATGTTTGGATAATCTAATTCTGTTTATTTTTATTATTAGTGTAAAAATACTTTGTTCTAATTTTTCTTTTTTTAATTTCAAAGGGAAAGAATTTGAACATTTTTATGTTGATACTACTTCCTCGCAAGTTCAAGTCCAATTAGAAAAAATTTTAGAGAAATGTGCAAGTTATTTTTTCTGAAAATGGTTATGTTGGGGAATACTTGGGAAGTTTTAAAATCCAGACATGTTAACTGACAACTTTAAATCTGAAAATAAGTTCATATAGCAGAAATACATATTTGTGAGTTTTCTGCCTTGAGGGAAATGAGGTGGTGTGAGACCATTTCTACAGCATCTATGTTGGGGAGTTTGTAAATAGAACTCCTAATATTATATCTGTTGCCAAATGAGATACTTACTGAATGATGGGTCTGTTTTAAACTTATTACTTTATGACTTATAAAGAAGGTGCAGTGGATTGAAAATGAAACAATTCATAATATATAATAGTTGACTGGGTCTCCATTCCAAGCAAAGTGAGAGTAGCCTGACATAGTGGTAAGAGAGTACAAGCTCTGCGTAGTTAGATGCATGGTGTACATTGTGTCCTCATGGACCCAGCACATCACTTTGGTTGAGGCAGATTTGATTTATTGCTGCATTATGGCAGGTTTTGACAGTTTTCTCCAGTCTGAAGCTCCTTAAGCATTTGTCTTCTGAGTAAGTTATAGTTTTTCATAAGGCCAAAGATGCCTAGTGTTAAGTAAATTATAGTGTTAGTCCCAGAGAAATAGTTGCAATTTTTGTTTAAATATATGTCTATGTCCCCAATTTCAGAATTTAAGCCTTTCGTTCATAGCTAAATTCTAGTATTTTGTTGTTATTACCACATTAGGGTAATATGTAATTTTTTTTGAGATAGTGTCTCACTGTTTTGCCCAGCCTGAAGTGCAGTGATACGATCATAACTCATTGCAGCCTCGAACCACTGGGCTCAGGTAATCCTCCTACCTCAGCCTCCTGAGTAGCTGGAACTACAGTTGTACACCAGCACATCCAGGTAATTTATAAAAATAATTATTTGTAGAGAAACGGTCTTCCTATGTTGCTCAGGCTGGCCTCAAACGCCTGGGTTCAAGTGATTCTCCCACCTCAGGCACCCAAAGGGCTGAGATTACAGGTGTGAACTACCAGGCCAGCCATAGGGTAGTATTTAATATCATTTATGCAGTATACATTCTTTCATTCCTAGGATAAGAATAGATGGGTGAGGGTAGTAGGTATGGTTAGCAATGTGAAAATGAAGTTCTATGGGGATAAAACATGGATCTTGAAGGCCTGTTGCAACAAGCCAGCTGTTATTTATCAAAATAAACTACCTCATTTAATGCCTCAGATATGCAAGCCAATGAAAAAAAGGTCAGACATCTCTAAATCCTTTAAAATACCCGAGTAGCATGTAACACAGAGTAAGAAATACATTTTCTTTGGTTGAATATTTTATATTTTGGCTTCCAATTTTACTTTATCTAAACCTATAAGTCTTTCATAACAGTTATAAAAAATAAGCAGCATTTAATGATGGCTCCTGGTGAACTAAAATTTTTGCAACATGAGGAATTTTGAGATGAATTCTTATCAATTAACTCATTATGTCCTTCACTTTAAATGATTCCACATTCACCTTTCCCTCTCATTTTATATTAACTTCACCACTTCAGCATTCCATCTGTAGCATACATACCACTAAACAAATCAATCAAGAAAATGAATTGGGAAATCTATTGCTAAGATTTCTCCCCAGAAGATTATCATTCATAATAGTTTCTGGGTCTTGTTGACAATATCCACAGCATCTCTTGGAATGATTTTATGATTTTTCTAAATAATGCATGAAATTGCAAATTGTTTTGCTTTCATATATCATCAATTTGTTTTTATTAGTTGTATCATTTTTTCATTTAAAGTATTTGCCATGAGGGGAAACATAATATATTAAATTCTAGAATTAATAAAATATTCTAATTTATATTAAACTGAGCCCAAGAATAAAAGTAAAATTATTATGTTTATCTCAGGATTAAATCATTTATCTTCTTTGAAAAAATATACAGTTACAATGAAGAAGATTATAATTTTATCTTTTAGAGTTTTAGAATAGGCATGTTTAGTTTTCCTCGGTTTCCAAGATGAAATAATAATAATTACAGTCTTTAAAAAAATTCCATGGGCATTTTCTAGATGAAACATATGAGATGACCATTCTTTTGCAAACTATCAAGTATATTATGTTGATATTAAAGTATAGCTGAGGACTTTATGATAGCATTTATTTGCCTTGGTAAACTTTTTTAAAGACTTTCTAAATTAACTTAATTTTATCTCATGTAAGAAAAATGGAATTTCTTTCTTGCATTTATCTGTGTTATTTTTCTAGAATATCTCTAAATAGCCTAGCGAGTATGCTGCAGAAAAACACAGAAACTGAAATAGGAATTTATGTGTTCATTTGATTTCTGCTGTCCAGAAGCTTGTCAGTCTTGAGTTGGGATATAGATTGCTTTGATTTTACGTAAAACAAATGAGTAGTTCTGAGTTTTACTTATAAATCTGCCCATTATAATAACAAACCTGTAACTTATCAAATTAAAATATGCTCCCAAAATATATTGTTTCACCCTTGTATCAGTCAACTGAATAAAAATTAGAGAAGTAGTTTTTGTGATAAACATTGTATATCTTGGGAATGAGTGTATTCATTACTTTTACCTGTAAGTTTAACATCCATAAGCTTTTAAAGAAAACAGAAATGCTTTCCTGTAAGATTAACATATGATACAGTTAAACAGAAACACTTTAGGATTCTTCCCCAATATTATTTATCACCTGAGATTTAATGATGTACATAAGGCATAATGATTTGGATAAATGGACATCTTTGCTTAGATACTAGTTTTGTGGTTGCTTTCCTCACCTATTCATGTAGCTGCTTTCCAGATATCCCAGCTTATTCCATTTATCTTCCAGTATGATATCTCTTAATGGCCTAATAGTAACCTACATTATCTTGTAAGTTAATTTAACACGGCAATTAATAAATGACTGAAGTTATGTTTGGCAGATGATGAAATTAATTTATGGAAAATAGCAAGTCTCAGCACTCTCCTTTGTTTTGCACTGAGGAGAAAGTTTTCTATAATAATCATGACCAAGGGTTAAAAATATCCTGTGATTATCTGATTAAGTAGTTACATTGTACTCACCTATTCCATAAAGTATGATTTCTAAAGATTAATAAAATGTCTCTTAGTTAAAATATGCAACTGACTATACACATTTACTCTTGAGATAACCTGAGAATATTAGGAAGCTTTGAATGTTGATGGGAGGATTATGAACTCGCACCTCATTGAAAGATCCAAGACAGAAGACTGACTCTATGTCAACATAAATGGAACAATTATCAAAACATTTGTGAAAAATATCCTCCAGAATAGGAGTAACAATGTGATCCATTCTAAAGAGTAACTCTGTTTTTAGCAGTAGTTGTTTATTATCTTTGTATAGAATTCATGTTTTGTTTCAAGTCATACTACTAATTTTACCACACATGTGAAATAAAAGAAGCTGGTTCTATAGCTCACATCTTTCACTCCTATGTAGTTCTCTCTTAATAGTTCACAAGAGTGTGAATGCCTCAAAAGACATAGACAGGCAATATTTTCTTTGAAGCACCAATGATTTTTATATAATAAAGTAGCTATTAATTGCATATTAGTTATATGAATGTTTGAAATGAAAGCAATTTAATTCAGGGATGTATTAGTCTGCTTGGGTTACCACAACAAAATAGGAGACAGGGTGATTTAAACAACAACAATTTATTTTTTCACATTGCTAGAGGCTAGAAGTTCAAGATCAAGGTTTTGGCCAGTTTGACTCTTGGTGAGGCCTCTCTTTATGACTTTCAGGAGGTCATGTTTTCTCTATGTTCATACATAACCTTTCCTTGGGAAATGCCAGGAAAAAGAGAGAAAAAATAACTATGGTGTTTCTTCATTTAAAAATACTGATTCTATTGGATCAGGGCCACACCCTTTTGATCTTATTTAATTTCATTAATTATATTCTTACAGGACTTATATCCAAATACATTTACATTAAGAGTTAGGTCTTCAAGATATGATTTTGAGGGGTGAGGGGATGATGGGCGGAACACAATCTAGTCTACAGCAAGACTATAGACTCCAGAAAAAGAGAAATTAGAAGTATCTTTAAAAAATTTGTGCTTTTCTTGCCTCCTGGGATTCTTCAATGAAGTATTTCTATATTCCCACTTATATAAAAGGGGATTTATGAATGTTACCTTAAAATACTATGCATCTGTATTCAAACTGCAAGGCAGGGCATATGAGTTAACTTGCATAGATTTTCCTTAAGTGGGTATGACTTCTTGAAAACGGCAAAGTGACCTATTGAATCAACATTACCTGTAAATTCCAATAAAATTATTCATATGCAAAGAGAAAAATGTCATTAAAAATCTGGTCCAGATAGAATTGGAACTTCCGAAAAGCATGAAAAATTGCTGACAGTACTGATATTCAGTGTCAAGAGAATTGAAACAGGTTTATATTAGTTTATTGAACAGTTGTGTCAGTTACCAACTTATAGTCCCTCAATTCCAAATCTCCCTTGCATGTTCTGTGATAATAGTGATGAATTATGAATATTTAAGTATTTTTTCCTTTCTAGTCTGCCCAATATCCAGCACTATCAAGAGAGGGTAAAAGAGAGATATTAGACAAGAAAAGGTCTCTTTCTGGTCCTCTTGGGCTTGTTTGGTTGTGGTCCTGTAGAGTATGTTGTTTTTACCCTGTGAAAAGCTAATGGGGCAACTTTTTTGATGGGTTTGCAGCGGAGTACTTATAGGTACTTTACCACAGCACAGTTAACCCTTTGGACAGATTTGTTAGTGGTGAAGGCTAACAATTCCAACTAAGCTTCTTCCCTGGGTACCCACCTAGCTGTGAGTTTACTTGTACCCACAAGAGCAGCAGACAAGTTTCGTAAGTGTACCAGCTTGCTTTTAATGAGAGCTTTCTGCTGAGTTTATGAATACATTACACCTCCTGTAACTTTCCAGCAAGTTTGATAGCAAGGGAACTCATTTCCTCTGTCTCCTGCCTCTCACCCTAAACCCATTAGTTCCCATGGCGACACAGAAGGCCATTCTTAACCCACTACTCTTGACCCTCTGACTGTAGAGCACTTCTACCTATGGACAATCCAAAAAGCTTCTGTGACATCCAGTGGAATGCCACCATATTCTCTCCAGTTCCAAACTTGGGAGCCCAAAGTGAAAGAGGTAGCTTTGCTCCCACTTGCAGTGGGTTTGTTCCATAATGCATACTTCAGGAGCACTATCAGTAAAGGTTTTCTGGCCAGTTTCTTTAGTATTGATCTTGATAGAAATCACTCTTGGAAATTCTAACAGCTGAATGTCCATTTCAGTTTTTGCTTTTGTGCTTGTTTTATTTTACATTTGTATGTGTGTTTACACAATTATGGAAGTCAGAACTTTGTTATATTTGCTATAAGGCACATATCAATAACTAAAGAGACTACATGGAAAGATATTTCAAATTTCTTAAACCTTTGATGACAAAATAGTTCAAAAAGAAAAGATAATACATTGATTTATGATATAGGTCAAAGAGATTTAATGATTGTGCAATATACATGAAGACATAAAATGTAAGTCATAGAAAACATTTTGTAAAATTAAAATTATAGTGTAGATGGATTTATATCTGTATGGAAATAGTCACAAACAGATAAATGGGCCATTCATTTATTAAGTGGTTATTGTGCGCTAGTCTTTGTTTTGGTGATTTAGTACATGATTTCATTAATTAGCATTACAAATTTGTGGTGTGGGAAATATTATTTTCATTTTATAGATGATAAAAGTGAGATATAAATTCATTAAATAACTATTCTCAGGTTACACAAAACGTAGCCATAATTATAATTATGTTTTAAATTGCATTTTAAACCCAGAGATTAATTGTGTCATAGTAGCAGGGAAAAGTTATCAGAAAGGCTCCTAAAATACTCTCCCCTTTTTCAAGGACGTATCTGTGTGATGCTGGATTTTCTTCATATACTTCTGCAAAAACCTGCCTTAACAATTACAATGCAGAAGGAAATATGAGAAGCCAGCTGTCTTCTCTTAAGCCAGACATTAAGGAGATTTGCCAAAATATATAACAATGTCACTTTTCTACTAAATGTTTTCTTTTGAAAAATTTGTTGCTATATTGACATGTAATGGATTTATTATTTTTAAATGGATTTTTCAAATACATATTTCTCAAAGTTGTCATTTTAAAAAAAGCAGAGATTAAAAAATTGTAAAAACATAATATTAAAATATGTATATCTTACTTCAAAGAATATAAGTCTAAGCACTATGCTACACCAAAGTAATATTAGCTAGCTGAGGCTTCTATGTTTTGGTCCATTTCTTAAAACATATTTTAAAATAGCTTTTTAAAGAAGTATAATTAAGCATCCCAGTTTTGTTTTTTAAACTTTTTGTTTGGACATAAATTCAAATTTACAAAAAAAAGTTGTTGAGTAGGCCACAGAAATTCCATACACTCTTCACTTAGATCCTCCACTTCTTATTATTTCTGAATTATTAGAAAACAAATTATAGACGTGATGCCCCATGATTTTTTAACATTTCACTTTCTATCTCTTGAATGTAAGAACAATCAAAACAGGTACATTAACATTGATTCAGTAATATTATCCAATTCATAGACTCAAATTTTCCCCATTATCCCAGTAATGTCCCTTATAGATCCGAAATCCAGTCTAGGGTCACATGTTACATTCAGTTCTCACATTACTGTAGTCTTCCTCAATCTGGAGCCGATTCTTAGATTCTTAGTTATCTTATGTGACATTGCTTGAATGTTTTGAAGAGTCTAAGCCAATAATTTTTTTTTAATTATTTTAGAGCACTTTTAGGTTAACAGCAAAACTTAGTGGAAGGTCTAGATATTTCCCATGCCTCTTGCCCCTACACATGAAAAGCCCCTTCTGTTGTCAATATATAAGCTTTATTCTATCTTTTTGCAAAATTCAATATCGATTTTAATTAGAATCCACCAAATTTCAATGTAACTCAAGGTCTAGTATCATAAACTAATTTCAACTATATTTATTTATTTTAGTTCATATTTTCTATTACTTATATATCTTTCTTTCTAAGATATTTAAGGTATCATATAAAACATGAGGCAATTAAGGTTGAATCATTTAGAAAGTTTTTTCAACAATTAATGAAAATAAATTTTTCTCTTCACTAAATGTCATAGATAACTTGATATGTCCTGTATAGAACCTAATAAAAATATATCAAAATGGAAAAAAGAATACAGTTAGTGTTTAATAAATAGAATATGTGGTGGGCCTATAGTAAGTAGTGCACATGTAGGTTTTAATTGCTTAAGTAACTGGATAAATAGAGAAGCTCTTTTTGTGAAGTAATTAATGGAAAAAGCTACTGAAAACAAGACACAAATGACATCATAAATTTTTGACCCTTTAGTAAGTAAACAGTCAACATTGCTTGCATATAAAATCATTGGAGGACCAGAACCCAATGGTTGCTCAACATTCCTGGTGGCATGTGGGGGAGGGGAACTTTCCTGCCCTGCTCCTGTCTGACAAGCTACTGTAACATTTCCCCTTTCAAGAGTCCAATACCACAATTCTGTTGAGAAAATAGACAAACAATTAGTCTTCTGCAACTGCTTCCTGGTAACAGAGAGGCAGTGGCCTTTGTTTTGTGGTTCTTGCCCCACTGCCAGCTGTCAGGGCAAGGTGGCTCTGTGCGTTGGTGAAAGCAGTATCCAGCCAGGCCCAAGGGAGACGGGGCAGGATTTAATCTCTATTGTCTTTCACTGGTGGGCAGTCTAGGAATTCTCTGAAGAAAGGTGACACTTGAATATTGAGAGAATCATATCCTTCACTGAGGATCACCTGGAGCTTGATGAACTGAAGGCAAGAGGAGACAACTTGTTTTATCAAATTTAGAAGAATATCAAAAAAGTGATAAAGGATACTTTCAAAAAAATTTGAGACTTCCATCATCCCCAGGTTTCTGGTACCCATAGTCATTTCTGCTAAAACTTAGGTGCATGGGGTTGCTAGCTGATTCCAATATGTGGCCATTTTTAGAATATTTATCTAGATTTTTACATTACCAATCATTCTTGTTTTTTCTGAGCTGCAGCCAGAGGTCACTGGTTGGTTCACAGGGATAAGCTGTGTGAACCAACCAATGACCTCTGAGAAAATATAAAAACAACTATTGAAACATTACATTACATTAATCTTGTTTTCTAAGCCCTCACAAGAATTCAGGGTTTTTTTTTCCTACTCCTCCAAATTATTTTAGCCCCTGCCCATTACCCAATTCCAAAGCTGCTTCCATATATTCAGGTACTTATTATCTGTGCTAACAAAAGGCCTTCATGAAATTGAGGCCTGGAGAGAGAAAAAATATATAGAGGGAAGAGATACTTTATTCATATATATGCTAACTTGAACAAATTCAAGATATCTACCTGTTTAAAGGTTGGCCACATTCTCATGCTTAAATCTTATGAAGAGTTAGAATTTTTTCACTACTTCTGCTTTAGAGAAATCATGTATTTGATCATTACTAAAGATGAGTTACAGTAGGGGCAATTATTGAGAAGTGAAGGCAGAAGAATAAAGAGAAGACTTGAGTGTCCCTTAACAGCTATTTAGCTCTTTATTTAATCCCATGTTCACTAGCTGCCATTATAACTTGTTACTTAATCTACAAGATTAACTAGGTTTAGGTTTTTAAAAATTGTCATAAAAAAGTTTAATTTTAAACTTTTGTTATTGCATTAAAAATTATATGTAAAAAATCACCAAGGTGTCATTTATAATTATCATAGTATTTAGATAATGAAGATCTTAGATATTTTTCACTAATGTATAATTCATGAACATAGTTTCAGGGTATATGTGGTAATTTACTGCATTCATATACTTCTAAAGATGAAATCAGTATACTTACTAATATCCATCACTCTGTCTTTCCTTTATTCTAGGAACACTCTAATTCTTTTCTTCTAGCAATTCTGAAATACACAATATATTATTGTAAATGATGTCATCTTACTGATCTATCTAACCCTAGGTCTTATTTCTTTTGTCCAAACTTATATTTCTACCTGTCAATCAACTTCCCTGAATAAACTCAATCTTACCTGACAATTAATATTTGTAACATATGCTTATGATGTACCCACAAAAATGAAAAAAATAAGTTTAAAAAATCATGTATCTTTCTTCAAATTTTCATTTTAAATTTTAATTAAAAAACTTTTATCTTTTTACAACATAATATTTTATTTGCAGATACTAAGGGAATTAATACCTTTAGTGAGAACACTAACATTGTTATATTTGTTTCCGAATAGATTGAGCCACAATAGCTCAGAATTATTTCATGGTAACAAGTAATTTACACTATTATATTGTGCAGTTATATTGGCAAGACATTGCCAGGTCATGATTCAATCACTTAATTTTCAATTTTGTTTAAATTTTCTTTAGATAATTTTGTATATTTTCTTGTCATGCTTTAGACATCTCATTGCAACCAGCTATGTTAGAGTATGGAACTTATAATCATATAAAACTGTATACTTAATATTACTTCTACAATTTCATTATTTTACAATAACCTAGTTTTCATTCTTTCAGAACATGTTAAACATTTTTTTTTCTATGAGTACGTTGCTAGAAACTTGATATTTTGACTCTAGGTGATTCTTTAAAAATCTCTTTATATTATCTGCATAATGTAAGATTCATAAATAATAAAAATAGTGTTATAATCAATATGGTATATTATTAAAACTAATCTGCTCTTTTTTAGATTATTACCTAATGATACTTAATTTAAAATAAGTAGAGACAGTAATATTGTATTTTCTTTTAGTTGGACTTAATTTTTTAATCCACAATTATGCATATTTGCTGTTTGGAAGAGATGTGATTAAATTTTATTTTGGTGAATTGTTCTGCACTATTTTTATGCAATTTAAAACTGTCATTGTAATGGATTTATGCAGCTGTTTCTGAGTTTTACTGCCTCAGAAGATTTAGCTTTTTGACAATCTTTTTCATATAGCTATATTAAGTAATAGCATAGAATTGGATAATCTAAATCATTTTATTTTATGCATACTACTTTTTAAGGAACTCATAATTCCCTAAGCATCTCACTTATTTGACATCTTGAGAGGATTAAAAACTATGCTGACTTATTCAAATTGTTTCAAGAATTAGCTCAAATAAGAGATGACTTGTAAGGGAAAACTTTTTTCAAAATTCCACAAATTCAACACAACAAAAATTATTTCATAGAAATATAATATAGAATGTAGTTCAAGTAATTGTATATAATCTAATAATAAATTTCTAAGAACTAGGTTTGTGGAAAGTTTAATACATATTCTTCTTTATTTATTTCTTCCAGGCTTTGCTCTCTTCCTTTTCTAAACAGGATAGTCTGCATCAGGTAGAATAAAACCTATCTGCCATTGGCCTGCTTCATCTTTAACTTGAAACGTCTTCAGCTGTGTTTAGAAATTTGTAAAAGCTACAGAAAAAGCAGTCTTACTTATCAGATCAAAAATAGTTTATCTGGATTCTTCTCATTTTTAATGGAGTTATTACAAACATAAACCACTAGCAACAAATTTTCTAAGAATTAGATAAGATACATTAAAAAATATATTGCAATATTATTTTATTGCCAAATATTTATACTTCCTTAAAATTATTACTATGAAATAAAATATGGTTAATGTTCATACCATAAACAAGTGTCATCAAAATACTTTTGTTTTCTAAGTTGAATGTAATGAAAGCATAATTAATTTGTATTGCAGATGCATAGAATCTCATCTGCTGATATTAGAATACCAGCAACATCAAACACACAGATATTACCATAAAGACTTTAGACAAGTGCCTCATATTTTATAGATTATTATATTTGCTTTTCAACCTACTGATTACCTATAATGTGTTATACATATAAGAACCTGTTTGATATATGATTTGTGCACCAAATAATTTCTACAAGTTAAAAAATATAATTAAGAAATTCAATCATTTAATTGTAATTTGGTCATGCATATTCAAAATAATACCACTAAGGGTGAGACTATGCTAATCAGAATTTCTGTCTTCTTAAAAAATATTAAAGTCTGCATTTAATCTGATAACATATATCAAGATGTAATATTCAACATATAAACACCTTGACTAATAAGAAATTATTCAATATAACTTTCCACTCACGGCTGTGAACTTGAAAAAAAAAAACGAACAGTGTTAACTATAAATAAGAGAGGTTGTATTTAAACTGGCTAAAACTTAAGTGGTGAGCCAATAATTAAAAAAGAAATAAAATTTCTTTAGAATTTTTATGTAATTAAAATTAGCAAAGACATCAAAATTAAAAGAAAGCAACATGAACTCTATACTATTAAATTTAGTTTATGTACTATAAAATATCTTAGAAAATTATAGATAATTGAACTTTATAGAACCACTAAAATACATTATTATAAATTCTGCCATAAAAAAAAAACCCAAAGAAAAAGTTGACTGTTTCATTGTTAGCTGTAACAAATGTTCAGAGGCAGATAACTACAATATTTCATCTTATGTTTTTCAGAGAATAGAAAAACAGAAACCAGTCTAAATTATTTTAAAACTAATGTAATAATACTATTGGATAAATTATAGACAGTCATAATCATAAACATTGAATCAGCAGAATAAGCTTAAAATTTCATAGAAATAAACATATTATGACCATGTTGGTTATTCTTCAAAGATTTTACAGTTGGTTCAATGTAAAATAAAAAATTCATACAATTAACATATCAAAGTTTTCACAAAGTGTTTTATTCATAAGAGAGTTTGGTAGATATGCCAGATACATAATCAAAATGTAAAAGCCAATTTTATTATTTCATACCTGCAATCAAGTTATAAAATATTTTTAATAAAGATTCCTTTAAGGGATATTTTGTTTTCCTGCCAATATTGCTGTTCTAAAATAAAGTACTTATTAAATAACCTCAGGTAATGGGAGTTCTGTTCCCATATAGTCCCTGCTGTCATCTCCCTTTAGAGATTGCTTTGGTCAAACAAAGTCACCTCCATAAATGACAGTAGACCACTACTTGGGCCCCATTTTCCCTTTGAAACACACTCTGTGCTCCCATTTTTTACCCCTAGATATGAAACATATAATATATCCTTAGGAACTTGGAGATTGATTGTCCTAAGAGTTATTCTTTTGCTCCATAGACATGTGTCACATCCAACAGGGTGGCCTGGTAAGTAGAATGCTTCCACTGACAGTATTTCTTTTATGGAATTATGTGTGCTATTGAGTAACCAGAAAAGTACTGACATACCGGTTTTGCATTACTCTCAAAGTTATACACCAGATTTATTCAGAACTTTGGGCTATTTGCCTACTGTTTTCTCTTTGGTTAGAGCTATGACTGTGTGGTATTTGGTTGGCCACTACTCACACATGTTTTCACCTCTGGTTTAAAATATCTGAGGGTTAAGTTGTCCTTAATTCTCTCTGTACAGTTTAACTGGTGATATCCACAGCTCATTCATTCGACAGGCTTCATTTCATGTGTCAAGTAGTTTTCAAACATAGTGCCATTTATCCTGAAAGCTTTCAACACTCTTGTTCCACAAAGCCAACAGACTCTTTAATTTGTTATCCTTTCTTGACTTTGATATGTATGGGGGATATAATGATCTCTCTAGTCAGTCTTAAGCCATGACAGAGAAGGGATGAACATTACTTACTGAATGAGACAACTCTTTTTGCTGTGCCCACAGCTATCCACCTGTCCTCTCTGCTGACCTGTGGAAGACCAGGGTGTGGTCATCACTAAAAAGGATTACATTCTAAAAATGAAGTGATTATGTCCTAAATAAATTAAGAGATAGCATGGGTGGAAGATGTTTTTTTCTACATAGTTATGAAATCTCAATGGTAAATTTAACATGGCCAGAATAGGAATTCTCATTCATATGTTTCTTATTCTTCTTGGTAAGAAATCCATCTGAGGCTATTACTAAGAAAATGAAGTAACAACTTTTGAGAGAGTCATTGGAAACCAGCATTTATGGTGTATGATGAAGTGTCATGAGTATTGCTGTAATCAGCATTGGCAGTGAATCCTAGAAGGAACTGAAAAGACAAGAAGATCTGTATTATAGGTTTAATACAAAGAGGTTCACAAGATCCGTGGTATGAATTAATGAATAATAACTGCATTGATATTCTTTGGTCATGATGGGAGGTACACACATGAATACATGGTTCTTATATTTGGATGGTAAACGATAATTCCTATACTTTACAGATAGTGCTCACATGCATTAATTGGACAATAAACAAATTCTTAAATACCTCTATTCTAGCTATGCAAATCTATGTCATTTAGCTACTCTGCATCACATGGATTTTATACTTCAGTTTGAAAATAATTGTTTGTATAGACAGGAGATCTATATAAAACTGTTTTCTCAGGGACCTCAAAAACCAGAGTTGATTCTTTATAGTTGTAGGAAAGACATCTATATTAAAAGTAAACACTTTTCTACTTCACATCCTAGTAGATTATATATTTTACATTTTTTTTACATTTTTGGAAACACAACACAATATCTTTATGAGTCTGAGACATGAAGAAAACTTTAAAGAAAAATATTGTGGTATTAGGACTACTTCCATGAGAATATCCTATATGCTTATACTATTGTGTACATTATTTAAAGCATCTCTTCTTTCCCATATGCACAATGATATTTATATATCAACTATAATATAGATTTTTTTACATTTTCAGTCCCCTTTAACATTTGTGTAATACTGTACTAATCACACTGTTATTCCCAAGGCTGTATCATCCATCGTGAATACTAGTTTCCAATGACTTTCTCAAAAGTTGTTATTGTGCTTTTTTTTTTTTAATTTTTATTGCATTTTAGGTTTTGGGGCACATGTGCAGAACATGCAAGATAGTTGCATAGGTACACACGTGGCAGTGTGTTTTGCTGCCTTCTGCCCCTTCACCCATATTTGGCATTTCTCCCCATGCCATCCCTCCCCCGCTCCCCCCCAGCTGTCCCTCCCCTATTCTTAATAATCACCACAATTGCATATCTTACTCTTCCAACTGAATCAAAGGTTGACAAGTATTATCATGAGTATACAGTATTTTTAACATAAATGTGATTGATATGAATGCCTTGTCCATATTCTCTAATTACTACATATTGTTTATATTTTGTTCTGATTTTTGCAGGCCTTCCTGACTACCAACTGCCAGCATCTGTGACTCTTTGTAAAAGAGTTTACTCTTGTAGAAACAAAAATGCACCAACAGTATGAATGAAAAGCCAGAAATTCTAAGAAATAGAGGTTTTTCTCCATCAACACAACTAAAGAGTGTCATAAACTGGTATAATTCGTTACTTCTCCAGGATAATGACTCTGAGGTGTATGGTCTGCTTTACCTCCCAAATATAACTTCCTTGAAAATATTATGAAGGTTTTTCTTCTTTAATTCCCCCACTTTCCTATCATTGTTATCCTGAATATATTGCTAGCACTTAGATTCTTATCTCAGGTTCTGATATTTGTGAAACCGTAGTGAGACAGATCGTACCATATGTGATGCTGGGAAGCAAAACCTCAGGATTGTGTTCTAGAATTTGATTATTTTTTGGCCAGATATTTTATTTTAGAAAGGACCATATTATTAAAGACAAGGAGGTGGTAATAATCTCTGTCATGATGGTTTGACACAGTGCAGATAAAAGAAGACACATTCCTTTACCCAAAATCTCTAACACTGAAGGCCTGCAGGGAGAAATAAAGCTATAAAGAGGATAGAGCTTTTTGTTGTTAACTGTCACTGAGTTCTTGGAAAGACAAAAAAAAAAAAAAAAAAACAGCATCTACTGACCAAATATGAATTCAGAGCTCAGAGTCAAGGTCATAGGCTCTGTGGCAAGGAAAGCCTCATCTCCTGTAGGGGGAGGGAAACCTGCAAGGAAAACTTTCCTAAAATCTTATTATGAAAAAAAACAAAAAACAAAAAACAGAAAAAATGCATTAGTAGACCAATGCATCTTCTACATAAAAGCAATGATCCTGATAGGGATAGTGGTATCTGAAATAGAGACATGTCAGTGAATGCAATTGAGAATCTTGAACATCTAGGCTTTCACAGCCTCTCTGGGCTGTCATAAGTGGCTTTCTTTCTCCTGCTAGAGGATATCAAAGTACCTTTGACTGGAGACTCCAAAAAGCAACATCTGAAGCTATGACTTGTCTTTCTCTAGATATGACTTCAACCCTCACTCCTGTTACTTCTGGAGCAGATTAGTGCCAAGTCAACCACAGCATGGCAAGGACATGTTAACCAAAGCCTCAGAGTCCTTAGGGATGAAAATCTGGGTTACACTATAAGACAAGAAACAGAGATCAGCACCTGACTATAAGAGGAGGAATATCTAGAATAGGTGGTGGCAAAGGGGGAAGATAGTAAATATCAGTTGCCTCCCCAGGACCAAAATAGAAATATTTTCTATAGCTTATCCTACTAAATCTCCTAATGTAAATCTGCATTTCAGAGAATGTCACTAGCAGTCATCTTGAAAAATCAATCAGAAAGAAAGAACTTAATATGGGCTATGAATGCATCTGCTTAGTTTGAGGATTCTATAAGTGCTCCACCTGTGTTCACTTTAAACCTCATTTCCATGTACATCAGCTCAATTTCCAATTGCTAACAAATGCATCTTTGTCAGGAGTGTCAATCAGAGTTCAACTTTAGAATCATATTTATATACATTTGTGTGCATGTGTGTGTGTGTGTGTGTGTGTGTAATTAGCATTGGCTTAGCTCACACAATTCCAGGAGTTGGCCAAGCAAATCTGAAATGCACAGGGCAGGCAAATGCAGCGAAGAAGAACATGGTAGGCTGGAACACATGAGTGGGGTCAAAGCTCTTGCATAAGGGCAGAATTTCGTCTCTTTCAGGGAAGCTTTAGGCTCACAGGTAAAGCTTTCCAACAGATTTAGTCAGGATCAGCCTGATTATCCAGGATAATCTTTACTTAAAGTCAACTAAGAGCCTGTTAAATTACATCTGCAAAATCCCTTACCAGCAGCATTTATATTCATATTTAGCTAAATAACTGGGAACTGTAGTCTAGTTAAGTCAACACATTAAAAGAATAACACAGGACATTTTCCTGGTGGAAAGAGGTCAGCTTACCTATGCATGTGGCAAGGCTGGCAAAGCCAGATGGATGGATAACCGATCTCTCTCAAATAGCACTCAACTTCTAGACCCATAGGCAGAATAACTCTAAAGTCAATATTCTGTACTGGCTCTCAGAGCTCCTGTGTGGGATGAAGTTCCAGCTGCCTGGTGTGGTGTTGCTTGATAATTTACTGTCCTTGTCCTCTTTATAGTTCCTATTACTCTATGACTTTTCTTATGGTCATCTTCTAAGTGAACAACTTTCTCTGGAAACTCTGCCTCTAGGTGTCCTCTAAGAGGAGATAAACTAAGACAAATCTAATACAGTAGAATATTGCTTAAGCACCATCCAGAAAATATTAACATGTTTATTTAAAAATTCTTATGTAATTATATTTAATTATTGGTATTATTCTTAAATGGAAAGGTAGTTCAACTATATAGAAATATCAAATACATATTTTTGGATAATTTTTCAATCTGAATGATGTAAATTTTGAAGGCAAACATAATCATGCTTTATTCTTTGTCTTTTCATGATTAAATTAGTGATATGGGTGTACATATGTTGAACATCTTTGATTTTTCAAGCTGCTATCTCCTGAATACATTCTGGGGTTGAGAATATACATATGATGAAAAGAGAAGGTCTTAAAAGTTAAGCACAATTTTTTTTACTCCAAATGCCATATTTATGTATTTACAATGACAATTCAAATATAAATTGTTGCCATTTGTTTACATTTTTTAACCATCTAAAATACTGAATTAGAGTAGAATGAAAAGGTGAGCAAAGGGATTGGTAATTTAATTTTGTTAGCTGGTGGAAATTGGTTTAATTTTCTATTAATAAGTAAAATTATTATCTAAAATACTTGCAAACAACTGATATTATTTTTGCTCTTTCAACATGCAATTGTAATCTTTAATGTGGATTTCATTTCAATACTTTAAGTGTTTTAACTAAAAGCATTTTTAAGTTGCTGAAGATTTTATTGCATTATAAGGACATTTTTATTCCCTTGAACTTGAAATCCAGTCTACCTTCTCTGAAAATTGCCCTCACCCTTAATCTACTGCTTTTATTAAAATGTAATTTACTGTTCTGTATAAATTGAGGATTATAGAAAAATTCAAGATATCTTCTTAACTCTACTCTCATTATTTTGTCTGCTAAAGTAAAACTAAACAAGTATGACTACAGGTGAGAATATTAAAATAGTCATGTTCAAGATTATTAAAGTATTTGCAATAAAACATAGCAATTTCTGAGCATTACCTTAGTAAATTATGGGTTGTTTAATGGGTTGTTTCAGAGTAGAAAATGAAACTTATTTCTTGGAACAATTTAATTTGTTCAATAGATTAGTATGCTTCATGATATTGTCTTTAGAAAAAAAAGCATATTACAAAGATAAAAGATACCATAAACCACTATTACAAAATTTTAAAGACTTTTAAAAAGCAACTCTACAGTCTTTGGAACCCTGTGCAACTGTTCATATAGCCATGTATTTTTATTAGAACATTTGCTTTCTGAAAATAATAACATGTTTGAAAATAATTCAATACTATACTGTGCCTGAGAATCTTAAGGACAAGTGCAAAATTGTTTTGTCTTCATTTTCTAAGAGCTCTGGACAGCTGATAAGGACAATGTAGAGAGCATCTGCTCTAGGGGTAACTCATGGGATACTTGTCAAATTGATTGTGCTCAGAAACAATTGAGACACAAAAGAAAAAGAGCTTCTAATCACATTGAATTTACAGTGTTGCTCAAACCTAGAAACTGTGCAATTTGGAACTAAATAGCTTTGCTGGACATTGTAGAATTTTTAATTAACAGATTGTTCCAGTAATTCATATAGTTTTCTCCAGGTGATGGAAATGAATTTCCACCCAGGTTTTGTTTCCATATGTCATGAAATTTCTGACAAAATAATCAACACTTTGATGTACTAATTTTGTGATTAATTTTATAAGCTGACTGTAATTCCAGTGACAGGAAAGTAAGTATTCTACTAGATTATATTCTCCTTTTATTAAATTTATTTTTATTATTTTTATTGCATTTTAGGTTTTGGGGTATATGTGCAGAACTTGCAAGATAGTTGCATAGGTACACACATGGCAGTGTGTTTTGCTGCCTTCCTCCCCTTCACCCACATTTGGCATTTCTCCCCAGGCTATCCCTCCTCAGCTTTTTAAAGTTCATTGTCAATGATTTTGGATTTTTTTCTGTATGATTACACTATTTTCAGTGACTAAAAGTCATGAATGCTTTAAGAGGTTTCCGTGAAAAATACAAGTCATTTAGGCAGTATAAAATTATTGATAAAAGAAAGAATATTGCATTTCTCAGTGTGTATTTATATTTTGTTGGGATATACTATTGAATTGCCAGTGTGCAACTTCAACCTGAGAGAGCTGGGTGGATTGACCCCAACCAAGCCATAGGGGTAAGGCTGCCTCAAATCTTGGGGACCCAACCCTCACACCAGTGAGTAAACGATGTCAGATATGGAGTCAAAAGTGATTATTACAGAGTAGAAAAAATCAGATAGACAAATAATCTTTCTATTTTGTAGATCAGTGTGCCAAAATTACTTGAGAAGACTCTTTAAAAAAGTTGTCAATTTTAGGGTTGGGGAATGGCAGAGGGCAAAGATTCTCAAGCTTTAATGTGCATAATAAACATATATAGAACATATTAAAATACACATTGCTAATTCCATAGCCAGAACTTCTAATTTTGGGGATCTGAGTTGAGGACTTATGAATCTGCATTTCTAATTAGTTCCCATAAAATGCTGAGGTTGCTAGCCTGGAGACAACACTTAGTGAACTGATACACAGTGAAATGAGTTTTACACATTTCTGATTCTATGATAAGCTCCACAGTTGAGGTTAACTTAGCTTTATAGAAAGCAATGAGGAATGAGCCAAAATTATATCCATCTATTTATCTATCTACCTACCTATACACATATGTATATATATATAAATATAAATAGATATGTGTAATTTTTAATATATCCAATTTGAAATAATATAACCAATAAACCTTTTGCCCTTCTTAACATCTTAAAGCATTTAAAGAGGTCTGAGTAAAGTTTCTTGATGAAACTTCACCTATATATGTACATGTATGCTAAGACTTCACAATAGTTATTAAAATATTTCTGAATGACCTCATAATGGTCAAGTTGACATTAAAATTAAATGTATGAAGTGAAATATTTGAGTACAGTCTATAAACAAGGATATCTGAAAAAGTAAGGTGGTTGGATCTACTTGATTATGACTCCACCATTGCAATGATTATATTGATACCTACTTAGTAAAGTTGATTATATATTCCAAAACGGTTACATAGGAAAACACATTAAAGTTTAATTGATTTTGACTATATGACATTAAAAAGAAAACCAAACTAATATACAGTTTGTTAAAGTTTTCCAAATATTTCAGTCATAAGAAACACTGTGTTTTCTATAACCTGTTAGCAATCAGTTAAATATATTCACTCTGCCTTTTAGTTGCTGAATATTTGTAAATAAAACTAAAAACCAACCAAAAAAGTTCAGATATCATAAGCATGTGGTATTAATATCAACTTATTTTCAAATTTGCCTATAATATTCTAGAATCATTAAATGTGGCTTCTGACTTGTTACCAAATATGGTTAAAAATATGTTATCAACATTTCGATGGATATGTTGGATAACCTTAGTTTCTCCCTAGAGCAATGGCATTTCCTGCTTACTTCAAAAAACAGGATTTTAATGTGGGACCTCTTATGGTAAAGATTTGCCTGTTGATTCCAACTAATCATAGAAAAGTAAATTCTAGAAAGAAATTAATGTAAATATATCATTAAAGTGCAGTGTTTTAATAAAGTTTAAAATGTGATTCTTGTTTTGAGTTTTTATTTTTTTCTATCTAATTTTACTTTATCATTTTAACTTAACTTGCTTTCGTTTTCTAAGTAGTTGTCCCATTTTTAGAGAACCACCAGGTTGTACTCTTTTTTATTTTTATTTTAATATACTTTAAGCTCTGGGGTACATGTGCAGATCATGATGGTTTGTTACATAGGTATGTATATAAGTGCCATGGTGGTGGTTTGCTGCATCCATCACCCCAACATCTACATTAGGTATTTCTCCTAATGCTACTCTTCCCCAATCCCCCCACCCCCGGCTATTCCTCCCCTGTTCCCCCACCCCCAGGCCCCAATGTGTGATGTTCCCCTCCCTGTGTTCTCATTGTTCAACATCAACTTATGAGTGAGAGTAATGGCTGTTTGTTTTTCTGTTCTTGAGTCAGTTTGCTGAGAATGATGGTTTCCAGTTTCATACATGTCCCTGCAAAAGACATGCACTCATCATTTTTTATGGCTGCATAGTATTCCATGGTGTATATGTGTCACATTTTCTTTATCCAGTTTATCCTTGATGGGCATTTGGGTTGGTTCCAAGTCTTTGCTATTGTGAGCAGTGCTGCAATAAACATACATGTACATGTGTGTTTATAATAGATTGATTTATAATCCTTTGGGTGTATACTCAGTAATGGGATTGCTGGGTCAAATGGTATTTCTAATTCTAGATCCTTGAGGAATCACCACACTGTCTTGCACAATGGCTGAACTAATTCACACTCCCACCAACAGCATAAAAGTGTTCCTATTTCTTCACATCCTCTCCAGCATCTGTTGTCTCCTGATTTTTTAATGATCACCAATCTAACTAGCATGAGATGGTATCTCTATGTGGTTTTGATTTGCATTCCTCTAATGGCCAGTGATGATGAGTTTTTTTTCATATGTTTATTGGCTGCATAAATATTTTCTTTTGTAAAGTGTCTGTTCATATCCTTTGCCCACTCTTTGATGGGGTTGTTTTTTTCTTGTAAATTTGTTTAAGATCTCTGTAGATTCTTCATATTAGCCCTTTGTCAGATGAGTAGATTGCAGAAACTTTTTCCCATTGTGTTTGTTGCTGATCCACTCTGTTCATAGTTTCTTTTGCTGTGAAAAAGTTCTTAAGTTTAATTAGATCCCATTTTTCTATTTTGGCATTTGTTGCCATTGCTTTTGGTGTTTTAGTCATGAAGTCCTTGCCCATGCCTGTGTCCTGAATGGCACTGCCTAGGTTTTCTTCTAGAGTTTCTTTTTGTGTAGGCCTTGTGTTTAAATCTTTAATCCATCTAGAGATAATTTTTGTATAAGGTGTAAGGAAGGGATCCACTTTCAGCTTTTTGCATCTGGCTAGCCAGTTTTCACAACACCATTTATTATGCAAGGAATCCTTTCTCCATTGCCTGTTTTTGTCAGGTTTGTCAATGATCAGATGGTTGTAGTTGTATGGCATTCTTTCTGAGACTTCCGTTCTGTTCAATTGGTCTGTATCTCTGTTTAAGTACCAGTACCATGCTGTTTTGATTACTGTAGCCTTGTAATATAGTTTGAAGTCAGGTAGCATGATGCCTCTAGTTGTTTTTTTTTTTCCCTTAGGATTATCTTGCCTATGCAGGCTGTTTTTTGGTTCCATATGAAGTTTATGGTGTTTCTTCTAGCTCTGGGAACAAAGTCATTGGTAGCTCAATGGGAATAGCATTGAAGGTATAAATTGCTTTGGGCAGTATGGCCATTTTCACGATATTGATTCTTCCTAACCATGAGCATGGAATGTTTTTCCATCTGCTTATGTCCTCTCTTATTTCCTTCAGCAGTGGTTTGTAGTTCTCCTTGAAGAGGTCCTTCACATCCCTTGTTAGTTGTATTTTTAGGTATTTTGTTCTCTTTGTAACAATCGTGAATGGGAGTTCAGTCATGATTTGGCTGTCTGTCTATTACTGGTGTATAGGAATGTGTGCAATTTTTGCACATTGATTTTGTATCCTGAGACTTGACTGAAGTTGCTTATCAGTTTAAGGAGATTTGGGGCTGAGACAATGGGGTTTTCTAAATATACAGTCATGTCATCTACAAACAGGGACAATTTGACATCTTCTCTTTCTATTTGAATATGCTTTATTTATTTCTCTTGCCTAATGGCACTAGCCAGAACTTCCAATACTATGTTGAATAGGAGTGGTGAGAGAGGGCATCCTTGTCTTTACCAGTTTTCAAAGGGAATGCTTCCAGTTTTGCCCGTTCAGTATAATATTGGCTCTGGTTTGTCATAAATAGCTCTTATTATTTTGAGATATGATCCATTAATGCCTAATTTATTGAGAGTTTTTAGCCTAAAGGGCTGTTAAATTTTGTTGAAGCCCTTCTCTGCATCTTTGAGAGAATCATGTGTTTTTTGTCTTTGGTTCTGTTTATGTGATGGATTACATTTATAGATTTGCAGATATTGAACCAGCCTTGCATCCCTGGGATGAAGCCAACTTGATCGTGATAGATAAGCTTTTCGATGTGCTTTTGGATTCAGTTTGCCAGTATTTTATTGAATATTTTTGCATCAATATTAATCGTGGATATTGGCCTGTAATTTTCTTTTTTAGTTGCTTCTCTGCCAGTTTTTGGCATAGGATGATGTTAGTCTTATAACATGAGTTAGGGAGGATGCCCTCTTTTTGTATTGTTTGGAATAGTTTCAGAAGGAATGGTAACAGCTCCTCTTTGTAACTGGTGGAATTCAGCTGTGAACTGTCTGGTCCTGGACTTTTTTTGCTTGGTAGGCTATTAATTGCTGCCTCAACTTGAGATCTTGTTATTGGTCTATTCAGGAATTCAACTTCTTCCTGGTTTAAAGTGGGTTGCACTCTTTTGTTTGATTTATTATGGTCTTGCCACTTGAAATTTTATATAAATTTAATACTTTAATGCATATTTATAACTTGTTTTGGCAAGCAAATCATGCTGTAAATCACATCTTTCTTTTTCCTCAACTATAAGAAATCATTTTTTTCCCAGAATATGCAGATACATTCTAGTTAAAAAAGAATAGCTTCAAGCCTTTGAAACGGGCTTAAAGCCCATTTCAAAAATGTTATTCTTGGTGCTGTGTAAACTGCCAAAATGTAAATCCATTTTGTTTAACATGATATCAACTTAACAGATGGCATTCATGTGTGGGCATCCAAGAGACCATATATGAGCATCAAGTATGTATGACTGAACATGAAATTTCAGGCCAATATACTGAGGTTGTTACCTTTCTTGGATTTTTGCACTTCATTGCCAATGAATTTGTCAAATCAGGAGCAGTAAGAAGGTTAACAAAGTTCTTCACAGTAAGCATCATAATATGGAAAATCTGTAACTGATCTCAAATTCTTCACCAACATGCATATTTTTAAAAAGTCTTTTTAAAAACATATTGGTATTGGACAGACACTTTACAAAAGAAGACATCTATGAGGCTAACAAACATGAAAAAATGCTCATCCTCACTGGTCATTAGAGAAATGCAAATCAAAACTACATTGAAATACCATCTTACGCCAGTTAGAATGGCGTTCATTAAAAAATCTGGAGACAACAGATGCTGGAGAGGATGTGGAGAAACAGGAACACTTTTACACTGTTGGTGGGAGTGCAAATTAGTGCAACCATTGTGGAAGTCAATGTGGCAATTCCTCAATGACCTAGACACAGAAATACCGTTTGACCTAGCAATCCCGTTACTGGGTATATATATCCAGAGAATTATAAATCGTTCTATTGCAAAGACACATGCACATGTACATTTATTGTGGCACTGTTTACAATAGCAAAGACCTGAAACCGTCCCAAATGTCCATCAATGATAGACTGGATAAAGAAAATGTGGCCCATATACACCACGAAATACTATTTTCATGTCTCCGCCTCCCTTCTTCCCTGGTTTATTTTATGAAGTTTATAGAACCAGTCTCAGCAATGATAAAATCTCATGCAGTTCATATTTATACTTGTATTCTCCAAAGTTATTTAAAATGTCATATTAATGTTGTCACTACAATTAAATTATAAAACAGAAGGAACATTGAAATTCAGCTATAAGATTTAAATACCAATCAATGGAGAAAAGACTACGTTTCTATATTTTCCTGTGAAAAAACAACCAAGAGTTTTTTTCAGAATTTCACAATACAAGATATGAATAAATAAAGTCGTGTTTAATTTTAAAAAATGTTGGTATAAAGACCTGTTTAGAAATGGAATTTGCTCATGAAATCAAATGATTGTATTAAGAAGAAAATTGAATGTCTCCTATGTGTCACATAAGAGTTGCAAGACAGTTTAAAAAATATATTAAAATGTTGGCTTTTGTTGCCTGTGTATGACCTTTGCAAATTATGAGTTTATTTATAAAAACATAGCAGAAAGATTATAAATTAAGTATATAGTTTAGTAAAATACATACGACTTTAATAGACATTTTTAAGATGGATTGAAAGTACTTTTTCATTTCTACATTTTATAAATGAGGACCTTTGAGGCTCAAAATGCTAAGACAATTTTTCAAAGCCTTTTGTGAAACAGGAAAATTTTCAGGCTAATATACCTGGTTTAAGATCACTAAAGTAATATTTTTCCCACTATTATTTGAATAATTATAACTTACTTGGTGGACCTCTACTTCTGAGGTTTCTGAGTATAGGTAGGCTGTAAACAATTCATTTTTATATATAGGACTAATATATGATGCAAATTAAGAGACATACTATTTCAACAGATAAAGATTAATGGCCATAGAATGTCTTGGGTCATATCCCACCTATGCCATATAGTAGCTTTGCAATTTCCCACAATTCAATTCATTTCTATGTCCCTCTATTTCCTTATCTGTTCAAAAGAATTTTAGAAGCAATTACTTCATAATGTTATGAAAGCATTAAATATTTATATTTATTAAAATAACATACTGTCCTGCCTGGAAAAAAATAAACATTCAATATATATTACCTATCATTATCATTTACCACTGGGCTAAACTTGAAATCATGATTTCCAGCTCATAGAATAGGAAACTGAGGTTTGGAGGTTAAATGATTTCTCCAAGGGCACAAACTATTAATTGCTGGAACCCTAATTTGAACTATAAAATATCTGACTGCAAAGATTATTCTACATCTGCCCGTTCAACTACAAGATTGGACTTCCCTGCAATCCACCTGTGTCTATCTGTATGGAGCCAGATAAGCCAGTAAGTACGAACTTACAAGTGATTCAAAGTGAATTTGCCTGGGTCTTGCTCCAGACTGATAGATGCAGAAGTTCAAGGTCAGAAGCCACAAAAATGAGGAAAAACATTTCTCAAATCATGCTTGTTTCATTGCTTGTCACATTAAATCCATTCAGTTGTCTACTCAAGGCCTAGATTAAGTAGAATACAATGAAGTCGATAATTTAGTATGCCCAAAATAGAAGATTCCATGCAAAAGACATGTGAGGATTAACCTACTACCATTTTATAACCACAAAACAAGGATAACAAGGACTGTCAAAGATTCATTTTTCCCAAATAGAAATTTTTATAATTGTATACAGAATTATACAAAAGTACTAAATTATAATGATTTCTGGCCAAATAAAAATGTAACTATAGCTTACTAAATCATGTAAAAACTAAAAGAAATGCTCTAGTAAAGAGATTTCTGTAGAGATAAATGTATTGACTAATATGATTTCATAATCTGTACAATTTTTATTGTAACTGTATCTGTAGTGGGAAAAAGTTAAAGGTACCTATCCATCAAGAAGAAAATGAATAAATTATTTAATTATAATTTTATGTAATAGTAAAATTAAATGTATCAATATGCATGCCATACAAACAGAATATTAAACAAGGAAAATTAATTTGATACTACTCAATTAGTTATAAAATACAAAAAATAACATATTTTTATGAATACATAAATATATAAATAGCAAATATAATGATATTACTGGAAATAATATGTAACTTCAAAGCAGTGACAATGTTTGGGGAAAGTTAAGTGAAATAGAATGAGGGTAAAACACACTGGTAAACCTTGTTCTTAATATTGTATTCTATAATATACACCGATATAAAACAAATGTGGCAAAAGGTTAATATTAATACATCTAAATGTTTCATACATATATATTTTTGTCTTGTTTTCTTTAGTTTTGCTACAGGTTTATTGTACTACAAATAACATTCTTTAAATATTGCTTATAACCCAAGTGATACATATATACACTTGGATATTTCAATAAATGTTATTTGGTTTCAGTGATTTTTTCTAAACTTGCTCTGACAAACTTTCCTTGATTTTCTGTCTCTGAAAAAGGTAAAATGAATTTTGCGTGAATCCTCTGAAGAACTGTATTTTCTTCAGTAGCCAGAATTCCTTTTAGTCTGAATGCCCCAGATGATTTTCCCTGCACTTGATTTTGTGTTTCCTGTGTACTAGTCATTTTTATAGCACCAGTATTCATTACGTTGATCCCTGACCATGTTATAGCACAGATTTTTTAAAAAGCAGTTTGTGTTGGCATTCAGGCAAACAAAAAAGAATTCCCTCGGGCTCTTCTCTCTATTCTCTTACAGCACAAGAAAATAAAAATTTTCCACTTTTTAATAAATACTTTTATTAGAACCATATGGAAGAGAGATTAGATTGTTTTCTTAACTCCAAAGGGCAGAATTAGGGCCAGTGGTTATAACTTCCAGCAAAACAATTTTTTGTTCATTATGAGAAAGAACTTTTTGCAATTATGTGACTGAAGATTGTAATTGTTTTTATTTGAAGCATTGAAGTTTCTTTTATTAAGAAAGAGATGGAATGACAGCTGCTTCCTTTGTTCTACTTCCTGCTCTCTTTCTCTCTCTCTCTCTCTCTCTCTCTCTCTCTCTCACACACACACACACACACACACACACACACACACACATACACTCATAAAGGCAAACTTCCGGGCTTCTGTAGAAGTCGCTCCTGTATTACAGACTGGGCATAATAATTTCTAGGCTGCTTCTAAATAAAAAATCTATTTTACAAATACAGATATTAGACACCAATGCTAATGAAATGAAATAGTTCATTTCAAAAACTGTTACTCTGTCTATGTAAGTTAACATGCTAACACAGCCATACTTCAGAGATACTGCAGAGTCAGTTCCAGACCACCACAATACATCAAATATCACAATAAAACAAGTCACAGAATTTTTTGTTTATCTGATGCATATAAAAGTTATGCTTATATTATACTGTAGTCTACTGTAGTTATGTTGACAGTGTTATATTTAAAAACGTACATATATTAATTTAAAAATATTTTATTGCTGAAAAATCACATCAGCCTTTAGCAAATTGTAAATTTTTTACTTGTGGAGGGTCTTGTCTCAATGTTGATGGCTGCTGACTGATTATGCTGGTGGTTGCTGAAGGTTGGGTGGCTGTGGTAACAACTTAATATAAGACAACTATAACATTTTTACACTAATGGATTCAGCCCTTCATGAAAGATTTATCTGTAGTGTGTAATGCTTGTTGATAGCATTTTATGCGCAGTAGAATTTCTTTCTAAATTAGAGTGAATTCTCCCAACTTTTGCTGTTGCTTTAGCAGCTAAGTTTATTAACATTCTAAAGCTTTTGTTGTCATCTCAACAATGTTCACAGTTTCTATACCATCTTAAGAAACTTTTTTTTTTAATATCCATAGGAAGCAACCATTCATCTGTTCGAGGCTGATCATGAGATTGCAACGATTCAGACATATATTTTGGCTACACTTCCAATTCTGTTCTCCTACTCTTTATGCCACAACTTCAGTTTCTTCTTCCATGGAAGTCATGAATCCCTCCAAGGCATCCAAGAGGGTTAGTCTGGGCAACATAGTGAGACCTTGTCCTACAACAGATATAAAATCAGCCAGGCATGGTGGTGTGTGCCTATAATTCTAGCTACTTGGGAGGCTGAGGTGGAGGATTGCTTGAGCCCAGCATGTTAAGTCTACAGCAAGCCATGATAGTGTCACTGCACTCAGTCTGGAGAACTGAGTTAGACCCCTTCTGAGAAAAAAAAAACATTGTAGGGTTATTAATTGGCCTAATTTCAATATTGTTGTGTCTCAAGCAAAAGGGAAACCCACAAAAGAAGGGAGAGGAGATAAGGGAATAGGTAATTGTTGGAGCAGTCAGAACATACACATATTTATAGATTAAGTTCTCCATCTTTTTGGGCGTGGTTCAAGGTACCCCAAATGAATTGCAACAGTAACATCAAAGATTATTGATCACAGGTCACCATAAAAAATATAATAATAATAATAATAAAGTTTAAAATATTTAAAGAATTTCCAAAATGTGACACATAGACTCAAAGTGAGCACATGCTGTTGGAAAAATGGAGATCATAGATTTGCTGGACATAGGGTTGCCATAAATCTTCAATTTAAATAAAATGTACTATTTGTGAAGCACAATGAAGTGAAGAACAATACATTAAGGTATGCCTTTATGAATCCCCATAAACCAATACAAAATCAATTTGTTGTTGTTAACCAGATGGAACAAAGACTGTCATAATGTTTCTTTCTTTTCCTTCCATGTCATTGAACTCTCCACATATCCTCAGTGAGCATTAATGTATCCCTTAGTCTTGAACAATTTCTCATGTAATTTCTTTACTTGTAAGGCTTTCAGATGAATTAATAAGTGAGTGAATGAATTAATAAATAGGCAACATGTCAAATGCTAAGAATATAGAGTCACAAAGCTGACTTCAAATCCTAGACCTGCTATTGTTGATGGCTGTTGTGAAAACTTGCTTCTTGTCTTTTCAGTTTAAAAATTCCAAAGAATTTACACAAGAGACACACAGGAGCAATTTATTGCAAAGGAGAAAGAATACTCTGAAAGTTAGTTGCAGAGTAGACAGTACACTCTGGAAGACAATTCAGAGTGGGCTACTCATAAGGATGAGACAGTATTGACTGTTACTGGGGAAAGATCCCTGATGGGAGTCTAACGTGATTATTCATGAGGGGATGGGAAGAGATGTTATAATAAGCCTGTTCTGGGTGGTCATCTGGGTGTACATGTACAGTAACTTTGCATACTTTACATGTCCCATTAGCATCTTAAATCTCCACTGAAGAATATGTTTTTCATTATTATAATGAGCAAAGGGTCAGTCTGAAGACAGGTAAAATCAAAATGCACATGCTCTCTACAGGGGAAATTCCCTGTGGAGATAGCTGTGCCTGAATGAGCTTGACTACAATGTGAATGCTGGTGCTCATTGTGCTGCAGTTGCCACATGCCAAGAACATTGTTACTTCCTTGACTACCTGTCCTGTTTCACTATTAGCTAGAACATCAGAAAATTATTTAAGTTCTCTAATCCTCGGAGTCCTTAACTAAACAGACCTAGTCCTTGTGCTTATCTCGTAGAACTGTGAAGTGCCTTAAATAAATATTATTAATGCATGAATGATACTTGAGTAGGATAGGTATGAAGTTTGAGGAATAAAGTTGATTTCACTCTTATCTGGTCAACCATATAGGCTCATCAAGTCAAGTGTATAAAAAAATGCAGGCTTTTACAACAGATGTTAATAAATCAAGAGTGCATAGCCTAGAGGACAAAGTAGAGGCAGCAACCATACACTACTTAATCTACATCCCACATCTGCAAGTTGGAATATCCTTTAGCCCAGATGTCCTGTTTCTGAAAGTATAGATAGATAGTGCTGTATACACTACAGTAGTGCTTCTCTAGAAGATGGAATAGGTAAGGATCCATAGTCAAGTAGTCAAGTTGGGATGGAAAGCATCACATGAACAAACAGGATCCCTGGCAGATGATGCAATCATGGATTCATCCAGATACAATGTTTGGTCTCTCTGATATCATCAGAAGTTGAGACCTGTTCCATACAGCTCTTCATTCTTTCCTAGTTGTCTTATATATCTTCAAGAGTGTTTATTAGAAGCAGGGACATGGGCAAGAGGAGTATTGTTTGTTTGTATGTTTTTATTGCTTTTGTCTTGCATAAAATACAAACTATTAAATTTAAAGAGAAAGCTCCTCCTTTTTATATACCAAGTTTTCACAACTTCCTTCTTTGAAAACACTGCATTCCAGATCTTCCTAAGGAGTTTCAAATTTTTGTGATTTATACACCTCTTCTTTCTATTAAATATTAATTAGTAATAATTCCTACAAAATGACCTAATATATAAATAATCAAAAATAATAACCTTCCATTATTACAACAAAAAATTCTGCTGTAGTACATATTACATCCTATGTTAAATTTATGAATTTCACTGTGTACATCAATACTAAAATCTGCTTGTGGGATTCATCCATGGTCATCCAGAGACCCCCACAATGACATCCTATAAGCAAATCATGTAGCCAGACACAAAGTATGTCATGGTGCTCTTTAATTCCTTTGAATTAACCAAGGCATCCTATTCCATCCCATCCCATATGTTCCTCATTTAACATGGAGTTTAAGAATGGTCCCAACTCTCTGTAATTTAGTATCCTTCAGGCTGAAATTAGCTATTTCTGCAATTATATAAATATTCTTGCTAGAATTTCCTTTAAAAAAATACCTATCTAAGAATCTTTACTAACCTAACTCTTCCCAAACATCCCAAAGAGCTTAATTTGCCCATATATCTTTATAAACTTCAAATCCCTATATATCTCAACCCCTTAGTTCCCTGGCTAAACTTGGACACCTTAGATCTTAGTTTTTGCTGTATCTGGTAGAATTTTTATGATACGAAGTTCAAGCTCAATCTTGTTGGTGTTTGAGCCTTCCGTTTCATCAGCATAGGTCCTTGAACTAATGACTTTATTGGTCTTTGAATCTCTCCTTCCTCTTAACCTCCGGTTACCTCTCCTTCTATGCTTCTGTCACATATTCTTAACTTTACCTCTTGTGGTGGGAAATACATGCTAGTATCATGCAACGGCTATGTAGACAGTCATGGTATAACAATATTAGCTTCTGACTGTCCAATATTCTTTTGCTTGTATGGTTGCAGAGAAATCATATAGTTCAAGTAATGCATGCCATCAGCTAAAATATTCTCTTACTTTACTTTATTGATATGTGAATGTGTAGTAAATGCAAGCTTTATTACCTGTTAATTTACCACCAATTGATTGAAATATGGCAAAAGTCTTACTGTTTATTTTGTAAGACTTCATTAAGCCATTAACCTTTCACTCCTTCAGGTCACTAGAAAAAATTTTCTCACTTTAATCACTCTTGTACTAATGCTCTAAAAACGAATACAATGATTAGTAATATGCCTCATGAAGAGTTTACTAATGCTAAATTATTTCCTAATGTCTAGGCTTTGCAAATACTTGCATAAATATGTCCAT
>CM052653.1:52724653-52735561 GCA_028533165.1 Leontopithecus rosalia | reverse complement strand
GAAACCCCGTCTCTACTCAAAATACAAAAAAATGAGCTGGGCGTGGTGGCGCGTGCCTGTAATCCCAGCTACTCGGGAGGCTGAGGCAGGAGAATTGCCTGAACCCAGGAGGCGGAGGTTGCGGTGAGCCGAGATCGCGCCATTGCACTCCAGCCTGGGTAAACAAGAGCGAAACTCCGTCTCAAAAAAAAAAAAAAAAAAAGTCCATAGAATATACAAACACTGAATTTTTGCAAAAGGGTTTCTGCCTTTTGAATTGAAAATAAATAAGTAAAGCTTATACATGTTTGGATTTTTGAAATATTTTGAGACCCTATTTTATCTTTGTTTTGCATAAAAGCAGAAAAACAAGAAATAAATGAAACAAAAACTACTTAGGTCTCCAATACTCGCCTCAATCAAAGAGAAAAGATAACCAGATCACTTGATTATTGTGGTCATTTAAAAAATAATATCATTTGATGTTTATTACGTGACATTTCAAAAGTAGTTACCATGGTGAGCAATTTACTAATATTATGGTGATATGAGCTACATATGTACTATTTTGGGAAAATGGTCCTATTTTTTAAACTGTCATGATTTTAGAAAAGAAAACATAAAAGCTTATAATGACAGTAATGATAATTTGAGAAATAATAATCAAGGTCATGATTTATTTCCCTCAGATATTGAAATATTCATGTATGATTTCACTGCTTGAAAATTAAAGTGATATACAGAATAAAAAATTGTAAAACCTTAAATTAAATGTTATAAGTTATACAAATGGAGAAAGATCGATTAGAAAGTTCAACTGACTTTGGTTTTTAAAAGAGCTTAACTATAGCCAGGCATAGAGGAACATGCCTCTAGTCTTAGCTATTTAGAGAGCTGAGATAGTAGGATTACTTGAGACCAGGAGTTCCAGGCTGCTGTGTGATTACACCTGTGAATAGCCACTGAGCTCTAGCCTGGGCAATGTAATAAAACCTTGAATCATAAAAGAAAAAAGGAAAAAATAGCAGGCATGGTGACTTACAGTTATAAGCCCAATACTTTGGAAGGTCAAAGAAGGAGGATCATTGAAGCCTTGAGTTTGATACCAGACTGGGCAATAGAGGGAGACCTCATCCCTACTAAAAGTAAAACAAATTATGTGGGTAGGGTGGTACACACCTGTAGGCCCAGATACTTGGGAGGCTAAACTAGAGAATTGCTTGAGCCCAGGAATTTGAGGCTGTAATGAGCTTTGATCACATTCTGTGCTTCAGCCTGGGCAACAGATCATGACCCTACATCCAAAAAAATTAAAATTAAAATTAAATAAACAATGCAAACCAAAACTTAACTAAAATTTTATTTACCTATTATTTAAAAATTCCAACTCATTGTAAATAAAGAGTATAGTTAACATACCTTCTTATTCTTGTACCATTTATTTAAGAAAATAAACAGGCATCTCCACTGAGAGCTCTAAATTGTTATTACAGAAGCATAATTTTGCAAACAAGAATGATAAATATATGGCCTCAATTAGTGCTAATTCAATCTGCCTGAATTTCACACTATAATTTTTAATTACCTCATTTTTCTAATTGCAAAAGCAAATCAGGTTTAATACTAAACAAACTAGTAAAACAGAAAAGTATAAAAGATGAAAAAAATTCCATTCAGTGGCAATTCGACTACTGGATATCTACAAAGAAAATAAAAATTTACTCTTTCAAAGAAATACCCGCATTCATATATATATAACAACACTATTTGTAATAGCAAAGATATGGAATCAACCTAAATGCCCATCAACAGATGGTTGGATAAGAAAAACATATACACATATATGTATACATATACGTATACATATATGTATATATATATGTATACGTATATGTATACATATATGTGTATATATATATACACATATGTGTATATATACGTATATGTATATGTATATATACACATATGTGTATATGTTTTCCTTATCCAACCATACACATCCAACATATACACATATGTGTATATGTGTATATATACATATATGTGTGTATATATACACACACATATATTTTATATACAAAATATGTTATACACATAAAACATATACATACACAAACATACATGTTATATATATGCAAAATGTGTTATATACATATGTGAGTGTGTATATATATGTGTGTATCTATACCATGGAATACAATTCAGCCATAAAAAAGAATGTGTTCATATATATATATATACGTGTGTGTATATATATATATATATATACATATTGTGTGTGTGTATATATATATGTATTTTGTGTGTGTGTGTGTATATATATATATATACACACACACACAATGGAATACTATACAACCATAACAAAGAATGAAATTATGTCTTTTGAAGTAACATGAATAAAACCGGAGGCCATTATCTTAAGTGAAAAAGAATAGAAACAGAAAGTCAAATACTGCATGTTCTCATTTCTAAGTGGGAGATCGTGTGTACACATGGACATGGAGAGTAGAATAATAGAGAATGGAGAGTCAGAAGATCTTCCCATTTTTATTTTTCTGACCACTCATATATTTTAAGGCAAATTATATGGCAGTAAACGTAAATGCTCTTTGAAAACATTGATGATATAACATAAACCTTAACACACAAAATTGATGCTAGCAGATATATAGTATACTTGTATTTATCAGCCACTTCACATTGATCTCTTGGTCTTTAGTTTCATTTTTTTGCATATTTCTATTTTAAATAATACCTCAATGGAAATTCTCTACATACACCTTTGGGCAGTTTTGTATAATTCTTCATTCATGTTTTAAAGATAAAGTCCTGGATTTGGAAATGCTGAGTGAAAAAAGATTGTACAGACTTCTAGATACATCTCCAGCACTAAAACAGGGTAGAAGTTTATCACTCCTGCCCTTAGAACAAATAGAAAGTTGAACAAACTAAAAAACAATTTTTCTTGGATATCTCTTAGAACTCAGCTTGCAAAGCAAGGCACTGCCCTGAAATCAGGAGATACAGGTCAATTCACAGAGTCACAGCTAATTTACCTATAGTGTAAGCCACTACAACCATAAATTGGCACAAACATTAAATGCCAGTTGTGAGGAGTTTCTGGGGGTTCATTGTGAAATAGCACGAGTGGGAAATTCCTGGGCCATAATCCTCAGTGAGAGAGGATATGGGAGAACTTTCATGTTTTTTATGTACAGGGACCACATCAGGTCTCTTGGTAAAAATCAATAAAGGTCTTCTCATGTCTCTGACAGAGTAAGAGAGAAAGTAATTGAAACAGGCCCAGAAAGTTTTCCATGCAAAAAAAGAAGCTACCAGAGCTTTATTTCACCTAAGGGAAAAAGTATTTTCTTGACTTCAGCATTTTCCAGTTTTACCTAAAGGGAGAGAGAAAGCTACAAAACACTTCGAAGGCCCAAGAACAAGGTCTCATTTTAAAAATATGTTAAAAGCAAATGATAGAAATTAAAAACATTGTAACTGAAATAGAAAAATGTCTTTGATGGCCTTGTCTGTAGACTGGACATAAATGAGAGTAGAATCCGTGAAAATAAAGAAATGTAAGTGGGAATTTCTGAAACCAAAATGCAAAGAACAAAACAGAATAACAAAAATGTATATAAGGCAATTTCAAAAAGTGTAATGTGTGTTCGGAATACAAAGAAAAAGAAGAAAAGACCAGAATAGAAAAGACATTTGACCTAATGAAATTCCAAGAATCTTGCAAAATTAATGACAGACATCTAACTACAGATCCAGGAAACTCTATGAATATAAACAGCAAGTAGTATAAGCACTGATAAATCTACCTGGACATATCATATGTAAACTGTAGGAAGTCAGAGACAAAATCTTGGAAGGAGGCAGGAAAACAAATAAAACATTTACCTACTATGGAGGAGTAAGTATAATTACTTTGTATTTTATAGGATAATATTTTCTGATAACTTTTTCAGTAAGTAATCACTTAAAGTATTTATTTAGCTCAGGATTCTTTGATTTTTTTTGATAGTGGTAACTTTTTAGACTAGTACTTTGTTATTTCTTAGATATCTTTATGAGAGTCTAAAATATTGGAATAATTTTTTATTCCTCACTTTCTCAACACCTTACATTCAATCAATCAGCAACTCCCAGTGGCCCAAACTTCAGATGATATTCAGAATCTGACTTCTTTGGACTACGTCCATTGCTATCAGCCTGGTCAATGCTCCCAATCTCACTCTAGCTCTCAAAGTACTTATCACTCTATAATCCCATGATAATGGTACACAAAGTTGTGATGTCAATAGTGGTTGTCAAATTAAAGCTGGCCATTCAGAATACATATGCATTATGATAAAATCCTGACACAATATTAGTGTTCTTATTTAAAGCTAATTTAATATATGCAAATATATGTTAAAATTATATAATTATATGATGACACCCACACATACAGAAACTCATTGGAGAGAACATGGAATTGACACACCCAGACACAGACACATGCAGGCACAAGCCTATTGTGAACATGTCATCGTGCTTGCATGTGTGTGTATATGGTGTATTTGAATTGGTCTTCTCTTTGTGTTTTTCATTCTGTGTCACTTTTACCTTTTCTAGAATCTATCACAAATCTATTCCATTAATTATACAAACAAATAAGTGAATGTGGAATGTTTTGGATAACTACATCTCCTCCATTCAAAAAGTAATTATGTTCTCCATCAAGAAGAGGTCAGTAACATAACATTTAACAGTTAATGGAAAACTATCACATTAAGACTAATTATCTTTAATAAACATCTTTTCCAAATTCTCACTGCACTAAACAGAATATTTTTGCCTCAAATGTATAAAGTTAGGAAGATTTCAACAGAGGTAACCCTGTTCCTTAATAAATGTCAGCTTCTTCTTGAGCTGTTATTCTGATTTCATCCCTCTATTGCTCCTATGCAAATTTTTCTAATAGTTTAGTTATTTTATAAGTAAAAATGTTCCAATACATGTCATTCTTTCTCTGATGTTAAAATTAATATAATCATCAATCTTCATAAAAATTATCTTTCCTGTCACTCTACTCAATAATTTCTTATGACATTAATGTTTGACTGACAGTAGCTACCTAGAGACATTATTTGTGTGTCATATGAAACTTTGTCAGAAATTGTTAAAATTCTTGTGGGAGTAAATTTACCTTATTAGTGAATTTTTAAAACAAACATTTTAATATTTTATCCTCAGAAAATGTATGTGCTTCTTTATTACTTCATGGCATTTGTTAAAATTCAAATCAATGAAGCTTAATTTTTTATGTTACCAAGTAGAAATTTTTAACTACATTTTTGTTGTGAGCCACTGATAAGGAAGTCCCTGTGGCAAGGTAGGAAAGTGAAAAAATTGAAATAGAATATTTTCTGGCTGGATGTGGTGGCTCACTCCTGTTAGCCCACCACTTTGGAAGGCTGAAGAGGTGGATTACCTTAGGTCAAGATTTCGAGACCAACCTGACTGACATGGTGAAACCACATCTTTACTAAAAATACAAAAAAAATTAGCCAGGCCTGGTGGGTGCCTGTAATCCCAGCTATTTGGGTGGCTGAGGCAGGAGAATTGCTTTAACCCAAGAGGTGGAGGTTGCAGAGAGTGAAATTGCACCACTGCATTCCAGCCTGGACAATGAAAGCAAAACTCTATCTCAAAAAAAAAAAAAGGAATATTTCCTAACGAATCCTTAATTTGTACAGTAATCTGTCATAGAAAAGCCTTGGAACTCATACAGGGCCTTAGAACTTGCACAATTAAGCCTGTCATCTAATATAAAAACTATCTTTTATATATTTCTGACAGGCACTTATATAGTATCCATTTAAATACTTTCATCACAGAACTCACTTTATCCCAGGACAGCTCCGTCCTTGTGTGGACACCTTGTAATTTTAAGAAAATATTTCTTTTTTATATGAGTTAGCCATAATTTAATTCTATTAATTTTCTTTGTCACTCCAACATTTGTTTCTCTCTCCTTCCTTCCTCTTTCCATCCCTCCCTCCTTCTTTCTTTATCTTTCTTTCCTTTCTTTCCCTTTCTTTCTCTTTCTCCCTCTCTTTCCTTCCTTCTCTCTCTCTCCCTCTCTTTCCTCCATCTTGTTCCTTCCTTCTTTCTTTCCTGCCTTTCTTATTTTTTTTTAATATTTCCTTCTTTCTTCTTGTCTTTCTTTTCTCTCCCCTCTCTTTCCTTACTTTCTTAAATCTATATTCTTTTGACTTTCTTTTGTAAATATATACTAAATACTTCTTAAGTTCTAGGCATCATAATAGATGCTCTGGATGCTATAATTAAAATAGAACATCTCTTTCCAAGAATATTAGCTAAATTATGGAAAGAGATAAGTGATCAGTGAAACATAATGCAATTTACATATGCTATATAAACACATTGGAAATACAGGTAACTCAGTTATGGAAAGGGTAATAGGAAAAATAGCAGTTGTCTCTAGGTTAAGGCTTAATACTTCCTCTGAAAATATTAAGAAAAATAAGGAAAATTATTTTAGGAACAGGGCACATGTGTGGATAGCCATTAAGGAAAGAGACAAATATAGTTCCCAGATTTGCTTTTAGGAATGGATTTATAGTTCCATTATTTCAGTCTGCAATAGTCCTATATGGCTAATGGCAAATGTATTGAACAGAACAAATAAGAGAGCATTTCCATCATTATAGAAAGTACTCTTGGATAGTTTTCCACTAAAATTTATGATTGCAATCTCTATAATCTCAATTACTAATCAACTTTCTAATGTGCTTATACTGTAAGAGTCCAATTTCCTTCCATTTCATTGTGACCTACAATACATTAACCTCCTTATATTTATGCAATCCCCAACTTCCCTCATGCCATCTCTTGTTTTTCCTTTCCCAGCTTAAATATTATAGTTAATTATACTTATACTTACAATTCAAGTATTACCTCAACTGCCTTTTATCCATGTATTTCTTTTTCTTCCCATTTGTGCTTGCAAAATGACAATTATAATTATCCAACTCCCTGCTTATATATACATTTGACCAATGTAGATGATCAAACTGTAGAAAATTAAATCACACTAACTGCTTACATATTAATTCTGTGATTACTAAGTTCAGGTAGATCTTTTATGATGGCTCATAATTATACTCAATTATTTTACTTTGTTCACTTTCTTATCCTCTTAGATAACTATTTCATTTGTTCTTCAAATTTCCTCACATCTCTAGTTACCTCTTCTCATATCTTGACTTCTTTCACTTTGAAAATTAAAAAAAAGAAAATTTGAAAGCTTCCCCTACTGTCTATCAATCTACCAACCTGTAAGTAGTGCTTTCTCTTCTATTACTATGAATTGACTCTCTCTGTTCCTATCTGTTGCCAAATCTTCCTCTTTCTTACTGGATCCCATTCGTTATCACTTACTCAAAATTTGGACAAAACTATTCTCACCTCCCTCTCTTTTGAATTGACAATCTTTTCCTCCACTTCAGGGCTTTCAGATCACTATATGGTGAACTATCATGCATAAAAAATGAAGATGCACTTAGCCCCACCTTCCTCTACAACTCTTATTCTATTTCTCAATTCTGTTTCTAGTAAAACTCCTCCAAAAGATTTTCTACATGGACAATTTTTAATTACTCTCAATTTATCCCTAAATCCACTCTACACCATACTTACAAAGCTGCTGAAACTGTCTTGTTAATGTCTTCAAAAATCTGTTTTTAAATCCAATAGTCAGTTATCAGTACTTCAGTTAGTAGACCTCATAACAACATTTGACACAGTTGAACAGTTTCTTTTCTCCCTATCTAAAATTTTTTTTCCTTTCTTTGCCTGCAGAACAAAGTCATTTTAAAAACTTTTTTTTTCTTTTTAATGATTTCTTTGTCTTCTTTGATGGATCTTCTTTATCTCTCAGACCTTTAAGCTCTGCACTGCCAAGATGGAAAAAATAATAAGATTGAAAATAGAAGCTAGCAGAAAATAATAGGAAACACAAATAAATAATTCATCAATAATTTAAGAAAAACTACTGTTTAAAAGTGGAGAGAAATGAGCACTTTCTTCAACAAATAATTGGTAAAAAATTTTTTTAAAAATAAGTGAGAACCTATAGATTAATACAGACGTAAGAGATGTGTATACAAATTGAAATGTATACACTCTTTTGGATTTTGACTCTAAAAAAAATCTTAAACATTTAAGAGATAATCAGTCATGTAACTAAAGACTCAGATGATGGCCCCTTCTGCTGGGAACCGTTAGATAGGCCTCTGAGGGAACTCTGGCTGCTGTTTTCCCAGAACAGCATCCTCTGTCAGCAGGAAGCAGTTAAGACTAGTCTTCTTCCTTATCCTTAATCTAACTGCAGTTAGATGTCCTTCTTTAGAGACGAGAATGAGATAGTCAGGTGGGAGGGAACCCCTGGAGAAACTCCAGTCAGCCTACCCACAGAGGTGGAGCCTCAGGAAGTTCACAATGTTTGCAGCAGAGAGGAACCTGGCCCCCTCTCTTGCTGATTGGAAACTCAGATTGCAGCTGAGGGTGGGAAGCATTCTAGCACCGGACTCTGGCCTTACAAGAGTACCTGTTTCCTCCTTTTCTTCCTTTTCACCCAATAAGGCCCTGCTTTACTTACCCTTTAAACTATCTGTGAGCCTAACTTTTTTTTTCTCTCTCTCTCTTTTTTTTTCCGGAAACAGATAAACAGTATATTTACTAAATGAGTTAAGACAAATAAACTTTACAAATAGACAAAAAATAAAAGGCTCAGTGGCTAAAATAGATGGTAAGCATCATTGAAAGAAATCAACACCATCATGGTATCTCAGTTGGCTTACAAGTGTAAAAAGAAATTTTCAAAGAGCAATTTCACAGAAATGAAGCCAGTTTTTTTCTTATAAACAAATCACCAACTCTTGGTTCAAAACTGACATCTGTTATGAAAATTACCGTATCACATATTTGTAAGGTGACAAGGAGTAACTTATCTTCAAAGTGCAAGTAAGTCTATTTACAACCACAAAAAAGCAATGATGAAGAGAAAAGGATTTTTTAAAAATATACAAAGATTAAAAACATTTGGGATGCAAAATTAAACAATTTTTGGTTAGAGGATAAAAGAGAAAAAGTGATAGAATTACAGATTTCAGCTATACATACTATATGATGGGATCCAAGAGCTATACATACTATATGTTGGGATCCAAGATCTTTAACAGCTTGCTTGCATTATTTTTCCTACTTACATAATGCTCTGGAAATTTCTGGTAGAAATTACAGTGTCTCAAAGAGAGAAATACACACTAAGTATGTCTTGCTACTACTTCATGGATGTTATAAGACCTATTTAGGAATTAGAGTTGGTGTAGAAAGCTATTGCCTTGAGTTGAAAAATGAATACTGTAAAAGGTCAATAAAAATCCTCCAAAGCACATGCACTTCTAAATCTTTTGGTAATTACATTCATATTTAAGCATAACCAAAATAAAAAAGAAACCTGAAAACATTTCCCTTTACTCTATTCCCTATGCCTTGTGGGCTCTCCAGTTGATAGGGTCAATTATTAGAGTTGAAAGAGTTCTTCAAGATAGTCTGCCACCCTTATATAGGTAAGATCATGCAGCACATTAATTGCAAAACCAAGACTAGAAACCAGATCTTGACTTCTAGCCTAATATGCTTTCCAGCATATCATGCTACCTCTTTTTTTACAGTATGATTTACTATAAATACCTGATGAATAAATGTACAATTACAAATGCTGACAGAGCCAATGTGTTTCTAAGACTTGCAGAGAGATCCAAGATGGCTGATGGCTAACAGTTTGGGATTGTAGCTCCCAGTGAAAGTGCAGAGAACAAGCGGACGCCACACTTTCAGACAAATTTTCGTTCCTCAGAAGATTCCCAGTGGAGGGGCCTCACGGGTTGCCAGCGCAACTCTTGTGGCTGGCCCAGTGGTTTTGCCAGGGCCTTGGCACAGCAGCTCTTCATGCAGAGTAAACGGGAGGAGATTCCCGGGCAGAAGAGCACCATCAGTCTTATCGCTGCTGTTTTGGCCAGCGCAGAGGGTAGCTCGGATTCCAGCTCTGGAAATAAATAAACTAGGCATCCACTCAGAAACCCAACTAGAAAGGCAGTAATTGTAAAGATGACAGATGGATAAATTTATAACACAGGGAAGAAACCAGCCTAAAAAGGCTGAGAATACCCAAAATCAGAACCCCTCTCCCTCTACAGGTGATTACAGTTCCTCATCAGCAATGGAACAAGCACTGATGGAAAAGGACTGTGTGCCATTATCAGAAGTAAGCTTCAGAAAGGTGGATAAGAAACTTCTGGGAGTTAAAAGAACTTGTTGTAACCCAATGTAAAGAAACTAAGAACTTTGAAAAAAGGTTTGACAAAATGCTAACAAGAATAGACAATATAGAGAGGAATATAAATGGACTAATGGAGTTGAAAAATACAACACAAAAACTTAGCAAAATATGCACAAGTTTGAATAGCCAAATTGATCAATCAGAAGAAAGGATATCAGAGGTCGAAGACCTACTTAATGAAATAAAACGAGAAGACAAGAATAGAGAAAAAAGGATAAAAAGGAATGAGCAAAGTCTCCAAGAAATATGAGACTATGTGAAAAGACCTAATTTACGTTTGATAGGTGTACCTGAATGTGACGAAGAGAATGAATCCAAGCTGGAAAATACTCTTCAGGATATTATTCAGGAAAACTTTCCCAATCTAGCAAAGCAGGACAATATTCAACCCCAGGTAATACAGAGAACACCACAAAGATATTCCTCAAGAAGAGCAGCCCCAAGGCACATAATCCGTTAGATTCACCAGGGTTGAAACAAAGGAGAAAATACTAAGGGCAGCC
>CM052653.1:52620853-52724153 GCA_028533165.1 Leontopithecus rosalia | reverse complement strand
ATCCAAAGATACACAAAGACTTAAAACAAAGGGATGGAGAAAGATTTACCAACCAAATAAAGAGCAAAAGTAAATAAATAAATAAAAAGCAGGAGTTGCAATTCTCACATCTGATAAAATAGATTTCAAAGCAACAAAGATATAATGGTAAAAGGATCAATGCAACAATAAGAGCTAATGATCCTAACACCCAGATGCATAAGACTCATAAAGAGATTTAGACTCAATGAGACAGAAAATTAATAAGGATATCCAGGACCTGAACTCAGATCTGGAACAAGTAAACTCAATAAATATTTATAGAGCTCTCCACTTTAAATACACAAAATATACATTCTCCACCTTAAATACACAAAATATTGATTGGCCATTATTAATACCCATTTTTAGAATAAAGTTACATTCCTGCTCTCTCTCCCTCTTTTTCTTCCTCTTTCTTCCTCTCCTTCACTCCTTTTTTTCTTTCTAAAAAAAATAATAAATAAATAAAAGAAAAATCCCACAATCATTATACTATTATATTTTTGTATATGTTAGAAAATTTCCATAAGAAGGTAAAAATACAAAAAGAATGTTGATGAACGTTCAAGTGAAATATATTCAGGGACACTGAAATGTACTGTATTTTATGTCATTTTATAGCAGATAAGTGAACAGAGGCATGGCTGCAACAAGGTTTATAAGGTGAGTGGTAAATGAAAAAAGAGAAAGAAGAGCAAAAGACATATGTTCACTATGTGAATGAGGTAGTATGTACAATCATTAAAGATGGAGAAAAAGATCTTAACATGCTGACTTTTGAAATGTAAAGAGAATTGTTAATGAATCAGGTGACAAGCAGTAGAAACTAGATATCTTATGTGAACCAGAAGAATGGATTTCATTTTTACTGCTATTCCCAACGCAGTTGAAGAAAATAAAAAGGTAAACATAGGAGCGGTTTGAATTTTTTACTCACCTACTTTACAAAGTTTAGGGATTCTGGAACAAGAGAAATAAGAAAAATCTCCTATACCACAGGGCAACCGTGTCTAGGTTGCAGTTAGAAATGGTAACTCTTACATGCATGCCACATTAATAGATACAGGGACAACAAGAATGATTCTGGCATGATAGACTCAGATTTAGAAGCCTTTGGTGCCAGAAGAGTAATTATAAGTATATAGTTATATACTTGTAATTCTGTTTTCATTCCTGAATATAAGCCTGGAACCTGAGGAAGAGAACAAAAACGGAAAGTTTTAACTAGACTTTGACTAATTTATACATCTCAAATTGATTCATTAATCACTGGATTGGACTAAATTTAACTGAAAGCAATTAAGTTATCTGTCATTAAGCAGACTGGGTGAGTCAGAAGTTAGAAGCCAGTTCTAAAAATAAAGAATAGCCCATTTTCTAAATCTGAATTAGTGATTGACAAGTGATACCTCCTTAAGACAACTGTAGGAACAGCTTTTGAATAGAAAGTAAGAAACAAGATGATAACTGTAAAGTAGGTTTGAGCTAGGGGTTGGATCAAGAAAAGTATTTTACTTAAATAAGGAATGAATTTATCATGTGTAAGAGTAGCTGGAGACCAGATGCGGTGGCTCATGCCTGTAATCCCGGCATTTTGGGAGGCTGAGGTGGGTGGATCACTTGAGGTCAGAAATTTGAGATGGGCCTTGCCTGTATGGTGAAACCCCATCTCAGCTAAAAACACAAAAATTAACTGGGTGTGGTGGCACATGCCTGTAATTATAACTACTCAAGAGATTAAGACTGGAAGATCACTTGAACCTGGAGATGGAGGTTGAAGTGAACCGAGATTGTGCCACTGCACTCCAGCCTCGGCAACAGAGTGAGACTTCATCTCGGAAAAAAAAAAAGTCACTGGAGAAGAAGATCCAGTTGACAAGAGATTTTAAATATTCTGGAGAAATGAGGGATCTAAGTTAATGTAAGGTCTGAGAACATGTAAAACAAATTACAGGAAACACATGAAATTGTCTTTACCGGAGTTGGAAGAGTTGACTAAATCTAAGCAAGTTTGTAGAGTTAGTGGCCACGTTTGAGAGATTTCATGTTCACGGAAAATATTTGATTTGTGATGTCTAAGAAATACAGAAATCACCTAAGTCTGTCTAGGATATTAAGGATATTTTAATAATCTATCCTCTGAGAATTTGCTGTTAATTCTCATTAGAATATCTTGCAGACTAAAATAAGGGTTAAAGTATTATGTATTACTAAAATATTTTTAAGATCCATACTAACATCACAGCTTAGAGCAGTCACAATTAATATTTGTGCTTTTTTTCTGTGCATTTTTATATTACAAATAATTATCTTTATCAAAGGATAGCAAACTAGGTTAATTGGGGCTAAATCCGGCCACTGATTGTTTCTGTTAATAAAGTTTTATTGAAATACAGCCATGCAGGCCGGGCGCGGTGGCTCAAGCCTGTAATCCCAGCACTTTGGGAGGCCGAGGCGGGTGGATCACGAGGTCATGAGATCGAGACCATCCTGGTCAACATGGTGAAACTCCGTCTCTACTAAAGATACAAAAAATTAGCTGGGCGTGGTGGCGTGTGCCTGTAATCCCAGCTACTTGGGAGGCCGAGGCAGGAGAATTGCCTGAACCCAGGAGGCGGAGGTTGCGGTGAGCCGAGATCGCGCCATTGCACTCCAGCCTGGGCAACAAGAGCGAAACTCCGTCTCAAAAAAAAAAAAAAAAAAAAAAAAAAAAAAAAAAAAAAAAAAAAAAAAAAAAAAAAAGAAATACAGCCATGCTTATTTGTTTATGTATTAGTTTTGTCTGTTTTTAGCATATGGTGGAATAACTGAATAGTTGCAAAAAATAGTGTATGGCCAGCAAAACATAAAATATTTTCTATCTGGATATAAAAAGTTTGCCAACCACTGTGCTATATTCAATTCTTTCTTGCTTTTTAATGTAGAATTGTATCACTTACATTTTCACAAATATATTCTAATTTTACTCTATTATATCTTACTATAGTTTAGTTGTTTTATGAATTTTGGGTGTATAAATTATTTTTAATATTTTATAGTTTACCTCTTTATTCATGATATTTGTTCTAAATTTTATGTTTTCTCAGGAACAGATTCTGAGAATAACAATCAGTAAAACAAAGAGCATAATCACATATTTTCTGGGTATATATTAATAAATTGATTCCTATGTATATTGTACAAGTGTATGTTATATCCATCAGCAATCATATAAATATTCAAAAGCCATATACATTATTTTTAGCAATTAGTAATATTGTGAATTTTTATAATATTGTAAATTATCTAAACCATATCATGTTTAATAAACCTTAAAATTAAATAAAATTATTTTTATTAAATATGACATGGTTTAAATATATTAAAACAGAAAATTATAAAAAACAAAAATTTATGTGACTTGAATGTCTTGTGTGTGTGTGTGTGTGTGTGTGTGTGTGTGTGTGTGTGTATTGGGTAACCATGTAGTATTCATTCATATTTTAGTTTGGTTTATGCAATTTCCTGGTCTATGTTTACTATTTATACTCATTCCCATTTTGAGGTCATCTGATGTTTTACATTAAAAATATTGCTTTAAAAAAATTAACAATTAGCTTAGCTAGGCTTAACAGCTTACTTCCTCAACATTATTTCTTTGGTGAAAATATTATACGAATATGTTTTTAAAATATGCAAATTGATGTATTATTGCTTTTAGTCAAATGAAACTAAGAATCCATTGGGGTTGAGTATACAACAAGTATAATAAGCTGCATATATTTGTATGGTTGCACACATTTATCTGTATCTTTAAATAATACATGTACAGTATTATATACTTAAGAATAATAGCAAAATAATAATAGTTACCAAATATGTTACATTAAAATCCTTCGCTAAAAGATCTAGAAAAATATCATAAATCCATGTTTCAATATTGTTCAAAACTCTTAAAACTACTAGATATATTTGGGGGGTTTTCCTTTCGCTTAATGCATTTGAGTATTATCATACATATTGTAAATTTATTTTTAAAATATGAATTCTATTCAGGTTTATCTAAGATTATGTAATTTCATGGGAATTCTGAAAACACAATCAGTGTTGACAGAGAGTTAATCTAAATATGTATCCATATTCACTATTATATATAACGTAAAGTCACATTAGGTCAAGCATGCACTGTTGAAATTACACAAGAAACATGATAAAATGCCTACCTCTGGAAAATATTGGTAATATGTTATTTTAATTTGAATTTTTAATAGAAAAGACAAAACCACATTGAAAGTCAATTTAAATACAGTTTATTTCAAATTCTCTATAATTTCATTGAAAGTTAAGATATGAAACTTTCAACGTCAAAAGCCCTCTCTCTTTACGTGATTGTAAAACTTAGTAGCTCAGATAAGATATCATTTTCTAAACATTTTTATCTTTGCGAAAAAGAATATGAGTAAGGGAATTTCAATCAAAGGAATTGCCTAAATAAGAGACAAATGACACAGACAAGAGAATTTCTATAGACCTGGCTTAAAGGTAGGATCATCGGAAATATTTAATATTCATATATATGTTAAATCATATAATATTATTATTAAATAATAATTAAAATGACTACATTCAAATATTGAAAATGTTCTACATAATAGGATAGAAACAGGAGATATTTATGAGGTGTGTAACTTTTGCTAAAGGTTGTCTTAGAATGAAGGAGAAATCTCAATCATTATCCATTCTGCACTGCTGAAAATTTAAGGAAAGTCTACCTGTTTTTCATGTTGATATCTATAGATGCAGATAAAATAGGCTTACAAGGACTAGAAGTTGTTAAAAATTTCAACCAACCCGTAATGTGGTGTCATAAACGACTTGATGGGCACCCTAGAATGTGTCTGTGTATGTATATATATATATATATATATATATATATATATATATATATATACATACACAGACACATTCTAGAAATATTTTTTAACTCGGAAGAGAGGCCCCTTTATTGTATTCTGGAGAATATATCTATGTTCAGATATGCAAGAACTTTGGTTAATCGACCTCTTTACTATCCAATAATATTGCCAAGGGAGATTTCAAAGTCATTAGAACAATAATGAAAGTAGACAGAATTACTTTTAATGATAGTGGCACTTTGTTCACATGCACATGATAAAAGAGCTTATGACACCAAATTTAGTGCCTAAATCACACATGCAGGCTTTTAGTATTTAGCAGCTATTGAGTTTAATTATGCAAACAATGTGAAATTGGTCTAGAGATTTCAGATAAATTTTAAATCATGTTCTCAAAATTCAGTTGCAAATAGGAAGCTGATGATTATCCACCGGTGGCAATTAATCTTTTTTGTGTTTCTGACACAATTTTGAATACAATAGCTTTTATGGCATGATTGCAGAAATTAAAACATTCAAAGACAACTCAATTGAGTTAACATTAATTACAGTAAAATTAACTACTAAAGTATAAAAATATATTTTAGTGTCTACCAACACATCTTAGTTAATGTACTATTATGTACTTGGTTATCCTTCAATATTTTTATGTCACTGCTAGAATTAAATCATAAATTTGCCTTACATCCTTAATGCAAAACTGGACTTCAGATTGAGAAAGCTTCTCATCCTGATTAAGCAGAATTTCTAAATGATCATAAACAAAGATAAAAATAACCAAAGCCAGTTGCCTTATTTGTTCTTCACATTTTCTTGAACACTCTTTTGGGAATTAATATAAATGTCAGTTCAAGGAGCAGTACCCATCTAAATAGAGTGATTTGAAGTGAAGTGATACATCTGCCCAAAAACGCTTCCCAACCTTTGTTTTCTAATAATTTCATTGCTTTCTAATTCTTTGAAATGTGAGAAAACTACAAACTGAGTTTCAAAGGTTACATAAATAAGAAAAAAAAACATAGGAGAAGAAGGCAGGACTTGACTATTTTAATCTACGTGATATAAAAAGAAAAACCTAATACCTGTTTTGCAAAACCCTGTATTTTACAACATTGGACACTGATAGTAAATACTTATGGAAAAAATAGCATTAAATGCACACTGTTCCTAATTAATTAAGCTTTTTAAGTTGAGTGCTAATAGAAGAAATAACAAGTCAAGTAAACTATTGGTAAAATTTTAAATACTTCTTAAATTTTAATTAATAGTAAATTCAGAACTTTCCCTATTAAAATTTAGGTAAAGTAAAAAATGTAGAAAAGAGGATAAGAAAGAATTGAGGTTACTCAATTACTGGGACAAAGATAAATGGGCAAAATCAGCAAGAATTACAAATTAAACATTTATAAAACAAAATGAACCAAGATGAAGGATCTAGGGTGATTGGGCATTGTGTTTAATACTGTTTCTCTGGAGCATGATGTGTTCAGCTAGAGTATTTTGCCTTCAGCTGCTCGTTCCTGATTGCACAAAATGTTAACATGGTAGCATGTGAAACACCAGGACTTTTGTATTATTCTAGCATTTTCCTAATATAAATTGAGTATGAACAATTTGATGTTGGCCTACATTAGGATCAATGATAGGATTTATTTTTTGAAATTAGTCAGAGTCAAGAGGCATAAGCGCTTGTAATTCTGATAATGCCAAAATTCCGTACTAATATTCTTGTATCAGGTTTTCCTCCAGCAATATATGAGAATGCCATTTTTTAACCTTGACAAGAATATACTATCAAGCTTTCAATACCTTTATTTTATTTAATTATTTATTTATTCTTTTTTTTTTTTTGAGACAATCTCACTCTGTCACCTATGCTGGAGGGGAGTGGTGCAGTCTCGGCTCACTGCAACCTCTGCCTCCTGGGTTCAAACTATTCTTCTGCCTCAGCCTCCCGAGTAGCTGGGGTAAAAGGTGCCCACCACCATGCCTAGCTTTTTTTGTTGTTGTTGTATTTTTAGTAGAGATGGGATTTCACCATATTAGCCAGGCTGGTCTTGAATCCCTGGCTTCAAGTGATCCATCTGCCTCGGACACCCAAAGTCCTGGGATTGCAGGTGTGAGCCATCACATCTGACCTCAAGCTTTCAATACCACCTTTATACTTTAAGAAGAATTTTGATGAATATTAAATACAAAATCCTCAATTTATACTTCGCTTCTTTGATGAACTAGTAGATATTGCTACACTAATTTCTGAAGCTAAATGATTTGTAGGAGAAAGCTGAGACCAGAGTGTTTCTTTTTGTATGTGATTTTTTATTCATATCTATATAGCCAAGCAAAATTTATTTGTTTACATTTGCTTGTGTGTCTATACATGCCATCTGTGAATAGAGACAGCTACTGAATAAATGGTGTTGGAAAATCTGGATAGAAACACTTGAAAAATCCTTACGTATTTACAAAGAACACATTAGAACTAATAGTGAGTTAATCAAAGTAACAAGATATAAGGTTAATATATAAAATGTAGTCATAATTTCATTTACTAGCAATATATAACTGAATATTGAAATAAAAATAGAACATATAATAGAAACAAAAATATGCCATTTTATGAATGGACTTGTTTAACATCCTTATAAGAAAACAAACAGACAACCACTGGGCTTCATATTGAGCAAATTTGTCTAATGTCCTTAATGCATTACTATAATTTTCATTGAATAAATTTTAGCTTCCTAATTGAAAAAAACTATAGTATTGTGGAGAAGGGGAAATATAATCAAAAGTCAATTGCTGTATTTTATTCTTACATTTTATTTTAGAATAAAAGCAAATATGACTGCAAGGCACAGTAGAAAACAGAGTGATTGAAATGATGTGAATTGACAATGCCTGAAAGATAAATCTGTCTAGGCACATGTCTTAACCTTGATTTTCTGATAGTCTTATTTTCTGATAGCTTTATGCTTATAGCAGACTTATATGCATAAGTCAGATATGCTTGGTTTTTGGTTTAAATTGTTGAGGGGCTATGTTAAATGAGAATGTCCAGTTTAGAAAGCTAATTGTGAGAAAATTTATTGCAAATTAAGCATGAGTAAAATAGAAAAAAAAAACACCTAAAAAGAGGAATAGGACTTGATTTTTAGCAATGTGAAATTGAAAACAAAAACGAAGTCTGCATTTTTAAGTAACATAAAAAGTCATAGTGCACTTGTCATATGGGAGAAGAGAGTAAAGATGATAATGATACACACATGGCTGCTCTTCAGTGGAGCTTTTGTTCTCAAGTCTAGTCTTCCTTAAGTCTTTTTCTCTATTAAATGTTAAGCCTTATAAATAGACATAATCTCTTGGGAGAGGTAGAGGAAGGCTGTGAAAAGATCCAGCAAACTATAATGTGATTACTTTCTGTTAATAAATTTGGCTTATCAATTCTTTTCTTGGTTGTTCCCTAATGCCGTCAGTAGTAAGGGCTTTTGTTCAAATAGTGCTTTATTTTTGTTTTTTATTATTTATTTGTTGCTGTTGTTATGGAAATTTATCAAGTTTTCTAGAGTTCCTTTTCCAGGAAAATGAGTCTAATACTGCCAACATAAATAGCATAGAAGCATTATTTCATTAGCTATATTAAATTCGTAGAAAAACATTTAATCATGTTACTTATTTTAGATGGGGGTATTTCTTCTGATAAAGTTCTTCATCTGTTAAAAGTATTTGATACTTTTCAATTTACTTTTGTGATGAATCCTTGCATGATGCTATACAATTACTTTTGTGATTTCTTTTTTTTTTTTTTTTTGTTGAGACGGAGTTTCACTCTTGTTACCCAGGCTGGAGTGCAATGGCGCGATCTCGGGTCACCGCGACCTCCACCTCCTGAGTTCAGGCAATTCTCCTGCCTCAGCCTCCCGAGGAGCTGGGATTACAAGCATGCGCCACCATGCCCAACTAATTTTTTGTATCTTTAGTAGAGACGGGGTTTCACCATGTTGACCAGGATGGTCTCGATCTCTTGACCTCGTGATTCACCCGCCTCGGACTCCCAAAGTACTGGGAATATAAGTGTGAGCCACCACACCCGGCCTACTTTTGTGATTTTTTAAATTGAATAACTTGAATTTTATTTCTAAATCAATGATTTGCTAGAATATCCCAGTTTGAGAGGCTGTGAGGTATCAGGGAACTGTCCTAAGATGATTTGTTTTCACACATACATAAAAAAAAAATCACTTATCTGGAGCCACAGACTACTGCTTTCTGCAAATGAAACCAATCTAATAGTCTCAGAGACAGTTTTTGCTTTATTTTATTTTTTTTGATAAACATAGAAATTGACCCTTTTGGTCTTAAATCCATCAAAAAGTGGGCTGAAGACATGAATAGAAAATTCTTAAAGGAAGATACACAAATGGCCAACAAACTTAAAAATGCTTAACATCACTAATAATCAGGGAAATACAAATCAAAACCAAAATGCAATACCACCTTACTCTTGCTAGAATGTTCATAATAAAAATAATAGTAGAGCTGGGTGTGGTGGCTCACACCTGTAATCCCAGCACTTTGGGAGGCTGAGGGGGGCAGATCCTGAGGTCATGAGATTGAGACCATCCTCGCCAACATGGTGAAACACCGTTTCTACTAAAATTTCAAAAATTAGCTGGGCATGGTGGTGCGTGCCTGTAGACCCAGCTACTCGGGAGGCTGAGGCAGGAGAATTGCTTGGACCTGGGAGACGAGGCTTCAGTGAGCCAAGATCATGCCACTGCACTCTAGCCTGGGTAACAGAGTGACACTCTGTCTCAATAATGATAATAATAATAATAATAATAATAATAATAGATATTGGCATGGATTCGGTGAAAAGGAAACACTTTCACACTGCTGGTGATAATGGAAACTAGTGCAATCAATGAGTGGATAAACTAATATATATATATGTATATATATATAAACATATATGCGTATATGTAGAAATAAACTAATATATATGTGTGTATATGTGTGTGTGTGTGTGTGTGTGTGTGTGTGTGTGTGTGAGATGGTTCAATGCATGTTCAATGCATGGCGTGATCTCAGCTCACTGCCACTTCCACCCCCTGATCTTGTACCTTTTGGATAGGATTTGCATGTTGCACTCTTGAATTGTACCTCTTCCTAGTTTTGATGAAAAAGCATGTTGAAAATTCTTATGTATATTTGTGTAATATTCCATTTTTTGGTATAATTTCCATGAGAGATGGACTTGAAATTTTACATGGACATTCTGGAGCCCAATATATTCTAACACTCCCATCTCAATTCTTTTCTTAGGACAGGCTTTTTATTTTATTTTATTATTTATTTATTTATTTTTGAGATGAAATCTCACTGTGTCTCTCAGGCTGGAGTGCAGTGGCATGATCTCGGCCCACTGAGAGCTCCACCTCTGGAGTTCAAGTGATTCTTCTGCATCAGCCTCCCGAGTAGTTGGGACCACAGGCACATGCCACCATGCCTGTCTAATTTTTGTATTTTTAGTAGAAACAGGGTTTTGCCATGTTGGCCAGGCTGGTCTCAAGCTCCTGATCTCAGGTGCTCCACCCAAATCAGCCTCCCAAAGTGCTGGGCTTACAGATGTCAGCCATGTGCCCAGCCTTATTTCATTAATTATTATTTAATTTATAATGAAACATAATTATACATATTTATGGGGTAGAACGTGATGGTTCAAGCATATATGCATTGCATAATGATCAACTTGGAATAATTACCATATCTGTCACTTTAAATATTTATCAATTCTTTGTGGTGACAACACTCAATATCTTCCCTTCTAGCTATCTTGAAATGCACACTAGATTATTATTTTCTGTAGTCAAGTACTGTGTAATAGAACACAGGAACTTACTCTTCTTGTCTAACTGTAACTTTGTGCTAAACTCTCCTGGTAACTCCTCTACTCCTTGGCTCCTGGTAACCTCTACTCTATAGATTCCACATATGAATAAGCTAATGTGGTGTTTGTTTGTCTTTCTGTGTCTGGCTCACTTCTCTTCACATAATGTCATCCAAGTTCACCAATGTTGCTGTAAACGACAGAATTTCATTCTATTTTATGACTGAATAATATTCACATTTTCTTTACCAATTTATATGTGGATGGATATTTAGGTTGATTCTATGTCTTTGATATTGTGAATTGTGCTGCAGCAGTCTCTTCAGTAAATGGTGCTGGAAAAACTAGATAGCCACATGCACAAGAATGAAACCAGACTCTTATCTCTCATCATATCCAAAAATGAACTCTAAACTCGCTAAAGACTTACATGTAAGACATAAAATTACCAAATGAAACCATAGGAGAAACACTGTGAAACTGTACTGGATATGAATTTTTCTGAATAAAATCTCAAAAGTACAGGCAACGAAAACAAGAATAGACAAATGGGATTACATCAAATTAAAAAGCTTCTGCACAGCTAAAGAAACAATAATGTGAAGAGATAACCTGTGGAGGGGGAGAAAATATTTATATTGTATTATTTTATTTTATTTTGTTAATTATTTTTTGAGATGAAATTTTGCTCTTGTTGCCGAGGCTGGAGAACAATGGCATGATCTCAGCTGAGCGCAACCTTCACCTCCCGGTTCAAGTGATTCTCCTGCCTCAACCTCCGGAGTAGCTGGGATTACAGGTATGTATCACCACACCAGGATAATTTCTGTAATTTTAGTGGAAACAGAGTTTCTCCATATTGGTCAGGCTGATCTCAAACTCCCCACCTCAGGAGATCTGCCCACCTTGACCCCTGGGATTACACGTGTGAGCCACCGTGCCCAGCCAACATTTTCAATCTATGCATCTGACAGGGGTTTAATGTATGGATGATATAAAGAGCTGAAATAACTCCATAGGAAAGAGTAATAATTCAATCAAAATCGGCAAAAGACTTGAATAGACATTTTCAAAAGAAGACATACAAATAATCAACAGGTATCACTAATCATCAAGAGAATGCAAATCAAAACCACAGTGGATTATTACCTCGTCCAAGTTAGACTGTCCATCATCAAAAGGACAAAAAGAAAAAAAAAAAGTCTGGCAAGTATGCAGATAAAAGTGATCTCTAATACATTGTTTGTGGGAATGAAAAGTAGTTTAGCCAGTATGGAGAATGGTATGGAGCTTCCTTCAAAAACAAAAAAAAAAACGTACTATGTGATCCAGAAATCCCATTCCTGCATATATATACAAAAGAAAGAATTAATATTTCAAAAAGCTATTCTAATTTTTAAACATGAGAGATGTATTAGTCTGTTTTCATGCTGCTGATAAAGACATACTCAAGACTGGGCAATTTACAAAAGAAAGAGTTTTAATGAACTCAGAGTTCCACCTGGATGGGGAGGCCTCACAATCATGGTGGAAGGTGAAAGGCATGCCTCATATGGTGAAAAAGAAGAGAACAGTGAGAGCCAAGCAAAAAGCATTTTCCCTTATAAAACCATCAGATCTCATGAGACCTATTCACTACCATCAGAACAATATGGGGAATCACTCCCATGATTCAGTTATAGCCCACTGGGTCCCTCCGACAATGTTAAGGAATTATGGGAGCTACAATTCAAGATGAGATTTGAGTGAGGGCACAGCCAAACCATATCAAGATGCTTATTTGAGGCATTTTCCTTTTTTCACAACTGTAATTTTCCCAAACTACAATAATGGTTTTACACATCTTTTTTTATATAATAAAATTTCTTAAAATAAAGCTTATAGAAGTAGAAGTATTAAACAAAAATTTTAGACTTAAAGAACAAAATGCCTACTTAGAAACATTAAGATGGTAATTAATTTCACTTACTATATGAAATTTCTTCAACATGAATACCTGATATTTTCTGCATGTGATTTGACTCCAACACTTGAAATAAATCTCTCAACTGTCCTTCAGAGACCTGGTCATTCTGTTCCTAAAATTTTAGAAATGGGGTATGTATGAAAAAGTGATAATTTGCTTTTTGGTCTTCTCTACTCAGGAACACTGACTAAATTTGATGCTTATTATTACTTTATGTTAACTTTACTTATTTTCTATTTTTCAATCAGCCTGTTTTCTGTTTTTAATCCATCTTCTTAATCTGTGGTCATGCTTAGTGCCAATGTCCTAAAGCAATAAATAGGTTCCAAATCCAAAACCAACCAGCTACTTGTTTTTGTAAACGTCTTATATGCACAAGTCACATATACTCAGTACCCCTAGTGTTCATTGTCACTCAACAAACTTTCCCGCAGCACAGTTTCACTGTTCTTAATCTTATACTCAATAAAGGTTTTCTGACAAGAAATAAAAAACACTTGAAGCATTCTTTTTAAAAAATGTACTATATACTAATCTCATATTTAATGGAAAGTTGAAAAAAATACTTTCTTGGCAAATGCGTGTACATTTAAATTTTTTATTACACATTGACAAATTATAATTGTATATATTAATGTGGAATAAATAAGTTAATTAACCATCTATTATCTCAAATATTTAACATTTTGTGATTAGAAAATTTGAAATTTAGTTTCTTAGTGATTTTGAAGGTATAGTATTCAATTCACAGCTATACTCACCACATTTTGCAATTGATCTAAAAATAAAACCACCAATTGTTCCTCCTATTTAACTGAGGCCCTGTACCTTTTGAAAATCATCTCTCTACTTTCCCCATCCCTCATCCTCTGAAAATCATCAAGGTACTCTGCTTTTATGAGTTTAATAGGATTGCTGAATCATATGGTAATTCCACTTTTAGGTTTTTGATAAATCTCTATAATGCCTTCCATAATTGCTGTACTAATTTGCATTCCCACAAACAGTGAAAAGGGCTCCCTATTCCGCAACCTTACCAACACTTGTCATCTTTTGATACTAGTTATTCCGACAGGTGTGAGGTGACATTTCATTGTGATTTTACTTTGTGTCTTCCTAACGATTCGTGATTTTGAGAATTTTTTCCTATATATGTCTTCTGACAAGAAGATTCTTTTGAGAAATGTCTTTTTTCAGAAATGTCTGTTACGGTCTTTTGCCATTTCTTAATCAATCAGGAAATTTGTTTCTTTCTGTAGTTTTCCTACATATCTTATATATTAATACTTCAGCTTGCAAATATTTTTCCCCATCTATAACTGGTCTCCTCACCCCACTAGTTGTTTCCTTTGGTGTGCAGAATCCTTTTTATTTTAATGTAATTTCATTTGTCTATTTTGCTTTTGTTACCTGTAATTTTGAGATTAAATCTAAAAAAAAAACTGCCTAAATCAACGTCATGTGGTTTTCTTCCTAAACTTTTTATGTTTCAGACCTTATGTTTAAGTCTCTAACCTATTTTGGTTTGATTTTTATACGGAATGAGAGAGGGTTCCAATTTTATTCTTCTGTATAGAAATATCCAGATTTTCCAACCCAATATATTGAAGAAACTGTTCTTTTCCCATTGCATATTCTTGGCACATTTGTTTAAAGTTAATTGACCATAGTTACAGAGGCTCACATCTGGACTCTTTATTTTATTTTGCAATGTGTCTGTTTTTATGCTAGTACACTGCTCTTTAAACCACTATTACTTTGTAATGTAGTTTGCAACAAAATAGTCTGATACCTCCAGGTTTATACTTTTTGCTCATGTGAGCCTTAGCTATTTGTTTTTTTTTTTTGTGTGTGTGTGTGTGTGTGTGCGCGTGTACCCATATGAAATTTAGAATTTTTTTTTGTATCTGTGAAAAATGACATTGGAGTTTGAACAAAGATTGCATTAAATTTGTAGTTGGCTTCTAGTAGTATATACATTTTAACAATATTGTTTTAATCCATGAACATAGGATATTGTTTCATCTATGTATTTCTTTTTCAATTCCTTTCATTAATGTTTTATAGTTTTTAGTGTGGGAGTCTTTAAAACTTTTTGGTTAAATTTGTTTCTAAGTATTTTATTTTTTGTGTAGCTATTATAAATGGGATTATTCTCTTGATCAAGTTTTAAGAAAGTTTGTTGATAGCGTATAAAAACACTGCTGATTTTTATGTTGATTTTATATCCTGCAGTTTTACTACATTTTTCTTTATCATTTCTAACAGTCTTTTGATGGGTTATTTTCAGTTTTCCTTATATAAAATTGTGTTGTCAGCAAATAGTGACAGTTTCACCATTTCTTTTCCTATTTTGATGCAATCTATTTCTTTCTCTTGCCTTATGGCTCTGTCAAGGACTTCCAGTACTATATTAAATAGAAGTGGCAAAAAATGGGCATTCTTGTTTTGTTTTAGCTTACAGAGAAAAGAATTCCAGTTTTTCACTGTTCAGTATAATATTAGTTGAGAGATTATTATATGTGGTCTTTATGGTGTTGAAGTACATTTCCTTAACACCTTCTTAAGTGTTTTTATCATGAAGGCATGCTGAATTTTGTCAAACACTCTTTCTGCAGGTACTGAAAGGATCACACGATTTTTTCATTTATTCTGTTACTGTGATGTCTTATAGTTATCAATTTACAAATGTCGAACCAACCTTGTTTTCCAGTAATAAATCCCACATGATAATGGTGAATGATTCTTTTAATGTGTTGTTGAATCTGGTTTGTTAGTATTTTGTTGATAATGTTTTGAATCTATGTTCATCAAGTATATTGGCCTATAGTTTTCTTTTCTTGTGTTGTCCTTGTCTGGTTTCAGTATCCAGTTAATGCTAGCATTGAAAAAAGTTTGAAAGTATTCCCTCTTTTTTGATTTTTTGAAAAGTTTATGGAGAAATGGTATGGTATTAGTTCTTGTTTAAGTGTTTGGCAGAATTCAGTAGTGGAAATATCAGATCCTAGGGTTTTCTTTGATGGGGAACTTCTTTTTACTGTCAATCTTCTTGTTCACTGATGGTCTGTTGAGGTTTTCTGTTTTTTTGTTTTCATAATTCAGTCTTTGTCAGTTGTTATGTGTCTGGATATTTATCCATTTCTATCAGGTTATCTAATTTCTGGCATCCAGGTTATCCAATTTTTGACATATAATTGTCCAGAGTAGTCTTTTAAGATTTATTTGTTTCATGTGGTATCTGTTGTAATGTTTCTCCTTTTATTTCTGATTTTATTGATTTGAGTATTTCCTTGTTTTTTTTCTTGGTAAGTAAAGCTAGTTTATTTTCAAACTGTTATGTTTTCACCACTGTAGCTAGTTCATCAGTATTTTATGCTGAAGCAGATGTCAAGATGATAGTCTTTTCTTTTTTTTAATTGCCCTTTGAGTTCTGGGGTACATGTCCAGATCTTGCAGGATTATTGCATATTATACTCATACCATGGTGGTTTGCTGTCTCCATCCCCCATCACCTACATTAGGCATTTATTCTGATGTTATCACTTCCCATCCTCTGCTTCATAGAGGAGATTACAAACTGTGATTACTTAAATGAAGTCTCCATTTACTAACTAGTCCCTATTTACTAACTCTTGCCTGTTGATACGATTGTTCTAATGCTGAATGCTTACAAATGCTGATAACCCTGCATGTGATTCCAAAATTCGCTATTTTTCAGTACTTATTATTTTGTTTATCCTGAAGTGAAACTGCAAATTATTATTTTAATGTATGTACATTAAATATATTCTAGCTCTTGTTTTAACGCATTTTTGTCTTTAAGCAATCTTTTGAAAATTTATATTATTTAAGTAATCCCAAATAACTTTGAAGTTGAGTTTATTATTTAGACACAGTTATATTTAGATGGAGTAGAATATCCTCTGAATTATAAAACAGCTTTTCTCCTAAATTCACTAGAACATCACATAACGATTCATTTTTTCAAGAAAGGCTCATCACAATAGCCTTTGGTGAGTTTGGACCAAATGCCGTTAACCTTGCCACTCATCAAAACAGAAGTATTTTTAGCATAATGGTCTCCTTTTATAGAAAAACAACAGTATAAATTAAGACAGTGTCTATATGTACCAGTAACATAGACATTTAAAGCAAATGTTTGGTAGATTTTGTTTAGTTTCAATTGAAGATTGATATCAGAAGATAAGGTTACTAATTCTATTGCTGATTATTGTTTTAATTATTACTCTATATTTCAGATAGTTAAGGAAAATAAACTAATTTCACAGTATATCATAATTCAGGTTTCTTACATACTAAACTAGTTATTAAAATATATCTACTATAGTTCTTTATATTCATGAATTATACATCATATCAGAAGTAACAGTTTTGAAGCTATTGTTTTCTTTTTCTAAGGCAACAAGTCTAATCATTTTGGTGGTATGGTCGGCTTCTGGACTAATATTGTAAAATTCATGTGTTAGAATTTTACTTATGTTTGAATTTATTACCTTTTGTTGATAAAATATTGCCTTGTTTGACACAGAAAGCCCAACTTTTTATTTTTCATTAAAATGCTTATTTTTATAATTGGTCCTTCTGGGAATGAAAAATTGTATTAGAACATAGTCCAGTAAGTAGTGGGTTAGTAATGACATATCTTCAGAAGAGACTGACAGTCATTTGATGTTTTCATGTCTGAAAATCCTGTCAACACCAGCATTTTTGGACTATACATGATCTCTGGACTGCAGTCCGAGCCATCTGTCTGAATGGCAAACTGCCTATTCATAAATTAGTGGCACCATTTTATCAGGGTAGAAATGCCAAAGAAAGAGAGCAGGTTGTACATTTACCAACTGCTGCCGCATCTATAGGAATCTCACATTCACTGTTATATTTGTTGTCATAAGTGACGATGACACCTAATCTACCTAAAGAGAGGTGCTAGGGAAAAGCATGATGAAGACATTTTTAATTACCTAGGATAATGAAACAAGTCATTTATCAATTTTGAGATGAAGGTAATAAGCAGATATGAGTTATGAAATGTATATTCAGATGAATATATCCTCAAAATAAATTTGTACATATAAAATAACTGTAAAGTGGTGGTTGTAATGTTAGTACAACAGTAATTTATTTCCACATGGGACAACACTAAGCATTATAGAACATATTTTAAAAGTGAGAAAGAGGCCAGGCCTCTGGCTCACCTGTAATCCCAGCACTTTGGGAGGCCGAGGGTGGGTGGATCACCTGAGGTCCGGAGTTCAAGACCAGCCTGGCCAACATAGTGAAACCCTGACACTGCTAAAAATACAAAAATTAACTTGGTGTGATGTAACATGCCTGTAATTTCAGCTACTCCAGAGACTGAGAAAGGAGAATAATTTGAACCCGGCCAGCAGAGGTTGCAGTAGGCCAACATAGTGCCATTACACTCCAGCCTGGGTGATAAAGCAAGAATTTGTCCTAAATAAATAAATAAATAAATAAATACACAAATAAAAATAAAAATGAGAAAGGGAAAAGAAAACTCTGTGTGTGTGTGTGTGTGTGTGTGTGTGTGTGTGTGTGTGTATGCATGCGTTTCTTTAGGAAAAGTGTGTTTGGATTTTTGTATCAATAACTTGTTTGAAATAAATAATTCCATGTAGCATCAGTTAGATAACTCCTATAAATTAATATACTTTATGTATAATTTATAGTTCTTTTTTCATTTTGTAATGGTTGCTTTGATGAATTTACATAAAAGATTATTTTTCTTTCATGTGTCTTCATAGTAAACAAAATTCGTTCATCTTTTATTGCAAATAGTATGTATCCCACTTCCCTAATAGATGAATTTATTTTACTTCCCAGTAATACATTTAAATTTTCCAGGAAGTAAACAAAAATATATTGTGAAATGTTCTATAAATTAGCTGACTCCTTTAAATATTTTCTCTCTTATATTATTTTATAATGGAATTTATATTTTCATGCTGAAAATACTCTAAGCATGAAACTTTTTCTATCAATTTTCACAAAGATAACAGTATATTTCAAACAGTCACAGCTTCTAAATGCATAGAGAATACACCCAGTATAATAATGTAGTCCTTTAAAGGTCATTGTGACAAAAGTATAAGTGGTTTTTGCACTTACAAAAATTCATTCACTGATAATGAAAAATAAGATTTCTACAAAATGAACAATAAAATAGAATATGAACGCTAATGGAAAGGAGGAAAGAGAACAGACATCAGTTTGTAGTATATTATGTGCGCTTCTGGCACTAGTCCATAATGAAAGTGCTCAACTCTTACTATTTTGGGAGTTCCAGTGCCCCTCCAATATCAATCAAATATTTCTACTATGTATGTCATCTTTCTTCTTCATTGAAAAGTGTATCCTGTAAAGAAATAAAATGTAGTAGCATTGCAGAGTCAGCAAGACATTGTGAGGCTATCCCTCTTAAAAAATTAAATACTTACCCTACCTAGAGTGACCCAGAAGTTTTGATTTAATAAAGTAATTAGGCTAACACATGAACCAAATAACTTATGAAGAAAATTTATGAATCAATCTTCAGATACCTTTTCATATATTTATTTTTATTATACATTAAAATATTTGTTTTGTAATGACTAGCATAAGCTACAAACTACTAATTAGCTATTGCTAATTTCCCAAATATGTTTCACATATTAGATTATATCAAAGATGATCTCATTCTGTAGGTATTTCTTGATAATACACTGTATTCATCTACTTTAGGAATTTTAAGATATACAAAACAAATGTAAATTCTTAAAGCACCTACACCTCAAATATTAGATAAAAGTTGTGCATGTGTATCACAAAATAAGATGTGGAACTCACCAAGGGGAGGATAAAAGCTATATGAGATTCAAAAGACGAAAAACAGACATTCAGCAGAAGAAAAGGAAAAATAGATCTTCATGGAGAGAATTTTATATTTGATTTTGTTCTTGAATATATTATTGGACAAAGAAACAAAGCCTGCCTAAATTGGAAAAGGAAAGAATAAAAGAAAACTTCAGCTAAATTCCATCATTTCATTCTCAAGAACACAGTCATGAGTAATATTTTACCCCCAGAGAAGATTACAAGCATAAACAAAGACAGACTCTGGGAAACATATTCATATGAACCCAGGGTTGAGAAGAAACAATATTTTGTGAAAAATAGCATCCCTGGCTATACACGGCAACTCTAGAAGAAGTTTATGCAGGTGATCCATTGAAAGAAACCATGGAAGCAAAATACCCAAACTCAGCTTAAATCTTGTCTAAATTGACAAAATCCTCAGAACAACCATCCAGTAGTCAAAAAGTATGCCCTTTTTCAGCATGATTGCTACTTTCTTTAGATCAGTCTCTGCTGTTATATGTCCAGAATTGAGTATTCAGCATTCAATATGAAATCACAAGAAACGCAGAAGTGCAAAAAAATTCCAACTCACTTTCAACATTTAAATAATGAAATCAGACTCACAGAAGGATATAGATGAAGGAAATATAATACAGAGAATTTAAAATAACTATTATTAATATGCTAAGGTGCTAATGAAATGGTTAGTAGTCATAATTTTATGGGAAATTTTAGAAAATCAGAAATAATGAAAATCAAACAGAAATGCTAGAAATCAAAGCTTGCAACAAGGATGAAGAATTATGCTGAAAATCTCATAAGGGTACTCATCATATTTGAAGAAAGAATCAGGAAGCTTGAATATAGGTTGTTGATATGCTTGGCTCTTAAACCATATAAACCCAAATAAAATACAGCAAACTTTTCAAATATTGCAAAAAAAAATAATTTCTCAACTCAAAATTATATGGGGCAAAACTGCCTTGAAAAATGAAGGATGGAAAGACTTTTCAGCCAAAGGAAATCAGAGAGAATTTATTGCCAGCTGATATGTGTTATAAGGAAGATTTTAAATATATATGGGAAATTGCTAGCATAGCACAATGAAGAGGCTGCCCTGGGACAAAAAGAGCCAAAGCCTGCACCATTCTGGGGCCCCTGCCACTGACAGCAACCCCACCAGCTCAAGCATATTGTCTGACAGCATAGGAACCACCTCTCTTCATCCCATCTGCAACCCTAGGTGCACAAGTACACCATTAAAAGGCCAGAAAAAAGATCCAGCCCACCTAGCACGGGCCTTGAAGCACACCATCTGGAGTCCTGGAAATTGGCCCACCCTACCCACTGTAGCCTGTGACTAAATGCAACTTTGGAGAGCCTGATGACAGACCCACATCACCCCATCTATTGCCAGGTGCATCACGTAGGAACCTGGAAATTGCCCTACCACATTCATTATCAAAGGCATCCGCATACTCCTCTTGAGGCCCTGAGGCTGGGCACCCACCCATTCTGCCAACATTACCATCATCACAGGCAGCACTTACAGCGACCACCGGGGGGCCTCAGGACTGGCTGACAATCCCACTGTCACTACCATTAGTAGCAATGCATTCCACCTGAAATCCTCAGGATTAGCCTACCACTACTACTGTCATGGTCAATGCCATGAATAGCATCTAGCAGCCCAAGAAGGTGTCCACCTGCTCAGCCTGCTCCTGTCACTGCTGGCATCATCTAAGCAATCCAACTAGGTGAAAGTATTGACTCTACTGGACCTTTTGACCTTAGAGACTGGATATGCCATTTGGGTGCCAAAGAACAGGTACATTCAATTTGCTGTTCTCATCAGTGGAGCCTGAGAACTAGCCCACCTGATATCCTCATCCCCAGCAAAACCTTATCATAACCTCCACTAGCAACCTACACCATTGATGCTTCCTATAGATAAATAAATCAAAGGAGACTATGCTACTGCATGAATTGAGAATCAAAGCTGAAGGGTCATCCTCAACTAAAAGTATACATACAGCTATTGGGGAAAAAAAATTCCCCTTAAAAGCTGGAAAGAAGTGAAAAAAACTGGAAGAAGTGACTCTTACATGGGTTAAATAGATATGAACATAAGAGCATAAGAAACATGATGATGTAAGAAAACAGGACAACTTCTAAGAAGCAATAATTCTCCAAGTAACATATTCCAATGAAAAGGAAACTGTTAAATTCATGAACAGAATTCAGAATAATAATATTAAAGAAGCACAGTAGGATACAAAAAGCCATAGATAAATAATATAAAGTAATTGGAAAAACAATTCAAGATGCAAATAAGAAATTCAACAGAGATAGTTACAATAAATAATCAAACTGAAATGATGGAACTGAAGAATTTAATAAATAAAATGAAAAAATGCAATTGAGAGCTTCAATAATAGATTATATTAAGCAGAAAAAAGAATTTCTGAACGTAAATATAGGTCTTTAAAAATAATACAGTCAGAGCAAAAAATAATTTTTAAAAAATTTAAAAAGCCTATATGGCATATGAGATATAATAAACTGACTAAAAGTTTTTTTTGGGCATTCAAAAAAGGCAAAGAAGAGATCAGTGGCAGAGAAAATCTTTTTAACCAAATAATACCTGAAAATCTTGTAAGTCTTGTATTCCTCAATAGATAAAATCCAAAAATGTATTATTTAAGGCACATTACAATCAAACTGTCAAAGGTTGAAAACAAGGAGAGAATTCTCAAATCAGCAAAAGTGTCAAGGCATATACAAGGTAACCCTCATTATAATAATAGCAGATTTATCAGTAGATATGTTACAGGCTGAGTGATAATTAAATGATTCAAAGTACTTAAAGAAAAAAAAAACTGCCAGCCAAGAATACTATACACAGGAAAGCTATTCTTTGGGAATGAAGAAGAAATAAAATCTTTCCAAGACGAGCAAAAACTGAAGAAATTCATCAACACTATACCAGCCATACAAGAAATGCTTAAGGGTATCCTACTTCTGGAAGTGAAAGTGTGCTATCTACTATCATAAAGAAGACAGAAGTATAAAACTCATGAATAGAGACATAAAAATGAGAAAGATAAAGGACTCAAATATTACCACTACTGAAAACCACCAAACTGTATTAGCAAACAATAGGAGAAAGAGACAGTAACAAAAGATATACAAAACAACAAGAAAACTTTTTTTTAACTTTTTTAAAAATGCATTTTAGGTCTTGGGATACATGTGAAGAATATGCAAGATTGTTGCATAGGGACACACATGACAGTGTGATTTGCTGCCTTCCTCCCCTTCATCTATATCTGACATTTCTCCCCATGCTATATCTCCCCAACTCCCCACCCTCCACTGTCCCTCCCCTATTTCCCCCCAACAGACCCCAGTGTGTGATGCTCCCATCCCTGTGTCCATGTGTTCTCATTGTTCAACACCCACCTATAAGTGAGAACATGTGGTGTTTTATTTTCTGTTCTTGTGTCAGACAGGGAAAATGTGGCACATATACACCATGGAATATTATGCAGCCATCAAAAATGATCAGTTCGTGTCCTTTGTAGGGACATGGATGAACCTGGAAACAATCATTCTTAGCAAAAGAAAACATTTTTTTAAATGATGGAAATAAGATATCACCTATAAAGAGTAACCTTGAATATAAATGAATTATATTTCCCAATTGAAAGGTATAGACTGATTTTTAAACACACACACACACACACACACACACACACACACACACACAGACACATTGCCCAACTGTATGCTGTCTACAAGAAGCTCACTTCATCTGTAAAAATAGAGACTGAAAGTAAAGATACAGAAAAATATATTTCATGATATAGAAAAATATATTTCTTTAGATCTAAAGAGATCTAAAGATTTAGATTTAGGTTAGATCTAAAGAGAGAGATAGGCTTCAATACAGTAATAATTGGGAACTTCCACATCCCATGCTCATTATTAAACAGATCATCTAAACAGAAATTCAATAAATAAACATTTATCTTAAACAGAATGTTAGACCAAATAAACCTAACAGACATTTTCAGAACATTTTATCCAGCAACGGCAGAATACAAATTCTTCTCATCAGCACATGGAACATTCTCTGGGATAGACCATATGTTAGGACAGAAAACAAGTCTCAACAAATTGAAAAAAATTGGAATTCCATCAAGTATCTTTTTTGACCACAATAGAATAAAACTAGAAATCAATAACAAGAGGAACTTTGAAAACTGTATAATTACATAAAACGCGAACAACATGCTCCTGAACAATCACTGGGTCAATGAAGAAATATAGAAGAATATAGGAAAATAATATAAAAAATATTGAAACAAATGAAAATGTAAACACAATATACCAGAACCTATGGGATGCAGGAAAACCAGTGCTAAGAGAAAAGTTTATAGCAATACACACCTGCATCAGAAAAGTAGAAAAATTTTAAATAAACAACAACATGATGCATTTCAGGAAGCTATAAAAACAAACCAAATATAAAATTAGAAGAAAAGAAGTAAGAAGTAATGAAGACTAGAGCAGAACTAAATGAAATAGAAAACCAAGAAATAAATGTATATATTTATAGCCAACTGATTTTCAATAAAGACACTGAGAACAGAGAGACAAAGAATTCCTCTTAAATAAATGGTGCAGAAGGATGAAACCAAGCCTCTATTTCTCACCACATACAAAAATCCACTAAAAATGGTTTAAAGATTTAAATGTAAGACTCAAAATGATTAAACTAGTAGAAGAAAATATAGGGGAAAAATTCTAGGGACATTGGTGTAGGCAAATATTTTATGGCTAAGGACTCAAAATTATAGGTAACAAAAATGTAAATAGGTAAATGAGACTATGTTGAACTAAAAAGCTACTTTTCAACAAAGGAAACAATTAACAAAGTGAAGATATTAAATAGAAGAAAATAGTTAACTGTAAATAATTTTTTTTTGCCTTGCAAAGGAGCTAAGCAAAGGGAATATATACTTACAGACTTTGTTGTAGAAACTTTCTTAATACCATCTCTGATTTTATTAATTATTCTTATGAATTTGTTTTCTAAACTTGTGAAACTTTTTTCACACATGAGCCTTCTCCCTATTCTTTGTGATGTTATTCTCTAATACATTACAGATTTACATATTTAGTCTCAACACTGCAACTGTATACATATTGTTTGTTTGTTTGTTTGTATCCCTGAGACGGAGTCTTGCTCTGTCTCCAGGTTGATGTGCAGTGGTGAAATCTGTCCACTGCAACCTCTGCCTCTCAGCCTCCAGCAATTCTCTTGTCTCAGCCTCCCAAGTATCTGAGAGTACAGGCTTGTGTCACTATGACTGGCTTATTTTTGTATTTTTGGTAAAGACAGGGTTTCACCATCTTGTCCAGTCTGGTCTCAAACTCCCAATCTCAGGCAAACTGCTCACCTTGGCCTCTCAGTGTTGGGATTACAGGCAGGAGCCATCATGCCCAGCCTACATATTGTTTTTAAATTGCTTTTAAATCAATAAATATGAAAAAGAAAAAATACAATTATACATTTTTTATGTTTGTTGGCTGTTTGCATGTCTTTTTAAAAATTTCATCTAAAACATGGGAAACATGTAGAATGTTCAAGTTTGTTACATAGATATACATGTACCATTGTAGTTTGCTGCATCTGTTGATCCATTCTCTAAGTTCCCTCCCCTCACCCCTCATCTCCCAATAGACTGTGACATGTGTTGGCACCCTCTCTGTGTCCATGTATTCTCATTGTTCAACTCCCACTTATGAGTGAAAACGTGGTGTTTGGTGTTCTATTCATGTATTAGTTTGCTGAGGATGATCTTCCAGCTTCAGACATGTTCCTGCAAAGGACAAGATCTCATTATTTTTATAGCAGCATAGTATGCCATAGTGAATATGTACATTTTCTTTATCCAGTTTATCATTAATGGGCATTTGGGTTGGTTCCATGCCTTTGCTATTGTTAATAGTGCTGCAATAAACATATGTGTGCATGTGTCTTTATAGTGAAATGATTTATATTCATTTGTGTATGTACTTAGTAAATGGATTGCTGAATCAAATGATATTTCTGGTTCTGGATCCTTGAGGAATTGGCATACTGTCTTCCACAATGGTTTAACTAATTTGCATTCCTACCAACAGTGTAAAAGTGTTCCTCTTTCTCCACAGCCTCACCAACACTATTGTTTCCTGACTTTTTAATAATGGCCATTCTGACTGGTGTGAAATGTTATCTCATTGTGGTTTTGAGTTGCATTTCTCTGACAATCACTGATGTTGAGCTTTTTCATGTTTGCTGGCCACATAAATGTCTTCTTTTAATATTTTAATTGGGTTGTTTAGTTTTTTCTTGTAAATTTAAGTCCCTTGTAAATTTTAGATATTAGACTTTGTCAGGTAGGTAGATTGTAAAAATTTCCTCCCATTTTATAGGTTGCATGTTCACTATATGTTCTTTTGCTGTGTAGAAGCTCCTTAGTTTTATTAGAGTCCATTTGTCAAATTTGGCTTTTGTTGAAATTTTTTTGGCATTTTTGTCATGAAGTCTTTTCCTATGCCTATGTCCTGAATGGTATTGTCTAGGTTTTCTTCTAAGGTTTTTATGGTTTTGTGTTTTACATTTGTGTCTTTAATTCATCTTGAGCTAATTTTTGTAAAAGGTGTAGGAAGGGGTTCAGTTTCAGTTTACAACATATGGGTAGCCAATTTTCCCAGCACTATTTACTGAATAGGAGATCCTTTCCCCATTGTTCATTTTTGTAGATTTGTTGAATATCAGATGGTTGTAGATGCGTGGTGTTATTTCTGAGATCTCTATTTTCTGTTGGTCTATATGTCTGTTTTGGTACCAGTACCATGCTGTTTTGGTTACCGTAATCTTTTAGTATAGTTTGCAGTCAGGTAGTGTGATGCCTCCAGCTATGTTCTTTTTGCTCAGGATTCTCTTGACTATACGGTGTCTTCCTGGATTCCATATGAAATTGATGAGAGTTTTTTTTTAATTCTGTGAAGAATGTCAATGGTATTTTGATGAGAATATCATTAAAACTATAAATTACTTTGGGCAGTATGGCCAGTTTTATGATATAGATTTTTCCTATCCATGAGGATAAATTGTTTTTCCATTTGTGTCCTCTCTTATTTCCTTGAGCAGTGATTTGTAGTTCTCCTTGAAGTGGTCCTTTATGTCCTTTCTAAGGTGTGTTCCTAGGTATTTTATTCTCTTTGTAACAACTTTGAATGGGAGGTCATTCATGATTTGGCTTTGTTTGTCTATTATTGGTGTAAAGGAATGCTTGTGATTTTTTACATATTGATTTTGTATTCTGAGACTGTTGAAGTTTCTTATCAGTTTAAGGAGTGTTTGGCCTGAGATGATGGGGCTTTCTAAATATAAAATCATGTTGTCTGCAAGAAGAGACAATTTGACTTTCTCTCTTCTTACTTGAATACACTTTATGTCTTTCTCTTGCCTGATTTCCCTGGCCAGAATTTCCGATACTCTGTTGATTAGGAGTGGTGAGAGAGAGCATCCTTGTCTTGTGCCAGTTTTCAAAGGGAATGCTTCCAGCTTTTGTCCATTTAATATGATATTGGCTGTGAATATGTCCTAAATATCTCTCATTGTTTTGATATATGTTCCATCAAAACACAGTTTATTAAGAGATTTTAGCATAAAATAATGTTGAATTTTATTAATGGCCTTTTCTTCTTCTACTGAGACAATCTTGTGGTTTCTGTCACTGGGTCTGTTTATGTGGTGGATTACATTTATTGATTTGTATTTGTTTAACCAGCCTTCTAACTCAGGGATGAAGCTGACTTGATAGTGATTGATAAGCTTTTTGATGTGCTGCTGGATTCAGTTTGTCAGTAATTTATTGAGTGTTTTTGCATCAATGTTCATCAGGGATATTGGCCTGAGATTTCTTTTTCTGTTGTGTCTCTTCCCAGTTTTGGTATCAGGATAATGTTGGCTTCATAAAACGCCTTAGAGTGAATTTCCTTCTTTTCAGTTTTTGGAATAGTTTCAGAAGGAATGGTATGACCTCCTCTTTGTATTTCTGGTTGAATTTATCTCTGAATCCCACTGGTTCTGGGCTTTATTTTTCTGTTTTTTTTTTTTTTTTTTTTTGGTTGGTAGGTTATTCATTATTGCCTCAATTTTAGAACTTGTTATTGATCTATTCAGGAATGTGACTTCTTCCTGGTTTAGTTTTGGGACAGTGTATGCATCCAGGAATATGTCAATTTCTTCTAGATTTTCTAGTTTATTTGTGTAGGGGTATTTAGTATTCTATAATAGTAATTTGTATTTCTTTGGGGGTCAGTGGTGATATTCTTTTTATCTTATTTTGCTGTGTCTATTTGATTCTTCTCTTTTTTCTTCTTTATTAGTCTAGCTAGTAGCATATCTATTTTGTTAGTTGTTTTCAAAAAACGAGCTCCTGGATTCATTGATTTTTTGGAGGGTTTTCAGTATTTTTGTCTCTATTCACTTTAGTTCTTCTCTAATCTTAGTTATTTCTTGTCTTCTGCTAGCTTTTGGATTTGCCTCTCTAACTCTTTTCATTGTGATGTTAGGGTGTCAATTTGAAATATATTAAGCTTTTTGATGTGGGAATTTAGTGCTATAAATATTCCCCCTAACACTGCTTTAGCTGTGTCCAGAGATTCTGGTATGTTGTTTGTTCTCATTTTTCAAAAAAAAGTTAATTTTGATTTTTTGCCTTAATTTCATTATTTACCCAGGAGTCAATCAGGAGCAGGTTGTTCAATTTTCATGAAATTATGTGGTTTTGAGTGTGTTTTGTAATCCTGAGTTTTAATTTAATTGCATTGTGATCTGAGAGAGTGTTTGTTATGATTTCAGTTCTTTTGCATTTTCTGAGAAGTGTTTTACTTCCAATTATGTGGTCAATATCAGGATAAGTGCCAAGTGGCACTGAAAAGACTGTATATTCTAGTGATTTGTGTAGAGAGTTCTGTAGATGTCTATGAGGTGCACTTGATCAAGAGTTGAGATTAAAGTCATGAATTCCCTTTTTAATTTCCTGTCTCATTGGTCTGCCTAATACTGACAGTGGGAAGTTGAAGTCTCCTCCTTTTACAGTGTGAGAATTTAAGTATCATTGTTAGTCTCTAAGAACTTGTTTTATGAATTTGGGTGCTTCTGTATTGGGTGCATGTATCTTTAGAATAGTTAGCTCTTTTTATTGAATTGTTCCTTTTACCACTATGATATGCCATTCCTTGTCTTTTTTTATCTTTCTTGATTTAAAATCTCTTTTGTCAGAGACTAATTTTGCAACCCTTGCTTTTTTGTTTTTTATTTTTGCTTTTCATTTGCTTAGTAAATTTTCCTCCATTCCTTTATTTTGAGCTTCTTTGGATGTGAGATGAGTTTTTGTATATGAGATGAGTCTCCTAAATCCAGTACATCAATGGATCATGACTCCTCATCCAACTTGCCAATCTGTGTCTTTTAATTGGGGCATTTAGTCCATTAACCTTTAAGATTAGTATTGTTGGCCCAACATGGTGGCTCATGCCTGTAATCCCATCACTTGAGGCCAGAGCGGGTAGATCACGAGGTCAGAAGATCGAAACCATACTGGCTAACATAGTGAAACCCCATCTCTACTAAAAATACAAAAATTAGCTGGGCATGGTGACATGCACCTTTGGTCCCAGCTACTTGGAAGGCTGAGGCAGGAGAATTGTTGAACCTGGGAGATGGAGGTTGGAATGAGCCAAGATCTTGCCACTGCACTTCGGCCTTGGTGACAGAGCAGGATTCTGTCTCAAAAAAAAATAAATTAGTATTATGTGTAAATTTGATCCTGTCAACATCCTATTATTTGGTTATTTTGCACACTAGTTGATGCAGTTTCTTCACAGTGTCATTGGTCTTTATATTTCGGTGTGTTTTTGCAGTGGCTTGTACTGGCTTTCTCTTTCCACATTTAGTGCTTCTTCCAGGAGCTTTTGCAGGGCAGGCCTGGTGATAATGAAATTTCTTAGCATTAGCTTGTCTGGAAAGTATTTTGTTTCTCTTTTGCTATGAAGCTCAGTTTGGTTGGATATGAAATTCTGAGTTGAAATTATTTTCTTTAAGGATGTTGAATATTGGCCCCCAGTCTCTTCTAATTTGTATAGTTTCTTCTGAGGGTTCACTCTTTGATGGACTTTCTTTTGTACATGACCTGACCTTTCTGGCTGCCCTTAACAGTTTTTTCTTTGTTTAAACCTTGAAGAATTAGGTGTCTTGGTGTTGATTTTCTTGTGAAGAATCTTAACGATGTTCTCTGTATTTCCTGAATTTGCATGTTGGCCTGTCTTGCTGGATTGGGGAAGTTCTCCTGGATAATATCCTGAAATGTGTTTTCCAGTTTGTTTCCATTCTCCCTGTCTCCTTCTGGTACTCCAATCAATCGTAGATTTGGTCATTTTATGAAGTTCCCCATTTTCTGGAGGTTTTGCTCCTCATTCCTTTTCATTCTTTTTATTCTGTAGTCTTGTCTGCATGCCTTATTTCAGCAAGGTGCTCTTCAAACTCTGATAAGCTTTATTCTGCTTGGCAATTTGGCTATTGATATTTGTGTAAGCTTCAGGAAGTTCTTGTACTGGGTTTCTCAGCTTCATCAGGTCATTTACATTCCTCTCTAAAGTGGTTATTCTAGATAGCAATTTTTCTACCCTTTTATCAAGGTTCTTAGCTTATTTGCATTGGATTAAAACATGCTCCTTTAGCTCAGTGTAGTTTTTAATTACCCATATTATGAAGCCTACTTCTTTCAATTCATCCATCTGATCCTTCATTCAGTTATGTGCCCTTAATGGAGAAACTTTGCAATTATTTGAAAAATAAGAGACACTCTGGTATTTTGGGTTTTCAGCATTTTTTCATTGATTCTTTCTAATGTTGTGAGTTTGTCTAGTTTTGGTCTCTGAGGTTGCTGATCCTTGGATGGGTTTTTTATGGGGGCTTTGTTGTTGTTCATGATGATGCTGGTGGTGTTGCTTTCTGCTTGTTTATTTTTCTTTCAATGATCAGATCCCTCTTCTATAGTGCTGCTGCAGTTTGTTGGCGGTTCACTTTAGGCTCTATTCACCTGACTCACTTCTGCACCTGGAGATGTCACTCAAGGAGGCTGGAGAACAGCAAACATGGTTGCCTGCTTCTTCTTCTGGGACCTCTGACCTCAAGGGTCACCAATCTAATATCAGTAGAATTGTTCCTGTATAGGATGTCTGACAAACCCTGTTAGAGAGTCACATTCAGTTGGGTGGCACTGGGAACAGGACCCATTTAATGAAGCACTTTGTCCCTTAGTGGAGGAGGTGTGCCTTGCTGGGGAGAACCTACACGTCTGGGCTGCCCAGATTGCTCAGATCTACCAGGAGAAAAGGCTAAGTATGGTTGTCCACAGAGACTGTGGCCTCCCCCCGCCTTAATGGCTCAAGTCCAGGAAGATCTAGATTCTGACCCTGAGCCTCTGGCTGGAGTTACTGGAGTTCCTGCAGAGAATCCCTGCTCAACGAGGAAAAAGATGCATCAGAGTACCCGAAGAAGCACTCTCACCATAGACTGCCACAGCCTGTGTGTTGTGGCTGTGGGGGTCAAGTCTTGGGACCAAGCCCTCCAGTCTCCCTGGCTCCAGCAGCAGAAAAGCACAGCCTGGAGCTATAGAGATGGATGCTGCACTTCCCCACCCAAGGAGCGTAGCGTGTTAGGTAGTTGTGAATCCCAGTGCTGGCTGCTGCCCCTTCCCCAAGGAGCTCAAATGGCTTAGACAGCAGGCAGATGCAGCCTAGGTGCTGGTTGCCCCTCTCACTGGGAGTTCCCAGGGAGATCCCCTGCCCCATGTGGTTCTCAGGTGAGCCTCTACACCACACTGTTCTTTCTTCTCTCCATGGGTCACACCAGCCTCCTAGTCAGTTCTGATATGAGAACCTGGATACCTTGATTGCTGGTGAAGGATTCACATGTTTATTATATATTTTTTCAATGGGAGTCTCCCAAAAGCTGTTGTTTCTACTTCACAATTAAATAACTTTTAATAATTACCTGCATAATCACTTCTACAAGCACTGCAGTTAGCAGCACTAATATTTGCTTGGGCTGATGTCGGAAGGTAGCACAGTCTGAGTGGCTTAAACATCGAAATTTATTTTCTGTTCTGATGTTTAAAAATATATTTCTACTCTGGAAATTAGAAGTCTAAGAAGGTGTTAGCAAAGTTGGTTTCTTTTAGGGGCCAAAAGAAAAAGAGAACTGTTCTGAGTCCCTCTCCCTAGCTTTTCTCTGTATCTTTTCATTGTCTTCCTTCTGTATATGTCTGTGTCCAAATTTTCTCTTTTTAGTAAGGATAACAGTTATATTTTATTAGAATTCACCTTAATGACCTAATTTTAATTTTATTACCAGTTAAAAACCCTGTCTCTAAATATCATTACATTCTGAGGTTAGGACTTCAACATAATCATTTTTGGAGGACACATTTCAGCCCATAACAAGTGCTCTGTATTTTCATCTGTATTCACATTAGTGTCTGGCGTTACTTCCTTTCTGCCGCAAAACATTGTTTATATTTATTTATTTGTTTTGTAAATTGGATCTGCTTTGCAATAAAGTATCTTAGAAATTGTTGATAATGAGAATTTGTGTTTTTATTCTATACAGAGAAGATTATTTTCTTGTATATAAGGTTCTTGGTGGACAGACCACTGGCCCTAAATTCTTTAAACACATTATTCCACTGCTTTCTGGTATTCATTCTTTGTTTTGAGTAGTCATTCATTAATCTTATACATAATAATCTCATACATTATCCCTTATATATGATTACTTATTTTTCTCTTGTTCTTTTCAAGATTTCTTTGTCTTTCAACATTTTGATGATGATATGACAAGGCATGGATCTCTTTGTATACACCAACCTGAAGTTAATGAGCTTCCTGCGTGTCTATAAAAATGATTTTACTAAAATTTGAGGAAGTTTAAGGCATTATTTCCTGGGATATATTTTCCTCTCAATTGCTCTCCTCCTTCTTATACTCTCGTTATTTATATGTTGGTTTACTTAACGACATTATATATTTCTTAAATGCTCTGATTATTTCTGTTTTTTAAGTTTTTTTCTCTTCTGTTGTTTTTCAACTTTGTCACTCTAAATCTATCTTTGTGTTCACTTATTCTCTCCCTGGACCGGCTAAATCTGTTGTTGTGCTCCTCTCATAAATGCTCATTTTTGTTGGTATAAAAACTTCAACTCTAGAACTTCAGTTTAGTTCTTAGAATTTCTATCTCTTTAAAAGCATTCTCTATTTGATAAGTCAGTGCGTCATACCTTTCCTAAATTAATTCTTTTTAATTTTTTTTGTTTCTTTTTTTGTTTGAAACAGGGTTTCACTCCTGTTGCCCAGGCTGGAGTGAAATGGGATGATTGTGGCTCACTGTAGACTCAACTTCCCAGGCTCCAATAATCCTCTCACCTCAGCCACTTGAGTAGCCAGAATTACAGGTGCATGCCACCATGCCTGGCTAATTTCTTGTACTTTTAGTATATATTAGGTTTCATCAAGGTGCTCAGGCTGCTGTTGAACTTCTATGATCAAGTGATTGTCCCATCTTGCCCTTCCAAATGCGGGGTTACAGGCATGAACAATGCCTAGCCCCCTTATTAAGTTCTTTAAGCGTGGTGATATTTCTTTCTTTGAACATTGTTATAATAGCTACATTAACAATTTTGTCTGCTAAGTCGAACATCTGGACCTCCCTGAAGCTGGTTTCTATTAGTCTTTTATTCTGAAAACAAATTACTTTTTCTTTTTATTTTCTAAATATCTCATAATTTTTCATTGATAACTGGATATTTTAGATAATATATTAAATCAACTCTAAATACTGATTCAACTTACATTTTTAGGGCTTGTTCTTTATTTAGTGACTTTAATGGACTATATTTGTGAAATTTATTTCCTCCCACAGTATGCCTCCTTTGATGTTCCCTAGAGAGTTCAGTCTTGGCCTTGCACACCATTTCTCTGACCATCAGAGTGGTGCTGATTTTATTTTGGATCTTTTTAAACTGTTTTTTTTCCCTGGTCTCCCTGTTAAGCTTCTTGCTGGTCAGTCTCTATTGTTTCACATTCAGCTGGTAATCTCCACTAATAGCGAGCAGATGCTGTATTGTTTTTGGCCACACTGTGGAGCATAAATTTATCCATAGTCTGATCCAGTAAAATGTGGGCAACTTTGCAGAGCCAGGGTGTTGCTACATTTTGAATTAGACCCCAAAAAGTTTCTTTTAAACTTTCTCTTTCCCTAGTATTTTCTGTTTTAAATTCCTATGTGGTCTATCATTTTCTTGGTATTTGTATCATAGAGCTATGATTCACTTCTTAGTTTCCCTTAGCAATGAACTTGCCCATTCTCTGTTCCAAATAAAGACAGTCTTAGTGTATTACTGTACTGTAGCTGAGGTTGAGGACAGCAGCCTACTTTTTCTTAGTGACATTCTTGTTCTCTAAGCAGGGCTCTGGCCAAAAATACAGTAGTTTCTGATCTTCTTGGCTTGCCCCTCCCAATGTGGGACCTCTACCTCATGAGCAATATGTAGCAGAGACAACTGGGGCTCAGCATTTTCAGCCTGCTGTACTGGATGTAAAACTTTTGCCCTGTGAGTGAAGTAAGAAAACCAAAGACTTTTTGGCCACATCTACTTGAAATAGAGCTTCTATATCTCAGAATTGAGGCTAAGAGATGTCAACAACATGCCTCTACCAGTGTGAAACTGAAGCCCTTGATTGAAAATACAGCCTTAACTAGTAATGAGTGAGGAACGAGTGCCTGGTCTTTAGGTCACACCTGACTAGTGAAGAGATATAGCAACAATGAGCTGGAAAAGGGAACAGAAAATTGAAGTGGATTGTGGCTTAAATGTCACAGATTCTTACTCTTTTTTGCTGAAATTAAATATATATTCTTGAATGCATATTTCTCTATTTGCCATTTGTTCTTAGAAAAATGGCAGCAAACTACAGCTGTTTTTATAGTTTTCATCATTCAAGATTTTTTCACTGAGACAGTGTCCACTGAGCTCTTCTCCCAACCATTTGAGTGGTACCCTACACTAACTATTGATGTTTCCAAAACGTGGTGTCCATTCTCAATTTTAACATTGTTATAGAAGGGAAAATGATTGACAAGACCTCTATAGTAGAAAAATGTCCATCAGTTATAAATTTAAAATGAGAACTGAGCATATAAAGGATGAATGTAAGTAATCAGAAAGGATTAATGCATAATCATACATTAGCAGTGCTGAATTTCAAAGTCAGTTTTAAAGGAGATGTTCTATATGTAATAGTGAAACATAGCAGTGTTGTGTGTAGAATTGAGATGATATATCTATCTCCATAAATATGTCTATCTAAAGCTATAGCATATCTGAGCAGAGGCAGGACAAAATGATTGATAAAAGCAAAATAATTATCAATGAAGCTGTAGAGAGGGGTATGTAAGAGTGAAAAGTAGGAAATGCAGAAGGAACATCTGTCTCTGTCTGTTTCTCTCTCTCTCTCTCTCTCTCTCCCTCTATCTTTCTCCACACACACACACACACACACACCCCCCACCACCCCACACACATGTGTGTGTATAACTGCTAGTTTGGATATTTCATGTATATGTATGAATGTATGTGTAAAACCTATCTATAGAAATAGAATTGCTCTATTAAATATATGAATATTTGAATTTTGTGAGCTGTTGACAAATAGTTTAAAAATAAGTTAACTTTATTCTTAGGAGTGTGAAAAGAAGTTATCGGATTTTATTGGATTTAAGGATATCAGTCATTTTGATTAAAGCATGTGACTTAATATGTTAGCTTTCTCACAATGCAGCATGTTTTTGATGTACTTATCTTGTCTATTTACAATATAATCACAAAGAAAACTGTGACATTTCTTTTCAATATACATTCAGAAATAAAGAACAATCTATTGTTTTCCAGGTGTTACATTTGTCATTAAAATTTAGGAATTTCATTTATTTTGAATGCATTAAATATATACATTGACTTACCTTTTAAGAACAGTTCTGAGTTCAGAATGTTTGGAAATGATATAGTTATTCAGAGTGAGTCAATATGAAACATGAAATAACTGTGAAGAATAAGTACATGTATGGTGAATTAGATAAATTAGCATCAAATGAACAGTATTATCTCTGCTTTACTTTCCTGCACAACATTTTAAGGTTGATATTTTGGGAAATAATCTCAATCCATTAATTTTATGGAACATATTCTGCTGCTACTGCTAAGAGAACAGATGAATCGTTTTTCTATGCCAGAATTAAATTCTATAAATAAATTATAGATGAACACATAAAAAGTCATTGAGTGGGAGAAAGCTGATATCTGTACCACTGTGTGATAACTTGTACTCTCCTACTGATTCCCAGAATAAGTTAAAAGTGAAATTATAATTGAGAAATATTTAAGTACTTAGGATTCCTTTAATATGATAAAATTTCATAATTTTATGCCATTTTTAAAAGCCAGGGAGAGAGCAGAATAAAGGAAGTAGAGAATTTACCTACAAAATAGTATGTTCTAATAAAATTTAGTACAAAATGTGTAGAAAAAATATTGAGAATATAAAGTAAATCATTTTGAAAAGATCAATCTTTGGGAGTATGTACACAAATGAATGAAACATACCACTTACAAGTTTTATAAAGAACCTTAGTTCATGCTGTTCCATTCTCTATTAGCGATTTATGTTAGTAATTTTATTCTAGTAAAATAATTTGACTTAACGGTTTAAAAATGACTTATTTCCTTACAGTTCTGGCCCTATACAGAGGCAAATTATTTGGCTAAGAACATACACAATGGTATTCATGATGGAAAACATGCCCCCTTCTGCCAACGTGCTCCCCTCCTCACCATCTGCCAGAGAACTTTGATTACAGCATAATGTTGAAAAGCTCCAAGAGAAGATTGACAGGAATTATTTGATCATGTCATGTATTACCAGCCCATACAGATGTATGATTAAATTGATGTATGGATTATATAAGACCTTCTTATGTCATTTGTTTAGTCATTATGACTGAAATTTTTTCCTCTTGTACTTTATTAAAATATCTCTAAGTTTTGTAAAAGGTTTCTGCTATCTCAATCTAATCTATTTTTAAGTAGGTATTTTCTGTGCAGGTGACTACCACCTCATGTTTTAAAAATTCTAACCCAGTAAATGTTTCTGAAACTGGATTCTCTTTTCCAATCGTCTACTTAATATTTCTACATTGAGATCTTACTGTTATAAGAAGCTCAAGTCCTAATTAGTTATATGCAGGTGGCTTTCCTAGGGAGAAAGGAGTACATTTCCCATGGACTAGAATTAGTTAGAGGTAAGAGGGCACACAAGTGGCTTTTTTTTTTAGCATTGATTCAATTTTATTTGTATTAGATTAATGTATTTTTGAAACATTTTCTTCCTTTCTCAGAATGCAAAACTCTAGAAAATAAACTTCCCCCTGATACTTTGCACTATGTCTTACACAAAATAAGGAGACAAAAATTTATTGTTCACTCATTCTGTATGCATTTTGTTGTCAACCTGCCTTGTTTCATTTGCTCTGTTTTAGAAGAAATATTTTCATGTTTTGCTTCCCAAAAATCACAGTATAAGAAGGAAACAAAGATGTTGACTCACAATCACCATCGAGGGTGGTCCATGCCATTGTACCATGTGCTTTTCACATTCTATACTCTATGGAGAACTTTAGTTTCTCCTCTCATGCCTGCTAGAATTTAACATCTTGTGTGGTTCAAGGATGTGGGAACTCCATTGTACCATCAAATTTAGAAAGCAAAATATTTATTTGAGATGTATCAAGAGATCAAGATATATTACTTGGGTTTAAACAACTTTGTTTTTCTTTTTGAAGATTTTCATCTTTGGATCCATTCTTTCTTCTGTAACATGTTTGACATATATGATACAGTTAGAAAAATTGGGATCTCTTTCACTTCAAAAGAATATATTAATAATCTCAGGCTACCATAACAAGATGCAACAGACAGGTTGGCTTCATTAAGCACAAGATATTTATTTTCTCACAGTTATAGGAACTGAAAGTCCAAGATCAAAATGCTTTAGGGTTGGTTTTTCATGAAGCGTTTTCCTGGCTTCTTGCAGTGACCTCAGATGGCCTTTCTTCTGCCCTTCCACAACTGAGAGCACTCTGGTTTCTCTTCCTCTCCTTATCAACAACACAAGTTTTAGCAGAGTAGGGACCTACTCTTGTGAAACCATTTAAACTTAATAACTTCTATAAGGGCCCTATCTCCACGTATACTGGCATTGGTGGTTAGGGTTTCAATGAATAAAATTTAGGGAAACACAAGTCAGTCCATAATGAAAAATATGTATAAAACTCCCACCAGTAATGTTTGGGTGATCCAGTTTCTCCCCATCATCAGCAGCATTTGGTGCCATCACTATGTTTTTTTATTTTTGAAAACAGTGTTTTTATGAGGAACAGAATATTAAAATTTTAATATTTTAATTATTATTTTTATTTTGCTTTTAAATAAAAATAATAACTGTATATATTTATTGGGCATAATGTGATGTTTTGATAAATATATTTATTGTGGAATGGTCAGATCAGGGTAATTAGCATATCCATCACCTCAACTATGCATCACTCCTTTATGGTGAGAATATTAAAAATCATAACTTTTAGCTATTTTAAAATATACAATATATCATTATTAACTGTAGTCAGCTTACTGGGGAATAAAACTTATTCCTCCTAACTGTAACTTTTTTCTGATTTACCAGTCTTCTCTTTCCCTGTCTACCTCTTCTGCCTCCAGCCTCTGGTAACAACGACTCTACTCTAAACTTCTATGAGTTGGACTTTTTTAGTTTCCACATATAAGTTACATTATACAGTATTTGTCTCTCTGCTTGGCTTATTTTACTCAGCCTGCTGTCCCTACATTCATCCGTGTTGTCACAAAAAGTAGAATCTCCTTTTGTCTATTTTTTTCTTTTTAAGAATGGATAGTATTCTATTGTGTATGTACTGTACACTACAATTTTTATTCTACTTTTCTGTTGATAGACACTCAAGTTGTTTTCATATTCTGGCCATTGTAAATAATGCTGCAATGAACAGGGGCATGCAGCCACATTTCAGCATACTGATTTCAATTCCTTTGGGCATATACCAATAGTAGGGTTGCTGGATTATATGGTAATTCTGTTTTTAGGTTTTTGAGGAACTTCCACAGTGTTTTTCAAAATAGTTGAATGAATTTACAATACCACTAGTTATGTATAAGAATTCCTTTTACTACATATTCTTGCCAACACTTGTTGCCTTTTATCTTTTTGATAATAGTCAATCTAACAGGTATGAAGTGATATCTAATTGTGGATTTAATTTACATTTCTCTGACGACTATAGGTATTGAGCATTTTTTATATATCTGTTGTCCAGATATATATAGTTGGAAAGTATAAGACGCTAATGAAAGAAATTGAGGTAACAAAAATAAATGTAAAGATGTCTCATGTTTATAGATTAGAACAATTGAATTTTTGAAGTTCATACCACCCAGAGCAACCAACAAATTTAATGCAGTCTTTATTAAAATTGCAATGTCATTTTTTATAGAAATAGAAGTCACAAAACAACCCTAATAGCCAAAGTGAATTTGGGAAAATAAAATATTTGGTGAATCCAAATTGGACGGAAACACAGGTTACCAACACAACAGATCCATAAGGATAAATATTTTAAAGATTAATTATGATTATCCATATTGGCTTTGAGAGTATTATTAAAACAAATCTCATTTTTAAAGTAAAAGAATTAAAATTTGGGAGATAGAAAATGGTGATTTTTCAATAGGAATATTAATTGTGGTCATATATGCATAGTGAAAAAAGATTTAAATAGCCTAGAAATATCAATAGGAGCAAACTGGTTTAACAGGAAAACATAAGTCCAGAGTAGTATACAAAGTCAGATATTCTAGGTTTTATTAAAGTGGTTGAACATTTACACTTCAGAATGCCACTGTGCTTTTTTGTTGCACTGCAAGGATTTAAAAGAACAAAGATTTAATAAAGTTGATTTGGTAAAGAATAGTGAAATTTCTTTCTGTAGCTCACTTAGTCAAACTATCTGAATAGGTCATTCTTAAAGGAAGTTTTGTCTAAATGAGGGAGTGTCAGAATTTGGGAATGAGATAATCCACATTAAGTCATTATAAACTAGTCTTTCTTTAATTATCTTTTCATATGATGTAGATACGACAGCTACTTTTTGCTTTATTGGGTGATTTTGGCTGGTGATAAAATTATTCTAGCTTTTTATCTTCTTTTAAATGCATCTAGTGAGGAAATAAAGGAACTTATAAAAAAAGTATGAAAATAGCTTTTTCTGTATTGTGTACTTTTGGTTGTATCTGGCCTACACACAGTTATTTTTATCAAAGTATATAGAGGAAATAGAAACCATTTTTAGATATTTGTAATTAGATAATAGAGGAAACATAAGTTGTTTAAACCAATGTAGATATTATTTAAATTTTAACTCAAAATGAGATAGAATCCTCAAAGTCATGTACCTTCATGCTTCAATTACTTCCCTATTCCTAGTTCTTCATACCCTCAGGGCACTAAAAACCAAAAACCAGGCACAAGACAAATGAGTAACTAAAAATTATATTTTACCATGGAGAATCAATAAAACAGAAAGTATGGATGTGTTGTGTTCTACAATGCTAAAATAAGTGTAAATCATTTGAACTGGATGTTAACTCTTTGATCGCTTCTTCTCGTGCATGAAAAAATTATTTATGTAGGATCTAGATTCCCCACAGGCAAGACGGCATTACAGAGTGAAGAGTCAATATGCAAAGTGTCTCAGAATTGTTTGGCATATCTCTCAAGCCTTCTGCATTCTGTCCTCACACAGTTCCTTTTTGAACATCTGATCTATTCCTTTATGTAGTAGGGGAATCTTCTGATGAATATGCACTGGAGCACCACATGGTTGCCCATCTGTGTGGGTCAGTTTCAAATCACTGATCAGGGCTGAAATTGAGTTGAAATTTAGCCAAATAGCCAGCAACAATGACCTTCAAACCTATTGTGGCTGGCTGATGGGCAGCTCTAGAGAATTTAATTTGCTTTAGAGCTTGTATCTCACATTCATGTCTGATATTTAAAATGAATTTATTTCTCATACTTATTGATCTTTGCTTTTCAGATATTTATGGTTTGCAAAGTCTTCTTTCAGATTTCCAAGAGCAAATTTAAGGAAATACCATTCCCTGAAAATATTAACGTCAAGAAATCAATCAATAAATTAAATAATGTATACATTTATACAATTTTTGGTAAGAGAAATATTGTTCTTTTATCTCTTTTTAGGCAAAATAAATTAATCTCTTTCTTTAATACGAACCAGCATATTCCAATTGTAATAGCTGAGTACTTTTTATTATTCAGACAGATAAAAACAATTAAAGAAAATAAATTCACTTAAGAACTGGGATAAATAATCTTTTGAAAATGAAATAAATTTAGCAAAGTATATATATTTTGAAAGGAATCTAAGAGTAAGCTTTTTATATCAGTTTATTTGCTTTCTAATCATCTATATTTGAGGAATGTGACTATAAAATATTTAAAGACATAACAAAGTTGTCTTCTCACATTACTGTAAATAACATTTTCATTTTTTTAATAGAGAAAAATATTTCCATGTCCCTAAATAGCCCAAGTACAAAATGTTATTAAGTATCAGATTATCTGCATAAGAGAGGAGACACTTCTAATACTTCCTTATATAGAAAGGTCATCAGAATCATCAATAACCTCTGCATTTCTTACCTCATATTCTTTGCCTCTACTAAATGATATCTAGGATATGTTTTTTGTTTTGTTTTGTTTTTGAGACTGAGTTTTACTCTTGTTACCCAGGCTGGAGTGCAATGACGCGGTCTCGGCTCACCGCAACCTCCGCCTCCTGGGTTCAGGCAATTCTTCTGTCTCAGCCTCCTGAGTAGCTGGGATTACAGGCACGCGCCACCATGCCCAGCTAATTTTTTGTATTTTTAGTAGAGACAGAGTTTCACCATTTTGACCAGGATGATCTCGATCTCTTGACCTCGTGATCCACCCGCCTCAGCCTCCTAAAGTGCTGGGATTACAGGCTTGAGCCACCGCGCCCGGCCCTAGGATATGTTACTCTTTGCCAAGAGGTTCAAGAACAATAGCAAAAACATGGTTTCCTCATCATGTATTCTCATTCCATAACACGCAATGAAGAAATAGCTTCTCTTCTAGAACATGCTATTTTTATTGTCTAGATGCTAAAGGGGAAAAAGTGTTCAATTATACTTGTTAAAGCATGGTGAGAAAGATTTTATTGAGGACCATTGTAACAGATATAGGAATGTCTGCAGTGGGGTCTTGCAGTGTAGGATACTGGACTCAACTCCAAATACACTGAGCAAGTGGAAATTTTTAGCCATGAAGGAGGGTGGGGATCAGTATGTACAAAATTCTAAGAGGAAATTTCAGCAGTAAGTGGGCCTCTGGTTAAACTGACTTAACAGGATTCTTGCTGAAGGCAAGCCAGGGTGATCAGGCATCACCTGGTAAATGAGGAAGCTGATCACATATTGAGGAAAATGAGATATGCATGATAAGGGGTTCTGTCTAAAGTGACTTTGCAGGGTTCTTTGCTAAAAGTGGATTCTACAAGGAAGTGTACAGATAGGCTTACGAGAAGGCCCAGAAGCCTGACCTAAGTTTGACCAAGCAAAGAATTTTTGTCATAAGCCAAATAGGGAACAAAGAGAAGCCAATTATGTTATACTTATAAAGCTTATACTGCGTTGTAGCAGACATAATTTTCACTCACATTCCATTAGTTAAATAATCAAGCTCATAATTTAGTAGAGCGGGGAAGAATAATCTTCATACAAGGGCCATGGCAATGGACTGGGAAGCAAATAGTTGGGATCAAATATGATATACCATACACATTTATCTTGATTACATGTGTTTGCTTCACTCTTATAAACGAAGCAAAATCCAAATGAAAACTCTTAAATTCTGTCAATTAAATTATGGGTTTCTTTTTAATTTCTAGAGGTGAAATGTGTTAATATTTTGCATATCTACTATTGGATTCTTATCTAAGAATTTACAAACTTTCTGTACATACATGAATACCTACATTTGATTTGTTTTAATTTTTTATTTCTAAAAAAACCTTATCAAAGTATTATTATGCCAAATCCTGATATAAGTCCCCTTCTCTCGCCTGGAAGACTGCCCTGGCCTCATAGCCGGGCATCTTCATTTCTACCTTTTATCACAGGGTTGTCAACACACTCAGCAAGATGATCCTGTCAACATTAATCAGGGCATGCCATTCTTCTACTCCCAAGTTCTCCAATTGCTGCTGCCCATTTAATGATATTTACATTTTAATGTAAAATACATGTGATTTATAGCTGTGTATTGTCGAAAAAAATTATTTTTTAAATTTTTCAGTAAGCTGTTTCATGATCAAACTAATTTGTCAGGATATGATTTCACACATTATCTTATTTTCATTATTTTGTGTGAGCTTTCACTTTACAATTATGCTGTCTTTCAACTCTTGTAAGTCTTTGAAGCTCTAGATATTCTGATGCCCATCTCTATACTGATTTCAACTCTTGTTATTTCTGTATTCCCCCTCACTCTACTGCAGCCACATTCCTTTCTCACCATTCACATAGCTAGGCATGGGCATGTTTCAGGGTTTTTGGACTGTCTCCTCCCTCTAGCAGCAAAACACTCTTCTTTAGATATCTGTAGGATTTATTCCACTGTCTTCTTCAAGTATTTTCTCAAACACCAAATTTTCAATAAAATCTACCCTGGTCACCCCATTTAAATTACAACCAATTCCACCTCTATCTTCATTCCTATACGTTGCAGGTTTTATTGTATTTTTTATAACACTTGTTACTTTATTGCATGTATATTGTTTATTTTTCCCCATGAAAATGTAAACTACACAAATGTAAAGGCCTTTGTCCATGATATTTAGTATTTGGCAACTTGTAAAAACACAATAAATACTTGTGGGATGATTGCAATTTTTTAAATTTTGTTTTTAACATACCAAAATTTATTAATTTTTAAGTGTCAGTAAATAAACACAAACTATATTTTTATATATGCATGATTATATGAAATTAGTGTAAAATAATTTATTATTCATTTGTTAATAGTATTTGGTTGTTTTTCTATTTTAATTGTAGAAACTGGACTACAATTAAAATCTTTGTGCATCAATCCCTGTATATATCTGTATTTGTGTAATACATATCTAAGAGGTGAATTTCTGAGTTAATATTTGCATATATTTTGTATTTCTACAGATAACTTCTAAAAATTTTATATTTATTTATAATTTAACATTGTAGAGAGGGTAATATTTCTCTTTATCCATATCAAACTTGGCTACTTCAATTATTTTAAATTTTTCTATTAGACATATATAATATTTTCCTCCTGTATATTTAGTATCTCTTTACTTCGATTACAAGTATGGAATTGTTTTTACATGTAACTTGAGCATTTTTGTGTTTTTTCCTTTGAACTCCTTGTTTATATCCTTTGCTTTCATCAGGGCCACTGTGAACCGCTAACTGAACACCTTTGCGCAACAAAGAAAGTGTGCCTCCAGATGGACACGCCCCCATGCCCGAAAGTCTTGATGAGCACAATGTAGACTGGATTTCGGTTCCTTTCTGCCAGTTAACAAACTCCTTTCTACAAGGCACAAACTATGCATATTTATGTGGTAATCTTTATTCATATTTTGCATAGCTTCTTTATATGTTAATTATGAATATTCGTTTATGATATGATATATAATACACATATGTATATACATTTATATAGCAGTTTTTTCATTTTGTTGCTTTTATTTTTGTGTTCTGGTCTTATGTATTAAAACTTTAATATCTGAGGTGAAATGTTTTATATTCTCCTCTCTAATATATTCACTAGCTAGAAGAATATAGACATACTTGCACTTTACAAGTATTTATTACTCATATTGCCATTAAAGTGTACTTTCTATCCACTGCTTTAAAATAACTTCATTACATATTGTTATTATACATCTGGGTATTTTTGTGATATTGTATTATTATTTGTTCTATTCTGAAATTATTTTATTCTGGCAACTTATACCTCCATTATCAGATTTAGGGACAACAGCAGTCTTTAAAATGTTGAGTCTTTCTGTTTATTAACGTGGCATTTCTATGAATATTTTTAGAGCTTATTTTTATTCTTCAATAAACTATAATTATTTTCTCCATAGAGATTTTGCACATATCTTGGTGACTTTATTCCTAAGTTTTGCTATCTGTGAACAAAGCATTCCTCCATGAGATATTCTATCTCATTGTTTTGATTAATTTGAGAAATTTTGATTTTTGTATTGTTTGTGAATTATAGTGATAGCAATAGTGGTTTAGCTGACTTTTTCCTCTCACAAGTTCTCAGTCTGAACATGTTTGTTAAAATAACATGCCACATGCTGTGTCAGCACTTCAGTTTCTCTTTTTTAAGAAGCAAATAAAGAGAGCTGCCAAGTAATGATGAGTTTATGATTTAAGTGAACCCACTAGTATACAGTCCATAGTAAGAGTATCCATCATCATACACCCAGACCATGATAATGAGCAGCACTGAGACAACACATGAGAGTTAAGAGAAAATGGCAATTTGGTATTATTATTTATTTGTCTTTATCTACTGCAACAAGAAAGTAAGCCTTAATAAAAAGGTGTCTAGTATCTAATGCATAGAATCATCAGTTTGATCACCCAATAATTGCTAAAAAATATAATACAGAAAAAACTTTTCAACTTACATTTAATTCCTTCTAACTCTAGTGCCAGGTGAAATTCACATTCTTTAAAACATCCACAACATTTTGTGCACTCTAACATAAAATACTATAACTCTATTTAGCTGAACAAACAGACTCTGAAACAAATACATCCAGTTAAAATTAAGTTGTACCTGGAATTGAAAAATACCTATTATATCACAAAGTTTACTATTATTTCACTCATTTTTCCTCACATTTACTGGCACTGGTTACTGGAAATTCTGTGTCAAAATTTCTCTTTATTATCCCAGATGTCCAGAATATTACTGGGTAAGCTGTTTTTCCCTGAAATATATAAATGTAATCGGTTCTATTTGGCATGCTATTCCTGTTCATTTTCCCAGATCTTCCTTTATCAACATAATGTTCTAAGTTATTTAAGTAAATAAAAAAATTAGTTACATTCATTTAGTGAAAATATCTTTCTCCGAAGTTGACTACCCCTTCTTTTTATTCCTTGTCTGCTCCAACCAACACAAGCATGTGAGAAAATGAAATATTTTTGTTCTTTGGTGTTTCATTTTACATCCTTTGTTTTAGTACCATGGCTCCACAGGGAATATTGGTCTGTTTCTGAGTTACCCTGGGCCACCTGTGTTTAAAAGATGGGAACGTAGATGATATGTTATACAAAAAGGAAAATTCTCACAACCAACTGGAAAGGTAGGTAACATTTTATGAAAAACACTTGGGGCATTCAAAATACATATTTAATAAAATTATCCATTCTAATAATTACCTTTTATCATTCAAAAATCAATTAAGTACATTATGATGTCCTCTAGAATAAAAGGTTAGCATAATATAATCAGAGAGTAATAAAAAATATCATGACCACAAAAAAAAGAAAAATATACTTAAGGGTAAATTTCTTGTTTTGACAACTTTTAACACAATGACATATTAATAACTAAAATTTGGTGGATTCAAAAGAGAAGTTAATTTTAAAAATAAATTTTTAAAATACCTATCTTGATGAGTTGTTGAACTTATGAGATAGATTAGTATCTTTTTGTGTATACTGTTCATTGTTATTGTGCTTGGATAGTTCTAAAACATAAAATCTTGACCAAGTACAAAGAGTTTTCTAGTTCATAATAAATGAATATGTCAAGCTGTTATACTCTTGCATAGACAGAAATCTTTTTCCCAACGGCAAGTCAGCTTCTAAAAGCACCAATTCTTTAAATGAACAATTTTGTGAGCATCTAAAAATGAAGAAAAATGTCATAAAAGACATATTCCCCAAAAGATGTCTTTGAAAAAGTATCTTGTGCGATAACAAACTTTTAGCCTTCCATTTCAACCCACATTTCTTGAAGTGTAATAAATCAGGTATAGAGAAGACAATCAACAGTATTAGAAAGCTGTTGAAGCATTGCATCGTCTATGTGTGGGTAGGGAGGAATAAGAATGAACTCTGCTCTAACAGATGAACATCAGAGGAAAGAGTATTATGGGACTGAAAGCTAAAATTCTAGTGAAAATGTGTCAGTGTGGTTATTAAGGATGTGTACATTTATAAGCATTTTTTTTAAAGATTGTTGAACTCTAAGTTTGGTGTAACAAACAGGACATGCTGACTAAAATAATCATCCCAATATAAAAATAGCCTGCGTCAAGTCATGCTACAGTTTTAAGACTATTGATAATGGGTCATCATTGTTAAATGTACACTGAAACACATTAATAGAAAAAGGTGATATTCATTTTATGAATCTGTTTTGTTTTGAGATAGGGTTTCTTTCTTTTGCCCAGACTGGAGTTCAGTTTTACAATCATAGCTCACTACATCCTCAAACTCCTCTGCTCAAGTAAGTCTCCTGCCTCAGACTCCTGAGTGGCAGGGACTGCAGGTGAGCACCACCACACCAACCTAATTTTTTTTTTTTTTACAATTGGCTTTACTTTATTTTTATTTTATTTTATTTTTATTTTCAATGTACTTTGGGCTCTAGAGTACATGTGCACATCCTGCATCCTACAGCATTGTTGCATAGGTACATAATACACACCATGGTGGTTTGCTGTCTCCATTGCCCACCTTCCCACCCCCTCACCTACATCAGGCATTTCTCCCGGTGTTATCCCTTTCCATCCTCCCCACCCACTGCTCTACCTTCCCTCCATCCCCCCACCTAACCCAGTGAGTATTTTTCCCTTCCCTGTGCCCAAGTGTTCTCATTGTTCATCAACCGCCTATAAGTGAAAACATGCACTGTTTGGTTTTCTGTTCTTATGTCAGTTTGCTGAGAATGATGGTTTCCAGATTCATCCATGTCTCTACAAAGGACACAAACTCATCACTTTTTATGGCTGCACAGTATTCCATAGTGTATATGTGCCACATTTTTTTTGTCGAGTCTATCATTGATGGGCATTGGGATTGGTTCTAGGTCTTTGCTATCATAAATGGCACCGCAACAAACATATGTGTGCATGTGCCTTTATAATAGAACAATTTATAATTCTTTGGGTATATACACAGTAATGGGATTGCTGGGTTAAATGGAATTTCTATTTCTAGATCCTTGAGAAATCACCACACTGTCTTCCACAATGGTTGAACTAATTTACACTCCCACCAACAGTGTAAAAGTGTTCCTATATCTCCACATTCTCTCCAGCATTTGTTGTCTCCAGATTTTTTGATTGCCATCTAACTGGCGTGAGATGGTATCTCAATGTGGTTTTGATTTGCGTTTCTCTAATGACCAATCATGATGATCATTTTTTCATATGCTTGCTGGACTCATATATGTCTTCTTTTGAAAAGTGTCTCTTCATATCCTTCACCCACTTTAGAACGGCTTTGCAATTTTATAGAATTAGGGTTTTGTTGAGTTGCCCAGGCTAGTCTCAAACTCCCAGCCTCAAGCAATCCTCCCACCTCTGACTGAACTGCCACACAGGGCCTAAATATGCTGGGTTTTTTTTTTGATAAACATATACTTTTAAATCTTTCAGAGTGGATGACTTAACACACAATGATTGTTTATTCTTTCATCACATAATGAAAGAATTGTTCTACTCAATATATGCCATCTCTTACATATATACATTTTACCTTAGTATTAGTATAGACAATATTATATGCTTGTGCATTCATTGCAACTATTATACATAGTACACATAAAATATGTTATTCCTATAAATAACCTTATAATATTAATTGTATTATATTAAAAATTATATTATATTCAATATTCATTCATTCACTATATGAATATGAATACTGTGTGTGAATACATTTGTTGCAATGTACTCAAATAATTTTGCAAAAATTATATAAATTTATCAACATGAGTTATAAAGTAAAATCATAAGAAGGACTAAATATGATGCCAGTTTTCATGATGGCATCATAAATACAGTCATTCACTATATTTTATATATATCGAAAATATGTAAAGGCCACCTGTCTTATTTTTGGTTACTAGTTGTACAGCATTAGTATTACTAATTCTATTGTATACATACTGTATAATCACAAGTGCAAAAAAAAAAATAGCTTGGTGTGGTGGTGCTCACCTGTAGTTCCTGCTGCTCAGGAGGCTCAGGCAGGAGAATTACTTGAACCCAGGAGTTTGAGGCTGTAGAGAGCTACGATTGTACCACTTCACTCCAGTCTGGGCAACAGCTAGAAACCCTATTTCAAAACAAAATGAAACAAACAGATTCATAAAATTTACTTTAGGATTTATAATCTATTGCTTAAAATATTGCATTGCTTGATATGGAGATTTTATATATATAAATTATATATATGTCCATGTATATATATGTAAATTATATATGTGTGTGTATATATATATATATATATATATATATATATATATATATATATATTTAGAAATCCAGGTGTCTATATCTCCAAAGAGACCCTTGGGTTTTTAAATATCTATATAAATAAATTTGGCTAAAACTATCTTATTTTTATTAAAGAATTTAAAATAATATTTAAAACAAAATTTTAATGAAAAGATCAAACAATTGAACAGCACGTCATGTAAGCAAAAGAGGTAATCTAAGAGAAAGAGGTAAGGTCAAACTGTTTTACTTGTTTAACACATTTATTTCATATATTGAAAGCCTGTTATTAAACAAATCCTACTCTACAAAAGAAAAAAGATAATAAATGACTCAAAATTCAAATAAGTTTTGATTGTATAAAAGGGACCACCAAAATCTAATCTCTCAGCATATCCGCCAAACTATTGAGATTAAGAACAAATAAATATGAAATAAATAAATATTATTAATAATCCACCCTGACAGCTAATTATAGTACAAAGAATAAAAGTTGCCAACATACAGTTAGCTAAAATTAGAATTGAGGGTCCTGGAAGAGTGGAAAGGAAATGAGAGGAGAGAAGAGGAGGGGAGGGGACGGAAGGGGAGGGGAGAGGGAAGGAAATATAAAAGTATTTTTCTAGAGCAGATGCCAATAACTAGATTTGCTTGGTGATATTTGACCCACATGACTGCCCGCCTGCCTTCTTTCCCTCCTACCTGTCTTCCTTTCTTCCTTCTTTGTCCTTTTCTTTCTATTTTCTCTCTTCTTCTTTCCTTCTTTGTACTTTAAAAGAGATTGACATTTTGGTTTACATATACAATAACCCCTCTTGTTATAAATGCATCAGTATGCTATATTAAATGTGTTTAAAATATTAATAATAAAATTGACAGAAAATTTAAAAAATATAAATGAACAATAATAATTTTTTCAATAAATAAGAAGAGGCCCAAAAGAAAAATAGGCAGAAGACATGAATAGGCATTTCCTTTAGAGAAAATATAAATGGTTAATTATTATGGAATAATTAGCTAGTTTTGCTTGTAAACAGGAAATACAAATTGAAACCAAAATGAGGTTTAGTTACATCTTCCTGATTGGATCAATTAAAAAGGCTTATAACATGCTGATCCCAAAATTATTTTTATAATCAATTTGGAAAATAATTTGGTATAACCTAGTAAGTTTTAACAGATATACCCTTAAAATGCAGGGGTTCTATTCATTGGTACAATTATAATGATTCAATAGACAATTAGCAAAATAACGTATTGTTTAGGAAAGTGCATATTTGTAACAAAGCTATATAGTAATTCAATAGAATGCTTAACCCAACATTCACTAGAAGAATTACCCCTTCCATTTCTTTTTCTATTTTTAATGTTTGTTATTCTTTTCATTTTTTAAAGTGAAAATTTTTACAGCATATGGAATATTAAAGGGTATTAATCAATATCCAACAGCAAACTTTAAAAGCTTTCTTCATCTAGAGCTTTTATATTGATTGTGAATAGAGGGCTATTGCTTTTATATGTGAAACTTGTATTAGGTCAATTAAAATAACAGGTTTTTATTGGAAGAGTTTGATGATTGTTTGGCTATTTATTCTGCTGACTTTCTATGTAGACAAACATTTTATGTACAATAATGACAGCTTTAGTTATTTTCCCCTGACCTTCATTTTTTTCATTACCTTATTGAATTATTTAGACTGTTGAATAAAATCTTACATAGATTTACTTTCAGTGTATATTTAATTATGTCTTTAGTGGGTATATTTATGCAATCATTCATTTCGATTTACTTTTCTCCACCTGGTATTAAACTTCATGAAGATGGCCAGTTGTGGTGGCTCATGCTTCTAATCTCAGCACTTAAAGAGGCTGAGGGAGGTGAATCTCTTGAGCCCAGGAGCTTTGAGATCAGCCTGGGGAACATAATGCAATCTCATGTCTAGAGAAAATACAAAAATTTGCCAGGCATGGTAGTTACTCAGGTGGCTGAGGTGGAAGGATCATTTGAGCCCAAAAGGTAGATGCTGCAGTGAGCTATGATGGTGCCACTGGACTCCACACTGGGCAACAGAGTGAGATCTTGTCTAATAAATAAATAAATGAAATTCATGACAATAATTTATTTTAAAAATGATTTTATTTTCCAGTGTCTAGATAAGTTATTTTTCATATTTTAAACACTGAAACATGTACCTGTATTGAATGAGTAAATACATAAAGGAAGGAATTAACTAAGAATGGATATGATGATGTGACACAGTGACATCAAGCAGTTTTGATCTTGCATATAATGAAATTAGTAATTTTCTCCAACTCAGTGAAAAGAACAGTGGATCATCCAATGTACTCTTTGGCAACTTATATTTACCTCAAAGGCAAAAGATAGTTGGGCTCATGGAGTTCTACATCTGCCCGTCTCTGCCTTCTTACAAATGAAGTTCACAGTCTTGGGCTTATATTCAAATAATTGATGTTAAAAAGTTGGAATGATGTAAAGCAATATATGTAAATGTATATACACAAAAATAAATTATAATTTACATTTATGTCAGCAAAAATCAATTGGATTTTGTCACAAATATTAATAAAACTAAAAGCACTAAGGTAAGTACTTTGAATAAAAAGATTACGTGCCTTTGAGGAGCAAATATGCACATTGCAGTGATAGTTTTAACAAAATGGCTTCTGAACAATAGTAAAATATTACGCACAAAGATTTACTAAAGACGTGAAAGAACTGACTAACCCAACCTTAGATGTGGGTGTTTTGACAATGTATACTTGTTAACTGTTAAAGGATTACTAAATAATAATGAGATAAACATTAAAGGTAATTGTTACAGTTTTTTTTGTTTGTTTGTTTGTTTTTTGAGATGGAGTTTCGCTGTTGTTACCCAGACTGCAGCGCAATGGCACGATCTCGGCTCACCGCAACCTCCGCCTTCTGGTTTCAAGCAATTCTCATGCCTCGCCCTCCGGAGTAGCTGGGATTACAGGCACGTGCCACCATGCCCAGCTAATTTTTGTATTTTTAGTAGAGACGGGGTTTCACCTCGTTGACGAGGATGCTCTAGATCTCTTGACCTCGTGATCCACCCGCCTCGGCCTCCCAAAGTGTTGGGATTATAAGAGTGAGCCACCGCGCCTGGCCAATTGATACATTTTAATCTAATCATTCCAATCATTTGCAGAGATTTGAAGAGGTATGGTGTGTAGCAAGAAACTACATGCTGTTCAATGTAATTCAAAGATAAACTACAAAGTAAAGAGTAAAAGATGAGGCGGAGAGATAGGATGATTCTAGATATGCAGAAGGTTGTAAATTTGGGGAGGTGTTAGAGTTCCTATTAAATACTTAAATATGTGGTGTGGTCAGATTTACATTTCAGTCAGATTCTATGATGTTCATAGTGAAACACTGCTTCAGAAATTCAAACAGAGATTATTTAGAAGATATTTTACTTTTCTGAAATAAGGCAATATAAAATGGACTGTTCTAATTAAAAAATATTTAGCAATTACATTTGTGATAATTTGTGATTAATTAGATGTAAATAATAGGAAAAAGAAAAAAAATCATTTATTTGAGCAGCGCCATGAATGGCCTTTCTAACCTCAGTGATAGAAAACATCTTGAGGCAAGATAATTCTGGATAAAAAAAGGTAGAATGAGGAGGAGGAGGACTTCTGGAATGACTGAGTAAGAAGCTTGATTAATCCTGATGCAATCCCCCAACTTAGCAAAGTTATCAAAAACAACCAGTGTAAAGATTTAATAAACTGAGAAACATTCAAGAAAGCCTATTAAATCTTAGTAAAATTGGAAGACCAAGGCATTTCAGCCTGAGATGGCTCTCACCTCCCCAACAATTTGTGTTCCGTTGAAAAGCATACATGTAGAAGTAGATTCATGCAGTTCAGAACCAGTTGTTCAAGGGTCAATTGTGTGTGCATGTGTGTGTGTGTGTGTGTATACACATATATAAAATGGAATATATGTGTATATATATATGTATATATAATATATTAATTTTCAGCCTTATTAAAGATGAAATTACTGTCATTTACAACAATTAGATGAATCTGGAGTACCTCATGTTAAGTAAAATAAGCCTAACACAGAAAAAAAGTACTGCATAATCTCACTTTTATGTGGAGTCAAAATAAAAAAGTTGAGTTAATAGAAACAGAAAGCATAAAGGTGGTTACCAGAGGCAGGGAGGTGGAGGAAATGGGGAACAAGTAGGTCAAAGCCTACACATTTGCACTTATGTAGGATGCATAAGTCTAGAGATGCAATGTAACTATGAAGACCAGAGTTAGGCCGGGCGCGGTGGCTCACGCCTGTAATCCCAGCACTTTGGGAGGCCGAGGCAGGTGGATCACGAGGTCAAGAGATCGAGACCAACCTGGTCAACATGGTGAAACCCCGTCTCTACTCAAAATACAAAAAAATAGCTGGGCATGGTGGCGTGTGCCTGTAATCCCAGCCACTCAGGAGGCTGAGGCAGAAGAATTGCCTGAACCCAGGAGGCGGAGGTTGCAGTGAGCCAAGATCGCACCGTTGCACTCCAGCCTGGGTAACAAGAGGAAACTCCGTCTCAAAAAAAAAAAAAAAAAAAAGACCAGAGTTAATATTATTGTACTGTATATTAAAGATATGCTAACAGAGAAGACTTTAGGTGCTCTCACCATAAAAAGTAACCATGGATGGTAAATATTTTAATGTGTTTTACTATAGTAATTATGTCACTTATGTATATGTCATAGTATGTATGACAACGTGTTTTATGCCTCAAATGCATACAATAAAAATAAACATGAAAACAAATATTTAAATGAAGTTATTATCCTCTAGACCTTTCAACTAATTACTTCATATTTTAGAGAACTGAATATTCAGCTCTTGAACTAGTTAACTCATTGTTCTTTTGAACTTGAGAAAGGTGAAACAGAAAAAAAATATGCATTTTCCACACACGTATTTCTTGATTTTTTTATGTGTTCTGAATTTCCTGTCATGATATCTATTTTTCCCTGTTTGTAAGTAGTATCAGTAGTATAAGGAAAAATGGTCTCTCATAGGCTCTATATACAGAGCAGCAACCTCTAGTAATATACTTAATATGCTTTTAGAATGTTTTGTCTGAAAATTATTTTGTGGGAGAATACCAGTGATGATTGCTAACTTTATAAAATATTTCTAAAGATCCAATTTTTTCAGTAAGTCAGAGACAATCAAACTTACTTAAAAAGTCACAATTTTTTAATCAATGAAGAGAATGCTTCAGGTTGACTCAGTTTCCCTTCATGGTATTTTCTAAATACATTTCTAATCCATGAAATATTATGTATAATCTAATTAAGATATTTAGCTTGTAATGAAAATTAGAATGTGGTTCAGGCCTAAGGAAAATCCACAACCTAGGATCTGATTTTAAATGCTCATAATTAACTAGGATAATAAGTGGTAACATATTTCATGTGAAAGTAGGTTATTTATAGAATATAATACAAACCAGCAAACATAATATCTAATATAATAGAAATGCAGCTTTTTGAAATCCCTAAGTTAAATTATTTGAAAGGAATGGCTTTTAAAATTATTGTTAGAAACTATTAATCTATATCAACAAAAACAGTTTCTTGAATCTATGTGTACAATTAATAAGTTGATTCAAAATGCAGTTGATATTTTAAGCAATTTGCCTTTACTTAACACTTACTTCCCAGATAATTAATCCCAAAGACAAAATTAGGTTGGTACATTTTACATATTTCTAGTCTTAAGGTAAAACACAAAGAAGTCTACAGGAAACTATTTGAGAATGATGTTATATTTTCTTTTGACAAATTCTAGGAAAAATTTTTTGCATGCCCATGCAATGTTGTTCTTTTTTTTAAATTACAAAAAGCAAGAGTCACCACTTTAATTTGCCTACATTGTTAAAATTAATAAATCATAGCTTCAATCCTTTATTAGACCTATATTCTTCTTAAGGAGAAAGGAAGTACACGTCCTGTTCTCCCTTTTCTTAAATTCACTGAAATAACGATCCTTTAAGGAGAGTTTAAATTTAAAAAGCAAGTCTAAGCTTGACTCACTTGTAAATCACTCTAGCATATAATTTGTTTTATGTGGTTTGATTAGTGTTTTTGCTAGTAATGATTAATTTGACTATAACCAAGTAATGATATTGCAAAACTGCTTTATAATTTTTAGTTTGGCTCTTTCAATGTGCCTATGTTCTGTAAAACAGTCAGCATAAAACCACAGGCAATTCCTGGACTTCAGTGTCTTCTAATGAATATACACAGATAATAACTATTTCCCTATATTCTTTCTGTTTGTTAAGATAGCAAGTAAGAATGGATGTTAAGTCACATTTTTTTTAGACAGAATCTCACTCTGTAAATGCATCTTTAATTTTTCTTATGCCTCTATTTTTTCACTAATCTGTTTATGTGGAATGACATTGTATATGCGTCTGTTCTAAAAAGGCATTTAAAATAATTTAGTTAATTCTAGCAGATGGTTTTGGTGCACTGGACCACATTTCCTCAGCCCATATAATTTAAGCACCTTATATATCTGACATGGCTTGGTTCTGTGTCACCACCCAAATCTTATATTAAAATGTAATCCCAGGTATTGCAGGAGGGCCTTGGATTATGAGGGCATATTCCCCTCTTGCTGTTATCGTGATAGTGAATGAGTTCTCATGAGATCTGGTTGTTTAGAAGTGTGTAGCACTTCTCTCCTGCCACCATGTGAAGATGTGCTTGCTTCCCCTTCCACCATGATTGTAAGTTTACTGAGGCCTCCCAAGCCATGCCTCCTATACAGCCTTTTGAACTGTGAATCAATTAAACCTCTATCTTTTTTTTTTAAAATAAACTATCCAGTCTCAAGTAGTTATTTATAGCCATGTGAGAATGGACTAATATAGTATCATACACAGATTTCTAAAATGGTGCACAAAAATACCACTGGCTAGTATTCACACCTTGTGTAATTTCCTCCCTGTGAGCATGCACTGAATCTGGTGACTCACTTTTTAGAGAACAGAAAGCAACCAAGATGTTAGGTTGCCACTCCTGTAATTAGGTTACAAAATAAATTTGCTTCCATAATTTTTTTCTAATTGCTTCCTTGGCTTGGATGATTTGATGAAGCTAACTGCAATATTGAAAAGGTCCTCATGGCAAGAAAGTAAGGAAATCCTTCAACTATCAGTCAGATATAAACTGAGACCTTTTGTTCAATTATACCTTTAATTCAATTATCTCACAAAGAACTGAACACTAACAACAACCACGTGAGTCAGTTTAGAAGTGAATCCTGCTCCATTTAAGCCTTAAGATGAAAAAGGCCCTGGCTGACATCTTGAGCACAACTTTTCAGAGTCTTTAAAGCAGATGGCTCAGGAAAGCTATGTCCCAATTCTTAGCCCACAGAAATGCTAAAATAAATTTGTGCTGTTTTAAAAGTCATTAATTTTAAAATAATTTGTTAGACATCGGTAGTTAATTTTTATGCTACAGGTGACAGTTCCATGCACCACAGACTTCCTCAAGCTATAGGAAACCTCTAAGCTGCATGCAAATAAATCCCAGAAGTATTTCCCTTAGCCAAATGTGTTTAGTTGTAAATGGATAAATGCTTCAGTCTTCTCATTCTTCTGTGGGACAATTTTGAGGTATTATTCTGTGTGACTTATCAGAAAGGCTGCAATGTGATTGAGTGCTCTTTTCTCATATGTCACAGATTAAGAAGATAACAGAGTCTGCAGGAAATATGGGTATTATGTTGCATGGAGTAAACAGGACAACAGATAGCAGAAATATAATCAGTATTTTTGGGTGGGATCTTAACAATAGCTGGTATCCTGTTGCAAAAAAAAATGATAAATATAGTATCAAGTGCCGTTACTTGACACAAAAGATTTCCTGAGGTGTGTGCCCTATGTAGTCAGGTAGATTCTGACACTGAATATGTTAGGAGATTAGAGAGGTTATGACTGATGAGAATTGTTATAAATTAAGAGAATAATAACTTTAACTTTTCATACTTTTAAGATATAGACCATAACTCTGAATTTCTATGACATTGTTAAAGTAATCTCTTGGCTTACATAGACAGTCTCCCATTCATGAAAAACAAACTTGGGGCTTGATTTTGAGGGTTACTATTTTGAGGTAATGCCAGTAAAAGTGATAACTTTCTAAGTGTCGTATGAGAAAATGAGGATATTGATATGGAAAAAAATATCTTTTTGAAAAAAAACCCTAATAATTTCTTCAGCCACTATTCTTCATGTGTCTAAGCCTGGGAATACTGCATAGATAAAGGAATTCAGCTAGAAACTTGGTAGCAGGAATGTACATTTGCTTTTATTCAGACATCTTGGCTTTGCAAGTACTGCCATTCAGGTATTTAATGACCGTTTTATATAACTTTACAGTATTGTACCCAACAAAATATTGCAACATTAACCTCATTCACAGTGAAGGATGTAAGGCAATGGATTAATGTTTAGGATGCAATAGTTGTATTATCTATTTCATCAATCAGAAGCAGAAGGCATTCTTAAGCACTTGATGACTCAGTGTTTTAGTATAGTGTTGGGTGGAAGACAATTCCTTATAAGTTTGAAATGCTGTCCTGAAGAATGATACTGTAAACCACTGAAAAATAGAGTAGGGTCTCCTAAATCTTTCAAATATAATCACTATTTTCTTACTATACTAGCCAGTCTATTTCAACTACAGAATTTAGAGTTTAAGAAAGAAATGTTTCCAGTAGGGGTAATAATTATGATACATTTCAGGGAAATGAGATGACAGGATGGTCATTGGGTTATTTAAAATACACACATCACAGGTAATGAGGCAAGAAGGTTAGTTATGCATTTTTATTGAAGTGATTGACCCTAACAGAGTTATGCTTTTGAAGTTGGGGAAGGAAAGTATATGGATGAAAATTTTGGAATGGTTAATATTTCACCTTGTATAAACACATTCATTAGAGTCTTCAGAAAACCATCAGAGTCTTCTTCAAACCTACTCAGGTAGTACAGACTTAGGTTCAGATTCATTAAGAATAAATATTTAGGTCACACTATTGCACAAAATAATTTCAATCTTCTGATGTTTTAAATGAAAATATGTAGGATATCAAGGATATGAAAAGTATCTTCCTTATGTTGATGGTCAGTTTCAGACATGAGTACTATAGTATTAAGCCATATTCACTATTTCTGTATAATTTATCTAGCTGTGACATTTAACTGATTTTCTCTTTTCTGCTATGCTACCCCAATACACATTCATACTCCCCTTTTCCATTGTACATGTATGCTGTACTGTCATAGTTAAATTGGCCTTACATTTATCCTACTGCTTACTAGTTATGTGACTTTGAACACTTATTTTGAGAAATATTCTAAAAATAATAATCTGGAATCTTATTTTACAGACAGCAATTATCTCATTATAAGCATTACATTACAATGTAGAAGAAGCCAATGGACTAAGATGAAAATTGCAGGGAAGACAATAACAAACAGAAGCTTGAAGAATATGTGTCCTATATGGTGGTGGTTGTCAAAGTGTGGTTCCCAAGCAAGAGGGATTAATGTCACAAGGGAAATCCTTAGTAATGCAAATTATTAGGCCCCCAACCTAGAGTCAAAAACCATGAAGATGACGTTCATCAATATGTCTACTATAAAGTCGTCCAAATAACGTTAATCTGTGTTAAAGTCTGAGAAGCACTGCCTTATAGAAAAGTGGAAGAAGTTTGTCTCAAGAAGAGCACAAAGAGTGGGTAAAACTCACAGTCCATTTTATTAATGTCACACAATGTAGTATGGTTGGAGTGCAGTTCATGAAGTGGAGATTGCAGGAGATGAAGCTGGTAAAGAGGGAAGAACCAGATTTTAAAGGACAATGTAAGTTAAAAAATAAGTTAGCAGGATGGCCGTATATAAAAAAAAGAGAAACTGTGAAGGCAGACAAATCTCAGTTCAAGCCTTAGGATTAGAACATGATTTTAACTTTCTGAACATATACAAGTTAAGATCTTAGCAAATTAATATAAGTAATTATTCCCCATGTATAAATTAATAATTTGAGTTATTATTCTATCCCAAATGATCTGTAGCTATGTATAATACAATTTATTTGTATAATTACTAATCCATCTGAACTATTTTATTCAACTATATTTTATTTTAAATACATTTTTAATTTTTTTATTTAGGAGCTTTCTTGATTATGTCACTGGCACAGGTTTCTTTTAGAACCCTTAGAATTAATAAATTTACAATAGCTTTATATTTTATAGTTTAAAAATACTTTCTCAATTTGTTTGAGCATTAAGAAGATTAACAAAATATAATTCCTTCCTACTGACTTATTCTCTAAAATACTCAGCTTAATTTTCCACTCATTTTATCTCTGCTTTGCTCTGCCATAATCCTGAAATTAAGAAAAATAAAATGCTATGCTGATCATCTTTTGCATATTCCTAGTTTTCTGTTCCTTTTCTTTCTTTCTTTCTTTTTAATCAAGTAACTGGATTCAGCCTGGATTATTAAGTATTTCTTGTAGGAAAGAAGAGGCAAATTACTGTCTGCCTCTCCATTGCTTCTAATTTCATTAATACTCTATATTGCAATAACAGTCTTCAAATTTTCCTCAAGAAGATGAGCTGTAATTTCATATCTGAACTTACATTTTTCTATTTTTGTCTTTTAATATAAAAGTTAATTCCATCTACTAAAACTAAAAGAGCAACAAGAGAAAATAATGAGGAATCTGCTTCCCCTCTATTATTTGTGGGCTTACCTACATTGCAATATGTTATCAACTGTGTTCCTTGGTAATCATCATGGGTAGTCTTATGTGTCAACTTGCCTGCACTATAGTACCCAGTTATTTACTCAAACATGAATCTAGGTGCTGCAGTGAAGGTGTTCTGTTGTCATTGTTAACATCTTCATTCAGCTGATTTTAAGTAAAGAGTAAATGCAGTAATGTGGGCATGCCTCATTCAGTCAGTTGAAGGCCTTAAGAGCAAAAACTCAGGTTTCTCTGAGAAAAAATTCTGCTCTGAGATCAGAGAATCAAATTCTGTCTGAGTTGTCAGGCTGCCCTCATGATTTCCGACTTTGTAGGTCCCAAAATCATGACTCAATTTCTTAAATAAGTATCACTCACTCTCTGTATATATGTATATATGCCTGTTTATCTATCGATCTATAAATCTATCATCTATCTATCTATCTTTCATTTATCAAATTTTGTATTGGTTCTGTTTCTCTGGAGAACTCTAATAATCTAACCATACTGAATTCTATAGAACTGTTTCTGTTATGGTACCTATTTATAAACTAATGTACATCAGAACCTTTTCAAAATCTAGTGGCATAAAACAAAAGCCATTTAATGCCATGATCACACATCTGTCATTCCACTGACGTTGGTTTATTTATTTTGGCAGAGATCAGCTGGGTATGTCTCGAAGCTTTGTACTATGTCTATTGACTTTTTTTTTTTCATTTTAATGGCAGGAACATAAGAGATAACTGAACAGAATATAAGATGGTTCTTAACTCCTTGGCTTAAAAATATAATACTGTATCTTTTGCCTCATTCTTTTACCCAAAATAAGTCATACAGTGAAGGAAGACACCAAGAGAATGGAAAGGTTCACTCTACCTCTAACAGAAGGATCTTCAGTCCCAGGGCAAAGACACGGATACATAGAGAGGTAAAAACTTGGAACAATATTGTAATCTATTATAGATACCACAGCAAAATACATTTGGATAATGTTATGTTCTGTAACTTCCTTTTGAGAAAGAGTGATAATTTACTTAGCCTACTAAGATACTAAGAACTCCTGTAAGAAACATGAATACTATTAACTTTATATAAAAGAGAATTTCCCAGACATTGTTTTTAGAAATTATTTGTTAATATCCCACTGTACTTCTTGATCTGCAAAAATCCTGTAGGAAACAATTGTTCTACAATACACACTCATAGTAAATTTGTTGTTTTAATAAGTTCTCAACATTAAGCTTGTAAAGAAAACCAATAGGTATAGAATTTACAAACAAAACTTTGTTGCTCATAAAATCTGCACTGCAAAAAAAGAAACCATCCCAATACTTAACACGGCAAAATAACAGTTTTTTTTTAAATGCCTAATTGTACTAACATTGCATTGTTGTTAGCAGTTGAAGTGGGATCTCATTATGGGAAAGTAGGAAAGATAAGACCTCATAATTCTCAATAGGAAAAGAGAAGGTTTATCTTTTAGCTAAGAATTGTTAAACCTCAAAAAACCTATTACAAAGGAATACTGATCATGCACATATTAAAGTGGCCACAATATTTGTCAGCTAAACTATTGAGAATAATAAAAGATGTGTGGACATTTGTCAGGGAAGTAAAATATTTGAGTTTTATGAAGAGGTCAGAAATTTTTTCTAGGGGAGTAAAATTTTAAATATATTTGTCAGCTGAGATATTTGAACCATTAGAACATGTATGATGAACTTTTATAGATTATGCAAATGTTAATATTTTCATCAAACTCTAAATACTAATTAAAGTTGTAAGTTGCAGGATATGACCTCAACATGTAAACAGCACAGTAAAAGAAACTATTAACAGAGTTTATACGATTTGGCTGTGTCCCCACCCAAATCTTATTTGGATTATAACCACCACAATTCCCACAAGTCTTCGGAGGAAACTAGTGGAAGGTAAGGTAATTGAATCATGGGTGTGGAGGTTGGACTCTTTCCCATGCTGTTCTCGTGATAGTGAATAATGCTTATGATATCTGATGGTTTTAAAAACAAATTTCCCTGAACAAACCCTCTGTCTTTGCCTGTTCCATCCATTTGAAGTGTGACTTGCTTTTCCTTGCCTTCCACCATGATTGTGAGGCTTCCCCAGCCTTATGGAACTTTAAGTCCATTAAACCTCCTTATTTTGAAAATTGCCCAATCTTGAATGTGTCTTTATCAGCAGCGTGAAAATAGACAAATATAGTAAATTTGTGTGAGTAGATTGGGGCACTGCTGAAAAGATACATGGAAGTGTGGAAGTGACCTTGGATCTTGGTAACAGGCAGAGGTTGGAATAGTTTGGAGGGCCCAGAAAAAGACAGGAAAATATGGGAAAGTTTGGAATTCTCTAGAGAATTGCTGAAGGGCTTTGACCAAAATGCTGATCGTGGTATGAACAATGAAATTCAGGCTGAGGTGGTCTCAGATGGAGATGAGGAGCTTATTGGGAACTGGAGCAAAAGTGACATCTGTTATATGTTAGCAAAAAGACTGGTGGCATTTTCCCCTGCCCTAGAGATTTGTGGAAATTTGAACTTAAAATAAATGATTTAGGGTATCTGGTAGAAGATATTTCTAAGCAGCAAAGCATTCAAGAGGTGACTTGGGTACTGTTAATGGCATTTAGTTTGGCGCTTGTTTGTTTGTTTGTTTGTGACAGAGTCTCAGTCTGTCATCCAGGCTGGAGTGCAGTGGCAGGATCCTGGCTTACTGCAACCTTTACCTCTCCAGTTCAAGTGATTCTCCTGCCTCAGCCTACTGAGGAGCTGGGACTACAGGTGACCACCACCAAGGCTGGCTCATTTTTGTACTTTTAATAGAGACAGGGTTTCACCATTTTGGCCAGGATTGTCTCGATTCACCCACCTCTGCCTCTCAAAGTGCTAGGATTACAGGCATGAGCCACCGCGCCCAGCTGGTATTCAGTTTTATAAGGGAAAGAGAATATGAAAGTTCAGAAAATTTGCAGGCAGACAATGCAATAAATAATACAATCCCACTTTCTGAGGAGAAATTCAAGCCTCCTACAGAAATTTGTATAAGTAATGAGGGGCCAAATGTTAATGCCCAAGACAATGGGGAAAATGTTTACCATAGCCCATCCCATCACAGGAGGAAAAATGGTTTCTTGGATTGGACCCAGGGTCCCCATGCTGTGTGCACTCTAGGGACTTGGAGCCCTGTATCCTGGATGCTCTAGTCATATCTGAAAGTGGCCAATTTAGAGCTTGGGCTATGGCTTCAGAGGGCACAAGCCCACAACCTTGGCAACTTCCACATGGTGTTGAGCCTATGAATGCATGAAAGACAAGAATTGGAGGTTTCCAAAACTCTGCCTAGATTTCAGAAGATATGGAAATGCCTGGATGCCCAGGGAGAAGTTTGCTGCAGTGGCAGAGCCCACATGAATAACCTCTGCTAGGGCAGTGCAGAAGGGAAATGTGGGATTGGAGCCCCCCACTCAGAGTCCCTAATGGGGCAATGCCTAGTGGAGCTGTGAAAAGAGGGCCATCCTCCTTTAGACCCCAGAATGGTAGATACACTGACAGCTTGCACTGTGTGCCTGGAAAAGCTGCAGACACTCAACACCAACCAGTAAAGGCAGTCTGTAAAGAGGCTGCACCCTGCAAAGCCACAGGAGCAGAGATGCCCAAGACCATGGGAATCCACCTTTTGCATTGGCATGACTTGGATGTGACACATGAAGTCAAAGGAGATTTTGGAGCCTTAAGATCTGAAAGTGGCCAATTTAGAGCTTGGGCTATGGCTTCAGAGGGCACAAGCCCACAACTTTGGCAACGGAGAAGGAGATCATTTGTATGGGGCTTTCAGCACTTTTGTTTCCAACTTCTCCCTTTTGGAATGAGTACATTCATCCAATGCCTGTGCCTCCATTTTATCTAGGTAGTATCGAACTTGGTTTTGATTTTACAGGCTCATAGAAGGAAGGACTTGCCTTGTCTCAGATGAGACTTTGAACTGTAGACTTTTGAGTTAATGCCGAATTGAGTTAAGACTTCAGGGGACTGTTGGGAAGGCATGATTAGTTTTGTAATATGAGGACAAGATTTGTAGGAAACCAAGGGTGGAATGATACGGCTTGGCTGTGTCCCCGCTCAGATCTCATTTTGAACTGTAACTCCTACAATTCCCACATGTGGGAGGAACTTGGTGGGAGCAGTTGAATTATGGGGGCAGGTCTTTCCTGTGTTGTATTCATGATAGTAAGTAAGTCTCATGAGATCTGTTGGTTTTAAAAATGGGAGTTTTCATGTACAAGCTTTCTCTCTTTGCCTGCTACCATCCATGTAAGAAGTGACTTGCTCCTCCTTGCATTCCACCATGATTGTGAGGCCTCCCCAGCCACATGAAACTGTAAGTCCATTAAACTACTTTCTATTGTAAATTTCCCAGTCTCGGCTATGTCTTTTTTTTTTTTTGAGAGGGAGTTTCGCTCTTGTTACCCAGGCTGGAGTGCAATGGCACGATCTCGGCTCACCGCAACCTCCGCCTCCTGGGTTCAGGCAATTCTCCTGCCTCAGCCTCCCGAGTAGCTGGGATTACAGGCACGCACCACCGGGCCCAGCTAATTTTTTTGTATCTTTAGTAGAGACGGGGTTTCACAATGTTGACCAGGATGGTCTCGATCTCTTGACCTTGTGATCCACCCGCCTCGGCCTCCCAAAGTGCTCGGCTATGTCTTTATCAGCAGTGTGAAAAAGGGGCAATATAACATTAAACAGACAACCTATTAAATATGAAAAATATTAGCAAACTATGCATCTGGCAAAGGTCTAATATCCATGTCCGTAAGAAACAAAAAACAAATGAATAAGCAAAATATAATTACAAATCCGCGAAGTTTATGACTACTCAAAACAAGACAAGCAAGCAGCCAAAAAACATGAAAAAAACTGCTGCTCTTCACTAGTCATCAGAGAATTGCAAGTCAAAACCACAATGAGATACTGTCTCAAACTGGTCACATTGACTATCATTAAAAAATTTTAAAAAATGACAGATGCTGGTAATGCTGTGGAGAAAAGGGTATGCTTTGGGAATGTAAATTAGTTCAGCAAGTGTGGAAAGCAGTTAGAAATCTCTCAAGAAACTTAAAATAAAACTACCATTTGACCCAGCAATCCCATTTCTGGGTATATGCCCAAAGGAAAATAAATTATTCTGTGAAAAAGATACATGCACTCATATTCATTGCCACATAATTCATAATGGCAAAGACATGGAATCAACTGTAGTGCCCATCAATGGTGAATTGGATAGAGTCAATGCAGTACATATTCATCATGGAAAAATAAGCAACCATGAAAAAGAATGAAATCATGTCCTTTGCAGCACCATGGATGTATCTGGAGGCCATTATCCTAAACAAGTAAATCCAGGAATAGAAAACCAAACACCACAGGTTCTTTCTTATAACTGAGAGCTAAACATTGAGCACACATGGACATAAACATGGAAACAATAGACACTGCAGACTACCTTGGAGGAGGGAGGGAAGGAGACATGGATGGAAAAACTATTTATTTGGTACTATGATCACTAACTGGGTGATGGGACCTATACCTCAAAAATCTGTACTGCAAGAAGATACTTCTCAGTATCACGTAAATACACATGTAACATTCCTGCAGATGTCCCCTTATTTCTAAAATTAGAATTAAAATTAAAAAACAAAAAACTCCAAAGCAGTAGCATTTTTATATGCAAATAGCAAGCTATCTGAAAAGAAATCAAGAAAACAATTTCATTTAGAATAGCTACAAAAAAAAAAACCTAAGAATAAATTCAACCAAGAAGGTAAAGACCTCTACAACAGAAACAATGAAACACACGGATAAAAGAAGTTGAAAATACACAGATAAACAAAAAGATATTCTATGTTCGTTAATTGGAGGAATATATATTGTTAAAGTGTCCATACAACACAAAGTGATCGGCAAACTCAATGCAATCCCTATCAAATTATCAATGGCACTCTTCACAGAAATAGAAAAAAGAAAATGCTAAAAATTTGTATGGAAGTGCTAAAAACCCTGAATTTTCAAAACAATTTTGAGGAAAAAGAACAAAGCTGAAGGCCAGGTACAGTGGCTCATACCTAAAGTCCTCGTACGTTGGGAGGCAGAACAGGTGGACACAAGGTCAAAAGATTAAGACCATTCTGGCTAACATGGTGAAACTTGATCTCTACTAAAAATACAAAAGTTAGATGGGCATGATGACACATGCCTGTAGTCACAGCCACTCAGGAGGCTGAGGCAGGAGAATCACTTGAACCCAGGAAGCGGAGGTTGCAGTGAGCTGTGATCACACCACTGCACTCCAGCCTGGTGACTCCATCTCAAAAAAAAAAAAAAAACACCTAAGCTGAAGGCATTATACTGACTATAAGATATACTAGAAAACTATAGTAAACAAAACCACATGATATTGGCATACAAACGGACACGTACAGCATTGGATAAAAAATAAAGAGCCCAGAAATAAATCCATACATTTATGGCCAATGAATTTTTTACAAAGATGCGAAGAGCATTCATTGGGGAAAGAATAATCTTTTCCACAAATGATGTTAGGAAAACTGGAGTATCTACATAAGAAAAAATAAATTAGACCTTTATTTCTCATCCTATAAAAATCAGCTCAAAGTGGATTAAAGACTTACATGTAAGAGCCAAAACTATAAAGCCGTTAGGATAAAGCATAGAGGAAGTTATTTATGACATTGGTAGGGATGAGGATTTTTTAGATAAGACCTCGAAAACACAGGCCACAGAAGCAAAAATGGACCAATGGCATTACATTGAATTAAAATGCTTCTGCACAGCAGAGGAAACAATCAACAGAGTGCAGAGAACACCTACAGAATGGAAAAAGATGTTTGAAAACTATGCATCTGCCAAGGGTTAGTATCCAAAATATATAAGAAACTCAAACAACTCAAAACCAAAAAAAAAAAAACCCACAAATAATTTGATTAAAAAATGGACAAAGTACCAGAATCGGTATTTCTTAAAATATGGTATACAGATGGTCAACAGGTATATTTAAAAATGCTCAACATCACTAAAAATTAGGGAAATGCAAACCAAAACCACAATAAGATATTCATTTCAGCGCAGTGAGAATGGTTATTATCAAGAAACGAAAGATAACAAGTGTTGAGGAGGATGTGTAGAACAGCAAATAGTTGTGCACTGTTTGTGGGAATGTAAATTAGTACTGCCATTTGGAAAACACTATGGAGATGCCTCAAAATATTAAAAATAGAGCTATCATATTATCTAGCAATTCTGACACCTGAATATATAAATATGAAATGAAATTGTAACGTTGAAAAGATGTCTGCATTCCCATATTTACTGCAACACTATTTACAATAGCAAAGATATGGAATCAACCTAACTGTTCGTCAATAGATAAATGGAAGAAGAAAATGTGGTACATAATATACACAACAGAATACTATTCAGCTATGAAAGAGAATACAATCTTATCATTTGCAGCAACATAGATTAACCTGGAGAACATTATGTTAAGAGAAATGAACCAGGCACAGAAAAACAAATACCACATGACCTCACTCATAGCGGAATCTAGAAAAGTAGATCTCATAGAAGTGGAGAGTGTAATGGTGGTTACTAGGAGTAGGGATAGTGAGGGGAGACAGAGAATGGGTGATGCTGTTCAAACAATACATAATTACAGTGAGATAAAAGAAATAAATTTCAAAAAGATCTGTTGTATAGCAAAGTGACTATAATTAGTAATGATTATATTCTATTCTTAAAAAATTTAAAGGGAATGGAGTTATGGGCCTTTCCTACAAAAAACAAAGATAACTATGTGAAGTAATGCATTTGTTAATCAGATAAGCATTCCACAATGCATATATACTTTAAAATATCATATGGTACACAATAAAATCATATATTACCTTTAAACTTAAATTAAGACAGAAGAACAGAAAACCAAACACTGCATGTTCTCATTCATAGGTGGGTGTTGAACAATAAGAACACGTGGACTCAGGGAGAGGAGCATCAGACACTGGGGGTAGTTGCAGGGACGGTAAGGGAGACAGTGTGGGGTGGGGAGGGAGGGGTGGGTGTGGAGGGATAACATGGGAGAAATGCCAGGTATAGTAACCACCTAAAGTAAAATTTAAAAAATAAAATTAAATTTAAAATAATAATAGAAATAAAATAAATTTAAAAATAAAAAAATCAAGTAAAATTAAATTATAAATTCTTAATTATTTTCTATATATTATTGTTTATAATCATTTTAATTTGTATTTATATCATTATTTATGATTTTAAATAGGACCAAAATTATCTATATAAACAAGGCACTGTAAAGACAGACAAATAATAAATTCCTACATGTTCAAAGACTGTCAATTATTTACCAAATATTTATTTTTTCTGCTTTTCCCAAAGTTTTGTCTGGGAGGCTGGCAGCCTGCCTAGAAATAGCACTTCCTAGCATTGCTCACAGCTAGTTTTGGCCATGTGACCAGCTTCTGGCCAAAGGCTTATGACCAGGAATTATGCCAAGTTTCTTCACAATCTCTAAAAGAAAAGTATTAGATTCTTCCTTCTGTTTTCCTTATACTTATTGTGAAGTGTACAGAACTTATACTTAAAACACAGAGGTGAATGCCACAAGATCAAGATGATGGGGCAAACTCTGAACTTGTCTCCTCTGGATTGTTAAGTATGAAAAAAATAATTTACTTGAGTTATATTTGAGATATCTTTGTTCAATTAGCATTACCTTTATGTAACAACATATTTAATATTAGAAGGACTGAGGTACTGCTACTGCAAAATTTTGAAATATTTATCTCACAAATCGAAATTTTTGCAATGGGAAATAAATACTGAAGCTGGAAATCTGGATTCCCTTGTTATGCTACAGTAAAGCTTGTCACATATTTCTCATTTTCTATAACTTCAAAGGCAGATCAAATTAATTAAGAAGCCTAAAGATAAAGCAATAGAGATTTTAAAAGGTCTGAACATATGTCTGTTTGTTATTATAAAATAGAAAAAAAAATTCTCAGAAAGGAATCCACCAATTTGAGAATAGAGATAAATGGAGTAGAGCTGTGCTAACAAACGTGTTCTCAGTAGGTATATCCTGCAATCAAAATTGACTGATAGTCCAGTGATTTGGGAGTTTTCAGGGTTGCAAAAGTGGACTATTTCTGAACTTCAGACATCAAGAAGATGAGTGTCACCCTAAGTCTTTTTCATGACCTTGGTAAAAACACTCTGTGTGAATATCTTCATTCTATGTTGAAGAGTTTATGATTCAATGACTTTCTTAAAGTTAGGAGGAGAAAATGTTTGTAAATCAGTCAATAACTACAGGGTTTCCATCTTTCCAACCTAATTTCTGAGAAAGAGAAAGGAGTCTAATTATTAATAAATAATGAATAAATAATATACAAAGTCTGTTACATGTAACAGACTTTGTATATTAATTTTGTATGTGTCCAGCCACCTTTTAAATTCTTGTTAATTAAAAAAATAAATAAATAAAATAAGTCTAGTTTGAGGCATCTTAACTTTGAAGTGCCTGAGGGATATCCAGCTAACCAGTAGCCAGTTGGATTTAAAAGTCTAACATTCAAGAGGTCTAGGCCTAGAGATACAAATGAGGGTCATCAGCATATAGATTTAAGCCAAATGGCAAAAATAAGAACTGCACAGTGTGTGAGGAAAATAAGAAAATATGCGAGATACCTCTCATCTGAGACAGGTAGCAAGGGGATAAGGATAGTTGCAGATATAGTTCAGAACTTTGGCGTGGTAGCGGGGAACAGGAAATTAAGAACATTCATTCTAGCATGATGGCCTCCATTTCATAGAAAAAGCGTTGAAGCTGCTGAGAAAGTGGTACTTTACGTGCTGAAGCTTTGGAACAGAAACTAGAGGGAATGAGAAAGTGGACAGGCCAAGAAAAAAAATAAATAAAATTATAAATAAATAAATAAATAAATAATGTATCAGTTTTATTACTTACAATAAGTAAATTTGAGGGGAAATCTTAATTCAGTGGATGCATTTGTTTAATAATATTTTTACCTGAATCAGATTGTCTTGACCACCAAGTGCAGGGAAAACAATGACAAAATGACAGCCCACTTTTCTATGGCTTGTTTTGGGACTGCCAACGGCAAAATTAATTTTGCTTTCAAATGATTTTAATACCAGTCAGTAAAGAACATATAAAATAATGCTATATACTGTAAATGTAAGGTTATTCAGTTTCTTATTTCAAGTTTGATGCAAGTGTATATGTGTGTATGTGTGTGTGTGTGTGTGTGTGTATACACAATATAGTTCATCATAGGGATTGCAATGAGATGAAATGACAATAAGATACACCAGTTTTAACATTCCTATCTCCCATGGTGAAGTTTCCAGAGTGATAGTAAAAATCAAAAATTTCTTTGAAAGTTACATTTCATAGTAAATACCAAAGTAACTGTTGTCAAAATTAATTCTCTTACGTATTAATTGCCCATAGCATATACTACTCAAAATTTCATCTCCTAAATTTTTTATTATTCTTAGTTTCAGTAAGAGGAAAGTTACACTTATGACGATAAAAGTGAGGTTCCTAAATTACTTGCATGAGTGTAGGTTTTTGGCAGTGATTTCCTTCAGACCTAAAAATTTAGGTTAGTCTCTCATGTATGAGGAGATTAAAGAAGCTATGAAAATTTTATTAATACAATATTGACTGCATGCACACACAATTTTGAAAACAAATAATTCTCAGGCTTTCTTTTGCATACTTAAATGAGAAATATAGTAAAACAGAAAATTCCTGTTATTGAAATTTATGTTATCTGACTGCACTGAAAGTTGAAAACTGTTTTTTGCATATAACGCAATACTTGCCACATCCATGTGTGCTTAGATAAGGACACCCATATAATTTAGTAGGAACTGCAGGACTCAATACACTAACAATCCCCAATGCTGGTACCCTTGTAGAGGAGATAAAATGACTAACGCCCTATAACACAATTTGGAAAATAGTAGATTTTTAATAAATGATAGCTGTGTTTATATTTTTCTCACTATTATTAAAAACATCAAAGAGTCATAAATATTTATTTGATAATTTTTGAGTAAAGATCATGAAAAACGTAATGTCCTGGTTTCTGTAAGGGAAAATCAGAAATATCCATTAATCCCAGGCCTCAAATTGCCTCACATGAGAATTATAACCTCTTCCTACAAAAACTTTTTTTAATTTTTCAGAAAAAAATTTCTAACTTACAAGAACATCTTCTACCAACATCCATAGACATAAATGGATAGTCCTTTAATACAATATTTTGGAACTTTAGATTACTTGAGAATTACCAGACTATCGGATCATTTGTTTATTTAAGATAGATAATCCTGGGACCCAGGAACTAAAATTCTTGCATGATAAATCTATAAATATCTTAAAAACACCCTTATATTTCAAAAGGCTAAGAATATGGAGGGGAATAAGGAAGAGAGATATTAATAGAAGAATTGGAATGTTTTTGGATGTAAAATATAGTAAGATACATTTTGTAGAAAAACTTAAATGATAAAATGTGTTTATGATATATTATACAAATAGGTAAATCACAGTAGGTATGTACAAATTACCATTTAATATAGCACAATATATATAATATGATAATAAAGATACATATTAAATATCCTTATTTTCATATTTCTCCCTCATTTAGTTTATACCACAACAACTCTTCAAATGCCCATATTTTCTTTCACCTCTAGTCCTTAGTACAAGATAACTACTTGCTGAATTATTCTTCCTTGACTCATTTTAAAAGATTACCTACCATTTTGTCTGGAATTTCTTTATGGTAAAACTACATTTTTTAGTGCTATAAATAAAAACTACATTTTTATTTCTACTATGTATGTGGTCTACCACATCAAAGCATTTATAAATGTCTTTTATTTGTTTGTCTTCACCCCTAGATGCTAGTTCAGAATGGTAAATCTCTCCAGATGTCCTAAATTCATTTTCTAGCTGGATGACCTTAGTCCTGTTACCAAAAACATCTGTGTCACTGTAGACTTCATCTGCAATTTGCATATAACAGAAAATATTCTACCTTTGAAAGTTAGAGTAAGTATTGAACAAATTATTATACATAAAGGACTTTGAATAGTATCCAGAATATTAAACATAAGTTGTTTTATTATTTAATATATCACCAATCTCCATTATCTAGCATGCAGTACATTAAATATGTATTTATGCAATGAGTTAGTATATTATGATACATAAAGTTTTTAAAGAATGCATGTATAAACATTGCAAGTGATTTTTTGCATAGTAGAAATTTAAGTAATATTATTCTATTTATGTTTTTATATTTTCTTACTATTTATTTCTTTTTTTTTTAAGAAATGGAGGTTCACTCTGTTGTCTGGGCTGCTGGAGGGCAGAGGCAGAATCACAGCTTAGTGCAGCCTTGAGCTGCAAGGCAAAAGACGATCTCCTGCCACAGCCTTCTAAAGTGCTGGGATTACTGGTAACTGCCACCACACCCAGGCTCTATTTTACTTTATATTTTGTTTAGATTCATTTTTCATTATTTCAGTTTGATATATGTATTACTTTATAAGAAAAAGTATGCCCATCAAAATAAATTTATTCACCAATTTTTACAATTTTAACTTTTTACAATTAAATATTTAACCCATTATGGAAAATAATTCATGAAAACTTAGGTTATTTGTTGACTTTAAAAAATGAGTTAGCTGGTATTTGCAGCTTTGTCATTTATTGGCACAAATAACAGGTGGCAAGCACACTTTACCTGTGTACTATGTATTTATTTACAATAATATTTATTGTGTATATTTAAGGACTACAACATAATATTATGGGATACATATAGATAGTAAAACGGTCACACTATATTGAAGTCCCATTAATTCATATAATTACCATTTTGTGTTTTGTGGTCAAGAGTGACTAAAATCTACTCATTTAGCATGAATTGCAAATGCAGTGCAATTACATTACCTGTAATGCTTATGTTGTATAGGATCACTAGATTTGTTCATCCTGCATATCTACTATGTCATATCTTCTGACCTAATCTCCCTATTTCCATCTCTCAACTGTAATCACCGTTTTATTCTCTCTGTGTTTATTTGGTTTATTTCTTTTGAAGATTCAACATGTAAATGAGATCATACAATATTTTTCATTCTGTGTCTACTTTATTTTACCAAGCACAATGTCCTCCAGTCTCAAAAATCTTGGTCTTTTAGAGCTGGATAACATTCCCTTGAATAATTATATCACAGTATCTTTATACACTAATTCGTCAATGTTCACTTAAGTTGTGTTCATATATTGGCTATTGTGAATATTGCTAAAATAAACATGGGAGTGCAGATATCCTTACAAGATGGTGATTTTATTTCCATTGGGCACATGCTCAGAAGAGAGATTGCTCCTCCATGCCCTTTTCCATGATGATTATATTGATCTATCTTCCTAACAATGTACAAAAATTCCCTTTTTTCCACACTGCTGCCAATATGTGTTATCTTTTGACTTTCTGGTAACAGCCATTCTAAAAGGTTCAAGATAGTATTTCATAGAGGTTTTAATTTGCATTTTCCTGATAATTAATGGTGTTAAGCACATTTTCACATATCTCTTGGCCATTTTTATGTTATCTTTAGAGAAATGGCTGTCCAGGTCTTTGGCCCATTTTTAAATTGTTATTTGTTTTTCTGCTATTGAGTTGGGTAAGTACTTTGTATATTTTGGTTATCAATCACTTATAAGACACTGTCATGCACTGCATAATTATGTTTTGGTCAATGATGAACCACATGTATCATGGTGGTCCCATAAGGTTATAATGGAGCTAAAAATATCTCATTGTCTACTGACATTGTAGTCATTGTAAAATCTTAGCACAACACATTATCTCTTATATGTTTAGATATGTTAAGATACACAAATACTTACCACTGTATTAGAATTGCCTGTCGTATTCAGTACAGTAGTAATAATACTGTATAGGTTTGAGGACTAGAAGCAAAAGCACGTGCCTTACAACCTAGGTTTATAATAGGCTATATCATCTAGCTTTGGAAGTACATATTACAATGTTTGTACAATAACAAAATCTTATAACAATGCGTTTCTCAGAATGCATTCCTCTTACCAAGTGACACATGAATATATGTGGTCTGCAAATATTTTTTCCAATTTGTAGACTGCCATTTCATTTAGTTGATTATTTTCTTGGCTGTGAAGAAACTTTTTAGTTTAATGTAGTTTCATTCATTTGTTTTTGACTTTGTGGCCTGTTATTTTGATGTGATATAGAAAAATATATTTGCCAAAAACAATGTCCAGGAAATTTTCCCCTATGTGATCTTACATAGGTACAGGGAGTTTGTTGTATATATAGTTAAACCTTTGGGTATATACCCAGTAATGGGATTGCTGGATCAAATGATATTTCTGTTTTTAGGTCTTTGAGGAAACTTGCATCATGGGAGTTTGTTGTATATAGTTAAAATGAAAGTGAAAAAAAATCCCACTGAGTTTTATGTGGCAATTTTGTATCCTGAAACTTTACTGAATTCATTTACTCGTTCAAACAGTTTGTGTATGTGTTTGTGTACATGTATAATCTTTGAAGATATTTACAAATAGGATCATACCACCTGCAAATAGAGATAATTTTATTTCTTCCTTTCTGATTTAAATGTATTTTATTCCTTTTTCTTGTCTGATTGCTCTTGCTCACTATAATGTTGAACAGAAGTAACAAGAGTGGACAGCCTTACCTTTTCTGAGATGTTAAAGAAAAAGCCTTTGATTTTTCCCCATTGTTTATAATTTTAGCTCTGAATTTTTCGTCAATAGACTTTACTGTGTTGTGCTCAAGATTTGAATTCTCCATAAGGTAGGGTGCTTTCTCAGCTATGGTACTAGGGGTACAACTAGGTCTCCAAAAGGCAAGCCTCTACTTCATCTTGGGCACGAAAGGGAGGTTAAACCATGGACTGGAATGAGGGCATGGAAAACTCTAAGATAGCTTGACCGCATGTGTCAGGGCATAGCAGCAGCTAGGCTCAGGAATGATGCACTTTCTAGTGGGCATGGTACAGTGGCAGCAAAGCCTCCAGGGTGCAATGGCTGCTAGCACCAGGAATAGGATGTACTCTAACAGTGACTGTGGTTTCAAGACAGCACAGAGCAGTAGCAGCATAGAAATCGGGGTAGGGCACAGTACTGTTCCTTCTCTAAGGGGTAGCACAGTATATAGACTCTCATCTCTTGGGAGCTTCCTTAACTTGGCACGGAGCCTGAGAGGACTGCAGAAGTTTCCAGTAGCAAAGACTGCGGGTGTCCGGTGGTGATGGTTTCTCTTGCTTACTGTTTTCCCTTTTAGCTTCCCTTCCAGGGTGAAGTCCCTCCTGTTTGAGCTGATCCTGACTTGGAGGATGGAGTGGCAGAGGCCAAGATTTTTTTTTTCTATTCATCCTTATGGATTTCTGTGCTCTAAACATTTTCTGCTTCTTCTATGTTGTTCTCTGGTGCTCTTCATTAATTATTTTTTTGAAATATAGTTGTATATTTGTTGCTTTGCTTTTTTGGTGGGGGAGGAGAAAGACCACTAGGAGCTTCAAGAAGACCATCTTGTTGATGTCAACATTTATCATGCCATTTAAAACATTTGTTTCTGGAATCCATATTATGATCCACTGAGCTTTTAGATATTTGGTCCTAGTCCTAATATAGGTAATTTATTATAGATCTGCAGAGCAAAGAGTTGTCAGCTATAGGAAGGCCTTCCTCAATCATCCTTTTTTTTCATATTTTTTTCTCCTCTTCTTGCTCTTACTTTCATTTCATGAAAATTTAAAATTTATCTTTTTGTGCCTTATAATGAAAGTTCAAAGTTATAAAGCCAAAACTACAGGATCTGTAAGCCAAAAAACAGAACTACAGGATCATATGCAATCTTCATGGCAGAGTTTAATACATATCTCAGTTAACTGATAGGTGACCACAGATAAAACGAGCAAGAATATTGAAAAATTGACAAACACATATAAAATTGAATGTATATCCATATGTATAATAACGCACTCAATAGAAATCTGCACTCATGAAGAATACACATTGATTTTCAAGAGCACATGGCATATGTACAACAGTTGATTGTATTCTAAGACACAATGTGCCTTAGATGCATAATGCACAAAATGTTTCAGAAATTTGAAGTTAACATAGTTCTCTGATTACTGTGTGTTTAATGTAAAAAACTTACCTGAAATATAAATGGAAAAGCTCATATATTTGAAAATTAAGACATATACTTCTAAGAAAAAATAAATGTTAAAATGAATTATGTCAAAAATTAGAAATATTTTGAGTTAAATCATAAAGAAATATCAAAACTTGAGGGGAATGGCTAAATCCGTTTGGAGGGAATTTTATAGTTATATAGTTATATATTTAAAAAGAGGAAAGTCTTAAAAACTAGTAAACTATGGGGATATCTCAAAAATGTAAAGCCAGAACAGGAAATTTGATCTAAAGAGTGTGGAAGTAAAGACTTCTAATTTTGTGTCTCTCTATATATTTTGAGATGGAGTCTTGCTCTGTTGCCCAGGGTTGAGTGCAGTGAATCGATCTCGGCTCACTGCAACATTCCCCTCCCAGGTTCAAGCAATTCTCCTGCTTCAGCCTCCTCATTACAGGCATGCGCCACCACGCTGGGCTAATATTTTGTATTTTTAGTAGAGATGGGGTTTCACTATGTTGGCCAGGCTGGCCTGGAACTCCTGACCTCAGGTGATCCACCGGCCTCAGCCTCTGAAAGTGCTGGGATTACAGATGTGAGACATCATGGCCAGCCCAAAATATTTTTTAATAAAAAATTTATAATTGATGATCCAAAAATTTTAAGTGTAGATTACTTAAATGATCAATACAATTGATATACTTCTGGATAATTTTATTTATTTATTTTTAAAAAATAAGTCACAAGTAATCTACACCAGGATTTAATAGAGAATTCACATTATAAAGCCCACAGACAATGTAAAGATCATAAAATGATATTGTTGTAAAATTTTGGGTCACCAACAGCATGAAAAGAAAAGAAACAGCACATAAATTCATTTGATCTTTAAGAGTGGGTAATATCATAAAGAAAAATGTGAGTAAATAAACTGTAAGCTTTACAAGTAGCTGAAAATGAAAATAAATATTATCTTCTATGTAAATAAAAATGATAACTAACATAGAAGAAATTTCAAGGACAAATAAAGTGACAGTATGGAATAATTATTTCCTGCTGTTAGCAACAGTATTAAGTCAAGCATTGCTTTGACCCCAACTTCTACTTCTGGGAATTTCTGCTAAGAAAACAATGCAAAGTGTTATCCATAATGTATGGTCAAAGATATTCAACCCTTCATTATACTTGGTCAGACTTACAATAATTCTAAAGCACAGGAAAAATGAAATCATTGAATAAATTAGGTAGACTTATACATTGGAATAACATGCAGCCATCGTAAATACAAGAAATACAGTGTCAGAAAGCTTTCTGTTTGTAGAGAGAGTAAAGCAAGATGTAAATCTATTTATATAGTGTTGCCTTATGTACACAGATATACGTCTTTCCATTTCTTTGCTCATCTACTAACGGATATATAAAATTTCATGATTTAAGAGCTGTATAGCAATAAAGATAAATACATGAGGAGCTTCTATGGAGTGAGATTATGGTTGTTATAATTTTATTTTTTGGCTTTCTGTATTTTTTCTAATTAGCACATTTGTCTTTTCAAAATCAGGAATCAGTTGATGACATTAATAACCATAAGAGGTGAATCTAGGTATATAGCCTAGATATAATATTATTTTAACGATACTTCCTTCAAATTCAGTTTGCTAATTATCACACTCTATACATGTCATTTGTGTTTGAAGCTTTATTGAAAAGCTGTATGTTTGTCTGTGCAAACAAAGCTTTCAAAGGCAGGCAGAAATGAAGACGTACACTGTTGCATCTTCTGTCATCATGGAATACTCACAGATCCCAATGTTGTTTTAGGTCACAGAGATTTTTAACAGGTAGTAACAAACTCAGGGAGTTAGGGTTGTGGGTGGTCATAAATACGGAGAGAGAGTTGTATGGTCTGTTTTGCAGAGATTAGTAACTCCCACGGAGAGTGAAATTTCACTGGTCAGTGAAAAGAATTACTGCAATTAGCCAGTAATCAGAAGTACAGTTTGGATAGTATTTAAAACAAGCAGGTTTTGCCCTGCAGTCATTCAGCACAGCATCACTCACTTTAATAGCTATTGTGTAAAAAAGTAGAAATGAGGCAGCACAGAAATTTCCAACAGACCCAGATCTTCTTAAATAGTACCTTTTCCCAAAGGCCAACTGACTCCTTTGGAGGTTATAGTATTTTAATAATGCTTCTGAAAAGATTAACTAAAAGGTTTCTCACCAGAAACCCAACTTTAGCTGCTTTTGATTCCAGGCAAACTGTTACTCATGCAAAAGACTGAGCAAATCAGGAAGACGGTTTAAAGATAATACAATCTTAGAAAATAAAGTTTTATTAGAAAATAAAATCTAAGATTTCTAAAGCATTTTCTTTATTTTTAAAGTGAGATAAATTTTGGTTTTGTTATTATGATAAGTTTAAGGATAAGATAATGTAATCTGGAAAGTTAGGTCTTATAACCTGAATGCCAAAATTATTGCATTCACATGTTTCAAAAGTAATTATAATCAGATGATTAATGGTATCAGATTTTTTTGAATCTAATGATTACCTTTAGTATGTTGTTGTTTAATGTCTACACATTAGGTTTACTAATAACCATCATTATTGAGAGAGTTTTATCATAATGGGATACCAAGAAGATTTTGATACAAATTACATTAAGTGAAAATTATTAGCTTCAGGGCATTTTAGCTTCTTCTATCGCGATCGTTGTCTTTCCAGGTCTATGTCATCCTTGAATGGCAGCTTCTCAATTATGATAGTGGTACAAACCAGTGACCTAACAGAAACTGGAAGAGATAGATCAGGTTTGGAGTTCCACAAAAGCTCCATTTCAACAAAATTAGAAGTTGAGCACTTTGAATAAATGTAGGCCAACAAATCAGATAACTTAGATGAAAAGAAGATATTCCTAGAGAGATATAAACTACTAAGGCTGACTCAAGAACAAACAGAATATCTGAATAGACCATACAGGTAAATACATTAAATTCATGAATGTAAAACTTCCCACAAAGAAAGTCCAGCCCCACCCCTGCCTATGCTGGTGAGTTCCACCAAATATTAAGGAAAATTAATCCAATTCTTTAGAAATGCTTCTATAAAATAGAAAAAAATATGAAAATACCTCCTAACTCATTCTATGAGGTCAGCATTACCCTGATATAAAAATTAAAGATATCTTGATTGGTTAATACTCCCGATTAATATTTCTTATGATTATAGGCACAAAAATATTTATCAATATAGTAGCAAACTGAATCCAGTAATGGCGATATGGTCAATGACACTTATCTCGATTATCTAAGATTGGTTTACATAAAATAAATTTAATGCCTTAGATTAACAGAATAAACAAACACATTATTTCAATGAATGTGGAAAAAGAAATACAAATTTATAATAAGAATGCTGAATATAGATATACAGAAAGGAACTTTCTCAACCTGTTAAAAGTTATCTAGGAAACTTATTAATGGATCAATAAAATATGGTATATCCATACAATAGAATATTATTTTGCAATATAATATAGAATACTAATACATGCTACAACATGGGTGAACCTTCAAAACTTTATACCCTCGGAAAGAAGCTAGCCTCAATTAGCACATATTGTATAATTTTATTTATGCACTATTTCTACTATTTCTAGAATAAGCAAATCATATAGACACAAAATATATTAATGGTTACTGTGAACTTAGGGTGTGGATGGGAGTGAATGTGTGGGAATGACTGGTAATGGTTATGAAGTTTCTCCTGAGAATGAATAAAACATTCTAAAATTAGAAAATTAACAATAGTTGCATGATTATGTGACTACTTAAAAACAACATATTATACACTTTTTTAAAGACATAAAATTAAACTATTAGTACTTCCATGCTGATAAGTAATAGCAAGAATTGGGGTTTATGTTGCCGTATTTTGAGGTACAAATACTAGGACCCCATAATATTAAAAAATTAATATGATGTTATTCTAAATGTGTCCCAATGAAAAATGTTATATATAATTAATATAACATTAATTTTACTTAACAATAAATAGCAATTGTTTTGTCTTTAGGAGTTTTTTAATAGACCTGAGCAGAAAATGACAAATAAAATAACTTGAACATTTTCCAAAATTTGTCTCTTTCCACTTAAAAGCTATAATTGAGGAGACCTGCTGATTAATATTAGAAGTTTATTATGTTGTATACTTAACTTGGATTTTATTTGACTTACTTAAATCTGAATTTTCAAAATTATGACTTTTTTGAAAATGAATATGCCTTTAACATACAATCTGTTCTTCATGCTTTTTAAAGTAAAATTTAGGTTCGAAAACTGACATAAAAATAATATGTGTAAACAATGAGTTCATGTCCTTTGTAGGGACATGGATGAACCTGGAAACAATCATTCTCAGCAAACTGACACAAGAACAGAAAAGCAAACACTGCATGTTCTCCCTCGTAGGTGGGTGTTGAACAATGAGAACACATGGACACAGGGAGGGGAGCATCACACACTGGGGCCTGTGGGGGGAACTATGGGAGGAACAGTGTGGGGTAGGGAGTTGGGGAGGGATAACAATAGGAGAAATGCCAGATACAGGTGATGGGGAGGAAGGCAGTAAACCACACTGCCATGCATGTACCTATGCAATAATCTTGCGTGTTCTTCACACGTACCCCAAAACCTAAAATGCAATAAAATATGTAAAAAAAAGAAATCTAATAAAACATAGCAAATCCTAAGAAATGAGAATAATGTATAGAGTTAATATAGTAATATATTGTAACAAATACTTCTGCTACTGTTTCATATAGGGGAAGGAGCACTAATTTTAAATGCCAGGCCCCTGGGAGGTCTGGGTCAAGTCCTAGGTTTACTGGCAATTTGTTGTCATAATCTTAGGTTGACATCAAGTACTCTCACTGTCCTTTAATTTCTCAGTCTGTAAAATGAAAGGATTGGGCTACATAATCATTAAGGCTACTTCCAACTCTAGATTCCTATTTTTTACAACTTTTCTAGTTTGAAATGTTTATTGAAATTATGTTAATACCATTAAACTTGGAGTAGATCCACTTTAAAAAGTTCTATTACATGCAAAGCACCCCAGAACATACTTAAATAAGAAATATATTTTTGAAAGTTAAATAAAAATATTACTTTGCCATATAAGAAAGAAATCTAAATATTTAAAATTAAACTGATTTGAGATGAGGGGTTATGTCAATGAACAGATTTAGTAAATGTATTCTAATATTTCTACTATAAACATTTTGTGTGATGCTTTAATCACCTCCAAGATAGTTTAAATAGGCTCTGTTTAATGCACATATATTTTACATCTTACTTATAATTTTGCAAACCAACCCCAAAGCTAGCAGAATAAAAGGAATAACTAAAATAGGATATGAACTTAATGAAACTGAGATGCAAAAATACATACAAAAGTTCAATGAGTGGAGGGAGGAGAGGGGAAAGAAAGTTCAATGAAACCAAGAGTTCGTTCTTCAAAATTCAACAAGATTGATAGACTACCAGCTAAATTAACATAGAAAAAAGGAGTATATTCAAACAAGTATAATCAGAAATGATAAAAATGGTATTACAACTGATATCACAGAAATACACAAGATGCTCAGAGAACAATTTGAGAACATCTATGTAAACAAATTAGAAAATCTAGAGGAAGTGGATAAATTCCTGGAAATATGCAATCTCTCCAAATTGAATCAGGAAGACACTTAAAATCTGAATAAACCAATATGAAACTCTGAAATTAAATCAGTCATAAAAAAAATCTGCCAACCAAAAAAGACCTAGACCAGATGCATTCATGATGAATTATTCCAGATGTATAAAGAAGAACTTGTAGCAATCCTATTTAAAAAAAAAATTAAGAAGAGGGACTCCTCTGAAACTTATTCTATGAGGAAATCATCAGCCTAACAACAAAATCTGGTAGAGACATGACAAAGAACAAGATATCCCTCATGATCATAGAAGCAAAACTCCTCAAGGAAATACTAACAAATTGAATTCAGCAACACATTAATTCATCATAATCAAGTAAACTTTACTCCAGGAATTCAAAGTCGAATCAACATATGCAAAACAATAAAGATGACTGACCACCTAAACAGAATTAAAATCATAAGTCATATAATCATCTCAGTAGATACAGAATAAGCTTTCAATAAATCCCAACATCTCTTCATAATAAAAATCATCAATAAGTCCCAACATCACTTCATAATATAAATCATCAATAGACTAGTCATTGAAGAAATATGCCTTAAAATAATAAGAGCTATCTATGACAAACTCACAGCCAACATCACACTGAATGGGCAAAAGGTGGAATCATTTTCCTTAAGAAGTGGAACTCTCATCACTCGTATTCAACATAGCACTGGAAGTCCTAGTCAGAACAGTCAGGCAAGATAAATAAATTAAATGCATCCAAACAGAAAAAGAAAAAGTCAAACTATCCTTCTTAATGGATAAATGACTTTAGCAAGGTTTCAGTATACAAAATTAATGTACAGAAACTAGTAGCATTTCTATACACCAATATTGTCAAGGTTGATAGTCAGATAAATAATACATTCACATTTACAATAATTACAAAAAGAAAATAAAATACCTGACAATACAGCTGACCAAGGAAGTGAAATACCTCTGCAAAGAGAACTATAGTCAGAATGACTATAATTAAAAAGTCAAAAAGCAGCAAATGCTGACAAGGCTACAAAGAAAAGGGAATGCTTATAACACTATGGGTGGGAATGTAGACTAATTTACCCACCGTGAAAAGAGTTCTCAGTAATTTAAAACAGAGCTGCCCTTCAGCCCAGCAATTCCATTACTGGATACATACAAAGAAAAATAGATCATTATACCAAAAAGACACATGCATTCATTTGTTCTTTGTCGTGCTTTTACAATAGTAAAGGAATGGAATCAACCTAGGTGCCCATAAATAGTGGATTGAATAAAGAAATGTGGTACATATACACCATAGAATACTATGCAGCCATAAAAAATGAAATAATGTCCCTTGAAGCAACAAGTTATGTTAATAAACATAAGTCTGGCCTATATATTCAAGTACGTTGGCTGAATTGAAAAATCATAATGCAATTTTGATATATTTCTAAAATTATTATTTTTGGGGGAGATACATAACTGGAGATTTCAAGGAAAATAATATTTCTCATATATTCAATAAAAATATTCTATTCTTTTTTATTAAAATGTTAATATTTGAAATATTTAGTTACTAGGGCTTCTTATAGAATTCTATTTTTAAATAAATAATTTAAATTTAATTTATCCAAAGAAAATTACACAAACAAGCCTGAGGAACACAGACAATACCAGGTTTGAGTTTTCTTTAAGGTATATTCATATTGTTAATTGAAAGAATGAAATCTGAAAAGGCCACATACTATATGATTCCAATTTATGATAGTCTGAAAAAGGCAAAACTATAGAGACAGTGAACATATCACTGCTTATCACTGCACTCCAGTCTTGGCGACAGAGTGAACTCTGTCTCAAACAAACAAACAAAACAAACAACAACAAAAAAAACCTCCAAAAACAGACAAGCAAAGAAGTAAATAAAACCATGATGGCAGTATTTCAAAGAGATATAGGAGTCAACTGAAAGTGTCACAAATGCCCATATTAGGAACAATTTGAACAATATAATAAATAAGTAGTATTAAATTATACCTCAGTGTATGGAATAAATGTCTATGAGTTCATACTGTTACATATATATCAATGAATGAATAATAAATGAATAAATGGAGGAGAAGAGAAAAATCTGTGTGAAGAATTCCAAATAATTTATTTTGATACTTTGTCCTTAAATAGTTAGACAATAATTTCCTGCTTCTTAAGTGTGGGCTGTACACAGTAACTTTCTTCCCAACAGTGCAACATGGAAATGGGAAATAATAAAAGAGTACCTATGCAGTAGATACTATCTCAAGCCAGGTGATCAAGGCTAACATCACAGTAATAGGTCACATTGACAGAATCTACATGTAATAGGACATGATGAAAATGACATTATGTATCTATTGTTGTTCTCTCAAAACAAATAACCCTACTCTAATTGGGTGGGAAACCTCATACAAATGCCAGTTGAGATATATTCTTCAAGGCATCTCACAACTGTCAAGGTCATCAAAAACAAGAAACACCTGGGAAACTCTCACAAGGAAAGACCTGAGACATGACTACTAAATGCAATGTGACAATCTGAATTAAACCCTGGAACAACAATAAAAGATTAGAAAAAGTATCCTGAGAAAACTGAAATAAATTATAAACTTTAGTGAATAATAAAATGCTAACATGTTGATTCAATTGTGGCAAATGTAACAAATTCATGTAAAATGTTAATAATAGAGATGACTGGGTATGGGGTATAGCAGAATCTCTGTACTATCTTGGTACAATAATTCTGTAAATCTAAAATTATTCTAATATAAAAACTATTTAAAATATTATGTTAAAGTTTGATAGGGTAGCTGCTTTTTGACCCTCTTGTTCATTGGTTAGTTTGTTATTGTGTATTGTTTTTTGGTTACTTGCCTGAAGTGTCTGGTAGTCATTGTTGCTTTGCTATTATATATGAATAACAAAATTACACAATGTAGATATGGGAACATAAGTTTCTTGATAATTTTATAAGTGACTTCCCATGACCCTGATCCCTCCATAGAAAGATGGGAATGTAGGGATGTAGGATTCTGCATAGGAGTGAGCAAGGTGTTCTGATTAACACACTTTTGTTTAAGAAGCATATGTAGACAACAGGAAAATGAATGCTCTTAGATAGTTTAACTCATAAGGGACAGCCTTTGTGATTTAATTAATACACAGAAATGCATTTTTAAATTGCACTTTAATTTTTAAAATCAAATCTTTCCCTAGACTTGGTTATAATATTTCTTAATGTCTATATTACTCCTCCTACTTTTGCCCAACACCTCTTGTTTCTTTGTATTGCTTGACTTTAATTAGCGATCTGAGTTTGAAGGGTAGGCATAGGCCACACTCTTGTTTTTCGAGCAGTCTATTCATCCATTATCTCTTAGATGATGACCACAATGCTGGCTCTGTTCACCAGCTTGTTAACATCCTTTGGGCATCTCCTGGTGAGAAGCTGAGAAGCACACTTTCCTCTGTGCTGGCTAATTTTGATTATATTAATAGTTTCATATGTCCTAATTCATTTTTCAATAAAGTATTATCTTTTTTTGACATTTTAAAGAAGTTCTATAAGTCTTCTCATCTACCAGTGGTGTAATTACTTATTTCATTTTTGATGGTGTGTTATTAACTTAAACTTTTTTTCATTCAAGGGATTCTTGAAAGGAGGTCAGGTAAACATGATGGTTCTGGTCGAGTTTTAAATGAGAAACTTCTATGAAAGTCACTTGTAAAATTATGTGAAATATCATTTTCTTCTTTCTATCATAATATGATCTCTAAGTAAAATTTCAATAGATATGATTTAGAATTAATTTTGCCAGTCTGTTATATAATGCTGAGGAACAGAAGCTGCTTAAGGAACAAATGATATAGTTTGCAACAAAACCAAACAAAAGAAAACCAAATATTTTTATCAACTTAGGCATTATGTTAAATAGCAGAAGAATGCCATAAAGAATTGCACATAAATGAAATGTAAATATAAAAAGCATTGTCATTGTTTTAATCATCAAGACAATTTACTTACTTTTCTCTATTTATGTGTCATCTAGCAAACCTTCAACTTACATAAGACCTTTTCACAAAAATGTGAACCTTTGGTTGGATGGTGTGGGACTAAATTAAATAACCGAATTACATATGAGATATAGATAGATAGATAGATACATAATGGACATACATACATACATACATACATACATACGTAATTGAGGATGAGAACCAGATCAGAAAATATCCCTCCGTCTTTTCTGAATTTTGTTTGCTGTTTTTGTTTTTTGAGGTTTGATTTTCTACAACTTCATTGAGGTATAATTGACAAATAAAATTGTACATATTTAAAGTGAACAATATAATAATTTGTTATACATATACCTTGTGAAGTGATTGGTACAATCAGCTTAATGCATCTATCACCCACCAAGGACAAGGTCAGCCTATTCATCATTAGCCAAACTATTCTGTGTTCATACGTAGGTAAGCTACCTTCTTTGAGCAATACATGCACTAAACATTAAAGGGCAAGTATTTTATTGCTTATCCAGCATTGCTTGAAATTATTTTAATCATAATATTTTATGATTATGTAGAAATATAAAACTAAGTTTAATTTACTTAATATTAACAAGAATTAATAAACCCCAAAATACTAAGTAACATCAATTTAACATGACAGGCTTTTAAACATGACTTTTCTCTATGTCATGTATTGCAAAATCAAAATATGTGTTAAGCAAAGTATGACTTTTCTTGGCCTTACTCATTTGAAATATATTGTTTACCTTAAAATAGCACCTCGGTTTTTTTTTACCATTTATATTGTCATTTATATCTTACTATGTATACTAAGTTGATAATAAAACCAATGTAACTGTAAATGAAAAATAACAGAAGTTTGTTTGTACCACTTGATTTAAATTGGTCATTCAAGTGACTCAGAAAATGTTTACATTGGCCAGGCGCGGTGGCTCATGCCTGTAATCCCAGCACTGTGGGAGGCCAAGGTGGGTGGATCCCAAGGTCAAGAGATCGAGACCAGCCTGGTCAAAATGGTGAAACCCCGTCTCTACTAAAAATACAAAAATTTAGCTGGGCATGGTGGCGCGTGCCTGTAGTCCCAGCTACTCAGGAGGCTGAGGCAGGAGAATTGCCTGAACCCAGGAGGCGGAGGTTGCGGTGAGCCAAGATCGCGCCATTGCACTTCAGCCTGGGTAACAAGAGCGAAACTCCATCTCACAGAATGGAAAAAAAAATTTACATTATTTTTTGTATGATTATCAAAAGTAAAACAGAATGTTACACATATACACTCACACACATGTATGTATGTGTGCATATGTGTGTATGTTTGTATTTTTTTCTTCAAATAGAACTTTAAAATATGGGGAAGCTTCCCTATCTTTTTCTCGAAATTGTTAGAGGATTGGAGAATAGATAATCAAAACACCTTCCCAGAACCCTATCCAGTGTAACTGACAAAGTATACAATTTTCTATCAGAGTTTTTCTATGAAGAAATCTTTATTAGCAGTTGACTATATGGTGATGAAGTGAAAAGAATGATAAAGTAGCAATCTACAAAATATTTATCAATGACGAAGTCACTAGGCATTCCCCCGCCCACCTTCGCAGCCGCGCTGCAGTGCAGTGGTGCGATCTCGGCTCACTGCAACCACCTCCTGGATTCAGGCGATTCTCCTGCCTCAGCCTCATGAGTAGCTGCGATTACAGGCGTGCGCCACCACGCCCAGCTAATTTTTTGTACTTTCGGTAGAGACAGGGTTTCACCATGTTAGCCAGGATGGTCATGGTCTGTATCTCATGACCTCGTGATCCACCCGCCTTGGCCTCCCAAAGTGCTGGGATCACAGGATTTATATGTTGGTAATATCTAAGATATGACTTATATATAAAAAAAGAAATCATTTTCTTGTGTTGCTTGAAGGATGTTGAGTTATTATACTGAAAATGTCAAAGATCATTCATTTTATCTTTAGCTAAATATTGTCAATTAAATGTAACTCAACAGCCAAAAATCTTGATTTGTTTGAGTTTCAGATGTGTACTGGGACAGCATTAATTGTATGTCATCTAGTGCTATCTATAGTGATAGAAAATTAGGGGCAATTACATTTTCTTAATGAGATTCTTCCTAAGAGAGTTAAGCAGAATGCTTGTGATGAGAAACAAACTAGGAGGTTTAACATGAATATATATTTATGTAAATAGCCCTGAGGAAAATTTCAGTCTTTCAAAAGTGCAAAATTAAAATAAACAAAACAATAATTTTTTGCTTAGGAGTATCTCTTCTCTGCAATTTTTTAAAAATATTAAGCCAAGTTTACTACAATAAATCAATAAAATCATTGGCCTGATTTTCTCTGGTATTAATTGTTTACTATGCATATATTGAGATGACAACTATACATTTGTGTTTCATGTTAACCCAGACAATTGTGATTGGTTTAAAACTATTTGTATGCATTGGTATATTACATATGTTGCTTAAGTATATATTGTTTATCAGTTTATATTTAATTCTTATTAGTCTAGCTTTGAACTCTTCATACCATTTGAAAATTTCAATAAAATGCATTGATAACAAATCATAGAATACTTGAAATTATAACTAAAGTCTTAGAGTAATGCTATCAAACACTTACTTTTTGTGATCAAATGGACTGATTAAATTACTTAATTTAACTTCTTAAAATACTATAATTTAGTGTATTACATTTAAATATATACAATTTACATTAGATATAGAACAATCATAATTAGATGATAGACAATGAAGATAGACAATGAAACCAAAGATAGTTACATGTCTCTGGATTTGACAGTGTATACAAGTACAGAAAGATAGGTGTGAAGAGCAACAGTAGAATATAAGGAGCAATTAATACTTGCAACTACAGTAGATAAAGAAAAAAATGTCCATCAGAATCTGAGCCCAAGTAAATGCAGACATTCAAGAATGCATGGCAATTGGTGGATCAGAATCATTCTGTGTGTCAACATTGAATCTTCAATCCATTTCAATCTGTCTTCCTTCCATCTTCTCCCTTCCTTCAAATTGTTTATAAATATGACATTAATGGCTTCCATATAGCAAAACTCAAAAAATACTCCCTATTTCTCTCTCAGTGGGATTTAAAATATTATTCACTCTTCTCTTGAAAAAAGTCATGATTACATTTCAAGTCAAATTGAAGGAATTTTTTTCTAATGGTCCTGAATCTTTTCACAATTTCTTTGCAGAGGATCAATTTAAAGAATCCTTTTTACTTTAAACATACTGTTTATGCAACATATAAAAATACATAATTTAATTAGTTTATTTTGTGTGTAAAAAAACAAAGTAAAAATTAATAAAAAATATGTAAATGGATTTTTTAGTCTTAAGAATGTTTTGCTGAAAGATGTTTTAAGACAGTAACTGTCTTATGCTATGCAGCCATAAAAAAGGATGAGTTTATGTCCTTTGCAGGGACACAGGTGAAGCTGGAAACCATTATACTCAGAAAACTGACACAAGAACAGAAAACCAAACACCGTATGTTCTCACTCATAAGTGGGTGTTGAACAATGAGAACACATGGACACAGGGAGGGAAGCATCACACACAGTGGACTGTTGTGGGTAGGGGAGCAAGGGGAGGGACAGCAGCCGGTGGGGGATTGGGGAAGGATAACAATAGGAGAAATATCTAAGATAGATGACAGGGGGATGGATGCAGCAAACCACCATGGCACCTGTATACCTTTGTAACAATCCTGCGCGATCTGAACATGTACTCCAGGACTTACAAAAACAAAAGAAAATTAAAGTAAATTTTAAAAGATAAAATATAATTTAAAAGAATTTTCAGCATCAGCAACACTACAAGTTGTAGATGTAAGCATGACACTACTCACTGTCTGCCTTTCTTTGTGCTTAAGTTGAATAACTTTAAAAATTTTGTCAGAAGGCTCAAAGCATATATCCAATAAGTAATTAGCTTAGAAATTTGTGTTTTAATTATTTTATTCAAGTATTTAATTTTCTTTATGATCTTGTTTATTTTTATTTTTTCCTACTTTTTTAAACTCAATCCCTCATCTTAGTTTACATACTGTTTTCAAAAGCTATTATCACAAACAAATATATTATTTGTCTTTGAATTGCACCTGACTCCACTAGCAATACATTCACTCTAAAAACATTAATACATTGCTAAATAATTCTTTTTTCATGACAGTAGCAAAAGTGAAGCTATTTTTTGCATGAGCTCTTCCAACTACTGGACATACATATTCATTTATTTGCCCAGTAAAAAAGCATACAGTATTTACAATATGCCAAATTATTTTAGCCACTGGAGCTATGGTTATATATGAACTAGATATTAATCTAATATCAAGATAATGTTCTTGTCACTTGAGATCATATATTCCATTGGGAAAAGACAACAAAATATATAAACAAATATATAAACATTCTAACTTCATAGAGTAAATAAGTGCTCTTAAGAAACTTAACTATATAATGGAGTGACTTGATGAGTAGAATACCATCTAATGAATGGCCAGAGAAAGCTTCTCTGAACATATTGCATGTGAGCCAAAGGATAAAATGTCATGTGAAAACCCAAATTTACTCAGTGGCTAAATCATTGGTATTATGTAGCTTATAAAAAGGTACTTACATTTTTCTTTAATTAGCAGACTTTTATCATAAAAGTAAAAACATATTTTGAAATGGTCCCTTTTAATACTATGTGAAGAACTGACTGCAAAAGTACAGAAGGGAAAGCAAATAATCTAATTAGGTGGCTATTACACTAATATGTGCAACTTAAACCAAGAAGATTGTAGTCGAGATAGAAGGATGATGGGCTTAAGTTATACTTTGAGAGAACTGAAAGACTTGTGGTTGCACAGGACATAGCAATTTAGTGAAAAGAAAACAAAAATAATCAAAATCACTTGAGTTTTTTCTTCAACATTTTGTGTTAATTGTGGAGCTATTAGCAAGATAAGAAGATATGGGAAGAGGCATTTTTGAGGGACAAACAATCAAGAATGTGCTATGATGCATGCCAATATAAAAAAAATTGGAGATATTCAGAAAGTAGCTAGAAAAAAATTATTTTGAAACACATGGAAGATGGCCTTATTAAATAGATATTTTGAAGACACATGCATATTGCTTATTCCAGAATCACTGGTTGAATGCAGGTGGGTTTAGATATGTATTCTGGGGCACCCTGACAGTAAGCTTTAGTTAGGAGATACAGAATATAGCAAAGATAATTCATATGTGGTCACTGAGTAAAATATAAAAAAGAAATCAGAAAAAAATACTGTCATGTCAACATGTCATATTAAGAAAGAAATATGTTTTAAGAGAGGAAATGCTAAATGAGGCAAGTGATACTAAAATTAAGGAATATACTAAAAGAAAAACACAGAATTTGGTATAATGGCTCTGACAGGATTAGTTTCATTGGAATGCCTCACAGGAAAATAAATAGAGGTTAAATTAATATCACCAAAGTCAAGGGAATGGCAACAAAGTTTCATAGTCCTTAAAAATACAAAATTTGAAAGGAAATCCTTTCATTTGTGCAGCATGGATAAATCTGGAAGACATTATGTTAAGTGAAACAAGGCAGGCACAGAAAGAAAAATGCTGAATGATCTCACTCATATATGGAATCTATAAAAACTGAATTCATACAAGAAGGAAGAATGGTGGCTACCAAGGGTTAAGAGTAGGGTGGAGTGGGGAAAGCATTGGTCAAAGAATACGAAATTTCATTTATATAGGAGGAGTAAATTCAAAGATCTATTGTACAACATAGTCACTGTTATTAATAACAATGTATTATATTCCTAAATGGCTAAGAGTATATTTTATGTTCTTACCACAAAAAAATGACAAGTATGTGAGATAATGCATATGTTAAATAGCTTGGTTTAGCCATTCCACAATGTATATATATGTAAAACAAGTACATAATAAATACATTTCAATTAAAATGTATTCATTTTCTTTCAAATAAAAGTAAAGTTAAAAATATACAATTTAAGAAAAATTATTTTGGTAAATGGAGATGTTATGGTCATAATTGATTAGCATGGAAATTATTAATGATTCCACAGTAAAAATAAAATCATTTTGGGAGCAAAGTTCTTGGGAGAGTTAGGGCATATTTGAACTAAAACATGAATGTATGTTTGGAGTGGTAGGTTGGACTTATTTTAGAGGTTTATTCACTGTGATGTAAACAAGGAAGATTACATAATTTTTAAAAAAAGTAGTTTTGTAGATTTGGCATTATGTCGTATAGAGAATTTCTGCCTGATTGCTTCTATTTCATTAAGACTCACTATATATAAAGCTCTTAGAACAGTGTTTGGCCCTGGGTAGGTGTAACTTAATTGATAGTTATTAATATTTCTCAATGAAGTATGAAGTAAAGTCATCCACTGAAAATAACAGAGAGGGTGGAAAGGTGTGAGAAAAAAATAAAATAATCATAGTTTGGAAGTTACATTTCTTTACTTCAAGAGGTATTCTTTTGTCTTTTCTTTTAAGGAATCTTATTTGTGTGACTCCATTGGTCCTTCTCTGATCCTGTATGATTCTGTCCCTTGCAAGGCACAGAATCATTGCTTACTGGCAAATTTTGAAGTAAATCACTGGACATGTATACTTTAGTTACAGTGGAGTTTCTTCTTGACAGTAACCTCTTTGAATTTAGCAGGCAATCTCCTAACGTAATTATGCTAAGTAAACTTAACTGGGCTAGGCTATTTTAAACTTGAGATCTGTCCTGGTCCATCACTATTGTGCTAATAATATTTTTATATCTGCCACACAATGAAATTTATTATGAGTAGACTTTCTCATTTGAGAATATTAAGCTTTGTCCTCCAACTTAGACTTCATCATGAACAAAGATGATGGGTTAGCTTCCATCTATTATTCCTTTGTCTTGTTGGTCACTTAGTTTAGAACAGAATCAAGGAAAAAAGGAAATGTTTAATTATTCTCCTCAGAGACTACTGTTATCCTCCTAAAGATTACTGGTTATGTAGTCTTGGGCAAGTTAATTAATTATATCTTTAAATCAATTTCCACATCAATTAAACATGGATAATAAGAGAACTGATCTCATGAGGTGGTTTGGGGCACTTATAATAATGATTAAAAGTCTGTTTTTAAATTATAAATGCTTTATAAATGCGCACTGTCTTTTGGAATATATGTCAAAAATAAGAATAGCAGCTAACTGAGTGAAACTGAGTACCAAGGGCAGAAAAATAATAGCACAGAAAACAGATCAGGAAACAGGAAAAGTATATTATATATACTTAGAGAATCTCAATTAGTTCGTTGACAGTTAGCCTCAATTGGGAAGTATTTCCTCAAGTAGCACATACAAAATTAAAAGCTGTTCTTTACTGCATTTCGAAAGTTGTTTGTAGGGATGGTGACAAGTTAAATGTGAAAATACTATTAATACTTAGATTTTCAATCAAAGTTGGCAATTTAACACCATGAAAATGACAAGATAATCTGCTAGGGTCCAAGTTGGATTCTATTGTGTTATTTGTTAAACTTAATGCCAAATATTCTTTGATGCAAACATTCATTGAAATTGGTAGAAATCTATGACTTGTTTGCTAAGGGAGAAAGATTTAATTTGCAATGGCTATCACAATGTTTGAATGGTGAGAAAGTCATAAAAGCACAATAAGTGCATTTTTAAAGTTTTTATCCTTATCTCCTCTCCCCTTGAAAAGAAAGAAAATGAGTAGACATGAGAGAAACGAAATGAGTAGACATGGCATTTCAAGTAGAGGGGAAACTTATTTCAAGTAGAGGGCAAAATCATGAAGATAAAAGTAATGAAAATTATTTAAAATATATAATTGAATATATGGGGCAGAGTCAACAGGTCAAAGTAAGTAAGCTTGAGGTTTAGTCCACAAAAGGAGTATTAATTTTAGTCTTAAGGTGATGGAGGAAACAAAGTAAGATGTTAAATAGAGAGTAGTATGAAAAGGTTTGTGTTTTAGAAATTTGTTTATCTTTATTCTTTATTTTTGACAGAATAGAATGAAAGCCCATAAGACTCATGTAAAGGCAGAGAGGACTTTAGAGGTTATTACCACAAGTTGGATGAGACTGGAATGGAGCCTGATTATAGTAAGTTGTCTTATTCTTCAATTTAGGAAAATTACATATTCCTACTCATTGCCATGTGAATGGAGTAAAAGTGTGTCACTTCTGTGAACCCTTTAAGTGTCAATTAGATACATCCTACTTTCTCCTACTCACTTCCTTCTGTAACAAAAACAGTATGTCCCAAAAAAGGACTGATTCTTCCCAAAGTACCAAATGTGAAAACATATGCAACAAAAGATACAGGTATCCACTAGCATCTGAGGATGTCTAACATGAGAGAAAAAGAAATGCTTGCTGTCAAAGGCCACTGAGATTATTAACTCCGTAATATTTTGAGGAAATACACTTAAAGCAGCAGCAATAGGGGTGAAGACAACCTGGATTAAAAGAGATATAAGCAGATGATTGAAAGGAATGCACAAGAAAAATGAAAGATAATTCTCAATCATCTAGGTGAGTAGCTAACCACTATTAAAGTGCAGGAAATATACTCATTTAATTCTCAAAATAATGTTGAAACACAAATACTTTATTTACCCCATTTACAGGTAAAATAACTTAGAGAGTCTGTCATAGATCAAACTAGTAGTTCTCAGGAAAAAAATGATGGTAATATGATACTCCATTATTAATGAAAGAGGAGGAATATTTTGTGAATAAAAATGAATAGTAGAAGACTATTCATTAAATGGGATTTTCTCAGTTGGAGTAGCTGCATCCCCAGCTTAAGCATACTCAATTGGTCCATGCTGATATGGTTTGGTTCTGTGTCCCCACCCAAATCTCAATAATAATTGTAATTTCCACGTAACAATGGAGGGACCTATATTACTCATATGTTGAGAAAGGGAGATGATTGGATCATGGGGGTGGTTTCCTCCATGCCATTCTCATGATAGTGAGTTCTCACAAAATCCGGTGGTTTTATAAGGAACTCTTCCCCTTCTCTCTCTTCTCTCTCTCCTGCCACCATATGAAGTTCTCTGCTTCCCCTTCTGCCATGATTGTAAGGTTCCTGATGCCTCCTCAGCCATGCAGAACTGTGAGTCAATTAAATCTCTTGCCTTTATAAATCACCCAGTCTTGGGTATATCTGTATAGCATTGCAAAAATGAACAAATATACATGTCTTTGTTACATCCAAAGATTTATTTAGACTAAAGCCATTGCTACAATCAATAACCCAAAATTTAAAGTTGCTGTTTCTCCTTCTACATTTCTTGGAACAAATTTCTTTTCATGGTTTAATTTTGTTTCCACTAATTGTTTAGAATATGGTTATTAGCAATTTAGAGATAATGATCACAGAAGAAGATATATAAACTAAAACTTGTTGAAGATAATTTTACTGGCTCTATTTAGACCTGATGTCCATCTCCTGAACTAATTACTGTGGACTGGGGAATAACTGACAAGACCTGTACAGCTAGGAAATGTGCGAAATAATGAAATGGAGCATCCCTTGAGAACTAGTTAAAGTTATGAAAGGTTACTATGAAAAGTAAGAAAGGGCTAGGAAAGATAAAGTACAAAAGGTGTCACTATAGACAACAGTTGCTTGCAAATTTATTGTGAGCCTTATGTGATATATCCAGTGACAGATACATTGTTGGGGCTCAGAAGAAAGCCCTGGATTGAAGCTACAGGTTTTTAAATTATGGGCAGATAGATGGCAATTAAAGATTTAGGTCTTTCTGTACTATTTTTTTCATTTTTAAGTGAATTTTAGATTCCTTTGATTTTCCAACTTATATTTCTGTAGACATTATTATTTAAAAATTAATTTAAAGAAATAATAAGTAATTAATAAATAATACTGATTTCAATTCTTTTGGATATGTACTCACAGCAGCATTTCTGGATCATATGGTAATTATCTTATCTTATTTTGTTGTGGAAACTCCATCAAAGACTGTGTGTGTGTGTGTGTGTGTGTGTGTGTGTATCAACATCAAAGAATATGTGTAAATATTATCTCCCTTATTTTTTTTCATAGCACTGAGATTCTTCAAGTATCAGACCATGTCTTGGCAATGAGGCAGAATAAAAGTATCATCCTGTACCATGATATGAAAAAAAAATAAAATAATTTCAGGAAAGCATGTTTAAATTTTATGAACCCGAATACCTGCTCAAACACTGTTTTAAGCTATTATGAAGAAAAAAATAACTAAGAATAACCACCCACCTTTTACGAAATTCAGCTTTTATTATGCATTTAAAAAACAGAAAAAAATCTGAAGCTTAACACCCAAACTACTTCACAAGTACTTTTACTGTGAGGTCTAGTACAATAAATCTTTGTTTCCTTTAACCTAAATGACAAGGAGTGTGTAATAATTGCATGCTGTTTTAAAGCAAAGTGATATTGTCTTGAAACATTCATACATTGTTAGAATTGGCACAAGTGAAGTTTATTTTACCAGGTTGGCATATGGCAGAAAATAAAGGATTTAGTACTGTGAACATGCTAAACAATGTAAGTGTTCTAGAAAAGGTATTCTAATAAACAGAAATATTAGGTTTGGCGCAAATATAATTGTGGTTTTTGCCATTGAAAGTAATGGCAAACACTGTAATTGCTTGTGCATCAACCAAATACTGTCTGTCAAGTTAGGAATTATTCTAAACTTTCTGAATGAATTATATCAAAAAATCATTTTTGAAGAGCCCTGTGAACAAATAATATAAATATTAATTCAATGTTGATAGAAGAATTTGTTCCAAAAGCTCTCTCAACATAAAACTTCCCTTGAAGTTTTGCAGAGCATACATGTGCAATGCCATGGCTTCTATACTTAACATAAATATTCTCATTATTCCTTCCAAGTCTCAGTAATGTGCATACATATCTAGCTTTCTTTCTTTACATCCACACTTTTGTTTTTGTTTACATCTACTTTTAATTGTCTCCTTTAGTCATTCTATATACGACCATCAATTTAAAATAACTAAAATAAAAAATGATTAAAACATCAACAAGAACAATCTAATCCTTTTATTGACTTAAAGTACATAGATATTATATATAGTCTAGTGGGTAACAATTACAACATACATTTGCAAAATCAATTATTTTCGTAGAGTAGCATCTTTATTAATATTTTATCTGAGAATTTGGTGAAATATATACTATGCTAACAATAATTCTTTCTTGTTATTGTAGCATTTGCCTTTTAGTTTTTGTTATTATTAAAGGTTCAAGATGAGACTGAAGAAAACTTTTGAAATGGATATATTATTCACCAATATTTAACTTTAAAGAAAACAATTGCATTTTAAAACTTGGTAGCTGAGTGTTCAATTAAAAAAAATGAATTGTGATATGACATCCCACCCTGAAGAAGAGTAAGCAACTTACGATGATTTTTTTTCCATGCTGAGATATAAATAGGCTAACAAATATTGAATATTTAACATCAATATTTTAAATATTTTAGTTTTATTTTTCAAACAAATATAATTCATGGATATCTATCCCCATCAATTATTCCAGCTATAGTTGAGGAATGTGAGGAGTTTTCAAAAATACTTTATTTTCTAGATCTTCTTTATTATTTTCTTGTGTCTTATAGGCTATAGAGTATTGAACAGAAGGCATATTACTGAGACCAATAAAAACTCTACTTATGTGTGAATATCACTATCACTGCAGTTTTTTTTTTTTTTTGAGACAGAGTCTCCCTTTGGTAATCCTGGAGTGCTGGAGTGCAGTAGTATGATCATAGTAGCTCAGCCTCAGCTTCCTAAGTAGTTAGGGCTACATGAATGCAGCAGCACACCCAGAAAATATAATACATATTTATTTTTTACAGAGATGGGATCTTGCTGTGTTGCCCAGGCTGATCTCAAACTCCTGTTCTTAAGCAATTCTCCCACCTCACCCTCTCAAAGGGCTGAGATTAAAGGCAAGAGCCACTGTGCCTGGCTAATAATTACTTTTTAATAATGAAAACTCAAATTAAAACAGAATAATATCATTGAGAAGGTAATGAAAAGATTAAGAAACATCTAATTTTGGTTATGCTATAAACCAATTATATTCCATTATGTCCCACTAAATAGCTACAGGAAATAACATAAAATATTATAAACTGTTTAAGAAACAATAGCTATTAACTTAAAGTGTTACAGCCTAAAGACCTATAAGAAAATATACCTATGCTTATGTTCTATTTGACATTGATCTACTTTAATATTTCCCTGAGAGAGTCTGGATAAAGTTAAATCCAATTGTTGTAGGATTTTCACATAACTAGGCCTAACTGCTAAATTGGTATGTCTCTCCAAGAAAATTGATACAATTAGTAAATGGCTCACTCCAGGAAATGAGAAGCTAGGCCCTATGAGTAAATTGGTAATTTAGAAACAAAGATTCTAGGGGAAATAAGTATGTAAACAAAATTTCAAATAAATCATAAAAACAAAACAAAACTATAAACTCTTAGCCACCAAGTACATTATGCTGGTACTGCCAAAGGAAAAAAAAGAGACACATTCCCTCTTATTTCACTGAAAACTAGCATGCAATATGGCCACTATAATGTAATCTCTGTCAATGGATGCTGAAATAACAACAGACTCCAGGGGAAGACGTAACTGTCCATTAAGAGAGAGCAGTGGAGTTTCTATTCCAGACGGAGGAGTGTACTGTCAGGGGAGCAAAAGAGAGAGGGCAGGGTAGGATATGAAAGGGAAATGAAAAGATAGGGAGGGGAAGAAAGAGAGAGAAGAAGAGAAAGAGAAAAGAGGGAGAGAGAAGTCTAGAAAGGAAGAACAATGATGTTTAACAAAAGACTGCTGCCCCTGCCAAGAGCAACCATACCTCTCACAAGGTCCACAATAACAGATAATAAAGAAGCAGAATCCCCCAATCAGTCATACAGGAGAATATCAGAAATACTTAGTAAAAAAGACATTATTTTTCTTTTCAGTGAGCATAAGTTCACCTGGGCATTCCTGGATTTTTTTTTCTCTTTATGGCTGGGATAGACTGTGCTGAACTTAGTAGAAACTATAGATTTTATATCAGCATGTTTCGGCTACAGTGAATTTGAGTGATTAAAAGTATTAATATCCTAACTGTGCACATAGGTGCAAAGCAGGTTCGGTGTGAGCTGGTTACCAATTTTTCTGAGTTCAGTGAAGCAGAACACCTACATACAAGTTATAGGAATCAGAGTCATTACCTACAGATGGGCATCAAGGGATACAAGAAGCCTAGGATTGGTAAACATTTGGTCTCCATGGCCCAGAAAAGCCACCCAGGAGAGGAACGGAGTCTCATTTACAGGTGCTCCATTTGAACAGCAGCTGAGGGACCCTGGAAAGCAGTTGCTTTAGGTTTTAAAACCTGAGGAACATTCCTACTAGGCATAAGCACTGAAGGACATACTGTTTCTAGGAGGAACTAGAATAGTCCCAGTCAGTTTCTCCCTGTCTCAGGATGTTGCATTCCCACCACAATCAATGGTTATTCTTGAGAACTACAAAACAAGAAAGAGAAAAAAACTGGGTTGATCTAAGGCCCCACAGATAATTTTTCCATGACAGGAAATAAGGTTCTAACAAGCATTTATTATACTTAATTCTTGAAGAAAAATAATACTGATTGTATATCATTGAATATAGAAGTTCGGCTCTGTGGAATAGAATTGACAAAATGTAAAATTATTTATAAAAGCGCCAATATTATTGTCTTCAAAAGGAGTTATAACAGATATTTTGGCCAAAGTGATTGTGGAAATAGTTTGTCTATAGACAGTTGACAGCAAAGACCCCAAATAGCATTATCTCTAATAGTGTACTGAACAAAATACAATTATAAAATTTATGGTCAAAATAGTGTCTTGTTTTATTCTCTTTCCATATTTATATATTACCCAGAAAAGCTCATTTACAAAGACAGTCATATTTTTGGCATAGAAAGTATGTATAAGGGTTTCATAAGATACATTGAAATGCCTCCAAGTTGTTCCTGGCAAAAAGCATCCCAAATTATAAATTCTTCTCTCATGCATTTTGAGTTAAAATTATAAAAACAAATGTAAAAATAACATACAGTGAGTAAAATGACTTGCATTCAGAATAAAGAGAAAATTCTATGCTTCATTCTAAATCCATCCATAAAATTAAAAGATACTTGCAAGCAATAGGCACATTTTTTTAATCTTGTGTTGCTCACAATGACTAGCATCGTTACTTACTTGAATTAGAGGCTCCTAAAAAGTGAGTAATTTCTTTTTTACCATCATTGATTTATGTCTTTCCCTCTCTCCATACATATTTGAACATGATATACCATTAGAGTCTTATATATGAAGAGAAAAAACATACATATATATATCCCAAATACAAATAATATAGAGGCCAGAAAAGTGTGGCTTATAATCTATATATTTTGAAATTAAAGGACTTCATGACCAAAACACCAAAAGCATTGGCAACAAAAGCCAAAATAGACAAGTGGGACCTAATCAAACTCTACAGCTTCTGCACAGCAAAAGAAACAGTCACTAGAGTGAATCGGCAACCAACAGAATGGGAAAAAAAATTTTGCAGTTTACCCATCTGACAAAGGGCTGATATCCAGAATTTACAAAGAACACAAACAAATTTACAGGAAAAAAGCAAACAAGCCCATTCAAAAATGGGCAAAGGATATGAACAGACACTTTTCAAAAGAAGACATACAAGAGGCCAACAAAAAAAAATGAAAAAATGCTCATCATCACTGGCCATTAGAGAGATGCAAATCAAAACCACATTGAGATACCATCTCACGCCAGTTAGAATGGCGATCATTAAAAAATCTGGAGACAACAGATGCTGGAGAGGATGCGGAGAAATAAGTACACTTTTACACTGTTGGTGGGAGTGTAAATCAGTTCATCCATTGTGGAAGACAGTGTGGCGTTACCTCAAGGACCTAGAAATAGAAATTCCATTTGACCCAGCTATCCCATTACTTGGTATATATCCAAAGGACTATAAATCGTTTTACTATAAGGACACATGCACACGAATGTTCACTGCAGCACTGTTTACAATAGCAAAGACCTGGAACCAACCCAAATGCCCATCGATGATAGACTGGACTGGGAAAATGTGGCACATACACCATGGAATATTATTCAGCAATCAAAAACGATGAGTTTGTGTCCTTTGTAGGGACATGGATGAATCTGGAGAACATAATTCTCAGAAAACTGACACAAGAACAGAAAATGAAATACCACATATTCTCACTCATAGGCGGGTGATGAACAATGAGAACACATGGACACAGGGACGGGAGTACTATACACTGGGGTCAACTGGGGGGAATAGGGGAGGGACAGCGGGGGGTATCGGGGAGGGTTAGCCTGGGGAGAAATGCCAAATGTGGGAGAAGGGGAGGAAGGCAGCAAAACACACTGACATGTGTGTACCTATGCAACTATTTTGCATGTTCTGCACATGTACCCCAAAACCTAAAATGCAATAAAAAATAAATAAATAAATAAATAAAAATAAAAATAAATTGAATGAAAAAGAAAATTCTAAAATACTATGAACATTAGCATTGAGACTTAAATGATTTGAATGATTACAAGGCAGTATTGATTACATGTCTGTATTATGTGTTTTCTTCTCTTCATGAAATATTCGTCTGTGATTTTCTTGATAAACCAAGTGTTACATTGTTAAAAAAAAGAAATGATAAAAGACTCAGATGGTATCTTATGTTTAAGTTAATAATTTCCAAGGAGTGCACCATTGAAAACTAAAGCATCTGGAGCAATTTTTTGTATATAGGGTAATGAAAGGAAATACGTAGAGGCAGATGTAAAACCCAAGAGAATAGGGATCACTTATTTCCAGTGTTCTAGTAAATCAAACTATGTGGGCCAAGCCAATCCCCACAGAGTGTGTTTTAATTGGAATGATGTTAAAAGTGTACTTTGGGGAGATTTCACATCTTAAAGATATGTAGTCCTCTTATTCATGAAGAAAAATGTATCTGATTTTAATGAAGCCCCTTTACCCCAACTCAATAATGTTTTATATATTTTTAATATATGCTTTTGGACTTAGTATCTTTAATGTAATTTTAAGTATGCTCCCTATTTTAATAGCACACCTAGCATATTTGTCACTTTTCTAGAATCATGTTTAGCATTCTCTTCTATGTGAGAGAAATACTATATTTTAGTAATTTACTATGTTAAAATCGTTTTTAAGTTTTCCAAATTTAAATTAAAAAAGTTTTCAAATGAGGATATATTTACAATGTTAAATACATATTTTAGAAAATTTCATGATGTTGGGAAATAAAACTGAAAAATAATTTTAAAAGTCTTTTTCAGGCCGGGCGTGGTGGCTCACGCCTGTAATCCCAGCACTTTGGGAGGCCGAGGCGGGTGGATCACAAGGTCAAGAGATCGAGACCATCCTGGTCAACAAGGTGAAACCCTGTCTCTACTAAAAATACAAAAATTAGCTGGGCATGCTGGTGTGTGTCTGTAGTCCCAGCTACTTGGGAAGCTGAGGCAGGAGAATTGCTTGAACCCAGAAGGCGGAGGTTGCAGTGAGCCGAGATCGTGCCATTGCACTCCAGTCTGGGTAACAACAGCGAAACTCCATCTCAAAAAAAAAAAA
>CM052653.1:52563297-52620753 GCA_028533165.1 Leontopithecus rosalia | reverse complement strand
CTACCTTCTAAGAACTATGGAGCTGATACTAAAGCTGAGGAAGCAAATCTGTCATGGGTTTATTTACTTAAGCAGAATTATCTGAGTTAATAGTCTTACATCTTGAAATCAGAGATCTTTTTAAATAGAGCTATATGATAAATGCCCAGGAAGAAAACACACCATCCCAGATTTTATGCAAACAATACAAATAGTTCCCAGCTTAACTTACAGCTTTATCACTTGATGAGGTAATTGAAGAATCTATGAAAATAAAATAGTGTGATTTTAATCCTAGTGGAAGAAGGCAAAATAATGTTAGAATAAATATTTTGAAAAGCACAATAGAAAATAAACATTTGAACAAAAATATTTTAAGAATATGTTTAAAAAAACTCAAAGTTTTAATAAAAATTGGAAGAGGGCACAGAGGTGTTGGATTATTTTCTGAGAAGATAAATCAAATGACATAGACGGAGTATTCACTATCTCATTCTTTTTACTTTTGTATGTTTTTGAAGATATCTAAGCAACAAAAATAAATGCCTATTCTACTCCATTTGAAAGAAATATACTTACATTAATGAATGCATCCTCTCTTAAATTTACTTCTTAAAAATAAACATGCAAAATAACTTTTTAGATGTATGAGAATCATCTGATTGAAGTGGAAAACTTTCCAACATATAAAGACTGTGTCAATATGAGTAGCTGCTAATCCTTAGCACCCAGTATTAAAGGAAACTCAAAATCTCTGAAACATATTCTAAAATATGAAGTTACTCGGCCAGGTGCTGTGGCTTATGCCTGTAATCCCAGGCCAAGGTGGGTGGATCACTTTAGGTTAGGAGTTCCAGATCAGCCTGGCCAATATGGTGAAACCCTGTCTTTACTAAAACAACAAAAATTACCTGGGCATGGTGACATACCCCTATAATCCCAGCTACTTGGGAAGCTAAAACACCAGAATTGCTTGAACCCAGGAGGCAGAGGTGCAGTGAGCCGAGATCACACTACTGTACTCCAGCTTGAGCGACACAGCAAGACTTTATCTCAAAAAAAATTAGCACCATAAAATGTGAAGTTACTGTATTGGCATTACTGGGCAAATAGCCTTATAGGAGATTATAAAATGATGAATACAGGGGCTTTATAAAACAGACATAATTCAAACATTATTGTTCAAATATTTTCTTTCTGTTGTGTTTTTCCAAAACATCTAATTCATACAATGTTCTACCAAAAATATGTTGAAATGTTCAACTGTACTTGAATGTTGTTATTGTGACAGACTTAAATATTCTCTTTCAATATTATTTCTTAACCCTTATAATTACTTTTCAACAGTTATTTATTGCATCATGAGATACTCTTGATTATTATCATTAGGATTGTATATCTCTGGCTTAATTTGTCTACAATAAAAATATTTCATACTACCAATTTTCTTTAATTTTGGACTAGAAGTACTGTTTTTCTTATTATCATAGCATTACTGATAATTTCTTGAGAACCAAAAGGAAATTTTTAATAAATAATTTATGTACGTAAAAGGTGGGTTTGAAGATGGGACTGAGTTTCATTATCCTACCTCTCTCTTCTCTTTACTTCTAAGGTTCAGAATAAAATGTAAACACGAAGGACAAAAGACAAATGAGAAGAGCCAGCTTACTGACGACTGGGTAGCCCTCTAATACATTTTGAAGGAATGCAGAGCTCGGCTCACAATGCATAAGCAGGACCTCCAGAAGCCTTTCTCTAGAAATCAAGATTGTCAGCTTTGTAGAACAGACTGTAAGCTGAAGTATCCAATCAGCCACACACAGAGATGCTGGAAGAGAGTGTCTGAACTTTTCTCAGAGTGGCAAATCTTGTTAGTATTTATCACAGAAGTTGAACAAAAGATTGTGTTATACATACATATGAAGCAACATGAAAAAGACTATAATATGAATTTCTATCTTCAAGGCACAGTTAACAAAGCCACTTCATAAAATGTGCTGTCAATGAAATAACTTCATTGCAAAATTTCTGTTTCTCTTTGGTAACTTTAACTTTTGATTCTCTCTGCAATACCTTTAGTTTGCATATGCATACCCATGGAGTTTAAAATCACCTATCTACTATGGCTTAACCTCCCAAACATAACTGTATTCTTTTCTTGAGCCCTAGATAGTATCTTGATTAATAATTGAAGTCACACTACAATATCTTTTCAAAAACACTTTCCCTTCATATGTGCCCTTATCAGCAACAGCAAATCAACAGTTCATTGAATGGCTATCAGACCAGACAAATGTTCCAGGTACATGAAATAAGATGCTTAAAAAAAAAAAAGCAACAACAACCCCAAAAAAGCAAAAAAATCAAACATTTGGCCTTATGGAGTTTAAGTCATTATCGGAGAGATTAGAAAAATAGTTACTTTAGCAAAAATTTGAAGGAAGTGATAAAATAAGTCATTGCAATACTTAATGATGGGCACCTCAGGCAATTGCTCAAAGCTGTGGCATGACCACAGCAGCAGAGACAATGATGGCTGGGACAAAATGAAGGAGACAGAATAGCTGGAGAGAGATAATTAGTAATTTCTAATCAATTTCCATACCCTGTTTTACCTATCTAAAAGTTTATTATACATGTCCCCTTTCCTAAATCTGTACAATTGTTCTACATAAAGCTTCATCATCTTTTGGTTATTATTACCATTGTCTCTTTATTATGAGTGCAAGCCTTACTATAATAAATCTTCCACTGGAAACTTGCTAGAGCCTTTTAAATTAAAAATTTAAAATCAACATCCTTACTGACTTCTATAGTTCTAGTCTTATTCTCCTAATTGATCTACAAAAATTAAGGTAGAAGACACTTTCAAGTAACCACATCTGACTAATAGAAATGTCAGCTCAGAGAAAAACTTCAAGACAGCGCGTTATGGCCTCACCTTCTCTCTGAAGCCCTCTTCTGCTGTTGCTCAAGCTACTCTACCTTTTTCTCACTATGCTTCAGCCACTCCTATTTTGTTCAGGGTCTCAGACTTCCTTAACTCTTTTTCCATTCTCAAGCATGAGACATTCTTTTGTCTCATAGGAAGACATACTTCCTATGTTGAATGGCTTCTTTGTGCTGTATTCTAATTTTTTTCAAAGCACTGTTTAAAAGGCCACCTACTAAAGATATTTTCTCTGATTTCTTCTTCCTATGTAATCTAAATTAGGAATATCCTATTTCTTTTCAGAACACATTGTGTTTCCTTCAAACTACTCAGCAGAATTTGTAATTTTGCATTTATTTTTGTATCTGGGTAATTGGCCATTAAAATATAGGTCTTGAGGACACCTTTTGTATGTTTCCCTTACCCCTTTTTCTCCCAGAGCCCAGCATAGTATATATAAAGTGCTCAAAAAATATTTGTTCAAGAATTACTGAATAATATATTACTAATAATGTTTATTTCCTGATTACCTAATATGAATAAGCAATGAGTCAGATACATGCATACAGATCTAGAAAACAATTATACAAATCATATGTTACAGTGCCAATTTTTTAATTTATAACTTTTAAAATTCTGATTTAGAATCTTAAAAATTACCCTAAATCATAAAATTAATAAGATTCAGGTACAAATTAAACATAAGAAGTCCCACTTCTATTTCTTTCCTACACATTTCTTTCATTTTCTAAAATTACAATATTTTCTTCTTTTTCAAGAGAATGTAAGAATTAGTACTGATATCAAAATTAATAGAAAAATTTAAAAACATACGTTTACTGTTTTAAATTATTGTTCATATTAGATTTCATGCTAATGTACTGGCTTCTTAGTTCTGTTCAAAATTTAAGGTGAGTGAGGTCTCTTGGTTTGTGCCAAGAGACACATGTCACAGGAAACACCAAGAATCTCACATAAATAATTAAGTTACCATTAAGATTTATTGGTTTCCCTAGTAACCTACCTATTGCTGACACTGACAACCTAGAGACAGGCTGCTGCTCCTAAAAATGACGACATATTTCTTTGCTTTCAGAACCTTTTTGGCTTCTTTGCAAAACTTTCCAAGACTTACTGGATATTGACTGTCCACACTATTGTAACTTTCTTAAAATGTACACTTTAGTTAGTCCATCGTGTTTTCTCAGTGTGCTTTTCCAAAAAAAGAAAGAAAGAAAATATTTACATTTATTAAAATTGAAAGTTTATTTTTACATGATTCTGTTCTTTAAGCACCAAATTTATCTTGTCTGAAAAGCCAATAATGGGACACTTTCGTTCCTTGTGGATTGATATATCCTTATTGCTAATGGCGTGGGGTTTTTTTTTCTATAGAAAAAAGACATTTCAACCTTCACTTAATTGCCTTCTTTTCTTGAATTTGCAGCTATACCACTACATTCACATCTTTTACTCATCATTTCTTGAAGCTTTTATCATTAGTGTTTTAACTATAAAATGACAGGCATTATCAATCAAACAGTTTATTATCACTTTTTATGTCAACTGTATTAAATGCCACAGTCCAAAATATTTTAATATGTATGCAGCTTCATAAGTAATATCCAGGTCTGACTTTATATTTAGGCATCTTTATTAAATTGAGTTGTAGCCTATGTCCTCATCATGTTTCAGAGGATTCTGTTTGATGGAAATATCCTTCTTCTGGGGAAATGGATGTTCTAAAGAAGTTCCCTGAGAGAGAGCGTAATGATAAAAGAGTCATGAAATATGATGTCATTCTACATTATATGCTTCTTTTCGCTTGAAATGATTTGTCAGTCTTCAGATGTGGACGAATACTGAATTAGCGCCTAACATAGTTTAGGTAGTAAAACCCATCTTCTTCATGTGCGGATGCTTTGCCATGTTGGCAGAGTACCTCGCATGAATTCTTCCATGTGTGTTTAGAACAGACAGATAGAATAAGAAAACAGGAATCAGAAAACAGCCTTGCATTGTGAACTACTTATAGAAAGTTGAGGTTTTAATCTATGGCAGTCACTGTCATCTTTACTTATCCTAGTATGTGCCTTAAGCTGACTGTAATGAAAGGAGTGAGATATTAGCCTCATCCAAAAAAAAAATGGTGATAAAACCTTCTTATCCAGTTGCCCATCGTAACCACTATACTCTTTGATGCAGTGGTTAGGCAGAATCCAAGTAATCCAAATAGGTATTTGTAAGAAGGCCAAAATTTACAGCCAAATCTAGCAATTCTCAAGAGATGCTTAATTACTCACAGGTGACGTTTCTAGGCAACCACTTCACCTTCTGATTTCACTGCTTCAACTAAGTGTGGTGCTCAGTTGGCTCTATTGTTGCTGAATCTTAAAAGAGATGGCGAAATGCAGTATAAAGATTTATTTTAAATCAGTTGAAAATAGGGATTTAGGAAAAAAGAGTTTAAAATTCAATTCTGAATTGGAAGGTATGCAACCACATTTTAATAAACTTTCCCACGTAGTTTAAGAAATTATTTTTCGTGAGCAGAAATTTAGGATAAAATTTTAATTAAGAGTAGAAAGATTATTTGAAGAAAAAGTGTTATGTTTGAAATCATAAATACTTTAGACCTGATGCTCCAGATACCAGGATCAACAGGCTGTGCCACTGGGCGGACACAGCAGTTCTCACAGTTGCAGACCCCTGCTATTTCAATAGAATTGTCAAGGACCGTATCTCCTAAAAATATTACTCAAAGTTTCTGAAGCAGAATTACTATTTCTACATTGTCTTTAATTTGCAATCATCAGTTCTTGACCTTAGATTTAGAACCTGAAAGTTTTCCTGCTAAGAACTTGTTATCTCTTGCTCAAACTATGAATAATTTACCCATGACCATGCCCCTGATTTTAATTTTATAGGCTACATAATGTTTCAATACAATCTTTAGGCTATTTAATCATGCCCTTTCACATACCAGATTCCTATATTCTCATATCTGTAAGGGGATTAAAATTCATATTGACACTGTTCTTTGAAGTGGCCTATATGGAAGGGGCTTCCCCATATTTGATACCAAGGGTAAGGTCCATCCCCATGCTCTGCTGGATTGATAACTGCTTGATTGATTCCACCTCTAAAGCCCTTCCCTTAAGAAAGCTGGGTCAGTGAATCTAAAGGTCAGTTTTACACATGCTGAGCATCTATCCTTTGTGCTAATAATGTTCATAAATTGTGAATATTAGTTCAGTCATTCACTCATTAAGACATTCAACAAATACTAATTATCTACAGAGTGCCAACTACCATCAACAGTCTACTCAGAGTTTATTATCATAAGGGCACACCTGCCTTTATGTGTTATATTCTGGAAGGAAATGTGCGTACTCCTTTATTGTTGATCTTTAGATTCTTAGTCGTTAGCCAAGATGTAATATTATTTTTCTGTGCTAACTAAAGCAACATATTGAATTAGTTGAAAGGAGACTATCTCTGAATTTCCAGCTAACTGACTTTCCAGATTATCTAGCGCTTCTACTTTATTGTAAAATATTCCATGTTGTCTTTCTCACACCAAAGGTTTATGGTGTTATTTTGCTAGATGTATTCTGTATTTGTCCATTCTCACTCTGCTATGAAGAAATACCTTAGACTGGGTAGCTGCTAAAGAAAAGAGGTTTAATTGACTCACATTTCCACATGGTAGGGAAAGCCTCAGCAAATTGATAATCATGGAAGAAGGATAAACAAATACATTTTTCAAATCCAGGTCCTGCTGATGCAGAGGCAGGAAAGCTCTGCTCCTGTGGCTTTGCAGGTACAGCCCCACTCCTTTGCAGGGTACAGCCCCGCTGCTTTCATGGACTTGTGTTGAGTGTCCATAGCTTTTCCAGGAACATGGTGCAAGCTGTCAGTTGATCTACTATTCTGGGCTCTGGAGGATGGTGTGTCCCTCTTCTCACAGCTCTACCAGGCAGTGCTCCAGTGGGGACTCTGTGTGGGGGCTCCAACTGCACATTTTCCTTCCACACTGCCCTACCAGAAGTTATCCATGTGGGCTCAGCCCCTGCGTGAATTTCTGCCGGGATGTTAGGAGTTTCCACACATCCTTTGACGTCTAGGTGGAGATTCCCAAACCTCAATTGTTGGCTTCTACACACCGGCAGGCCCAACACCACATGTAAGCCATCAAGGCTTGTGGCTTGCACACTCTGAAGCAATGGCCTGAGCTGGCCCCTTTAGCCATGGGTAGAGCTCAAGCAGCTGGGACACAGGGCACCATGTCCCAAAGCTGCACAGAAGGAGGATGGCTGGGCCGGGCCCAAAATATTATTTTGTTCTTTGAGACCTCAAGTCCTGTGATGAGAGGTGGTGCTATGAAAGTCTCAGACATGCCCTAGAGACAATTGCCCAATTGTTTTGCCGATTAACATTGTGCTCCTTGTTTCTTATGCAAATATCTGCATCCGGCTTGAATTTTACCCCATAAAATGTGGTTTCTTTTTTATCACATCATCAGGCTGCAAATTTTTCAAACTTTTATGTTCTGCTTCCCCTTGAATGTTTTCATTCACCACAAAGAAATTTCTTCTGCCAGATACCCCACATCATCTCTGTCAAAAGTTCAAAGTTTCCTAGATCTCTAGGGCATGGGCAAAATGCTGCCAGTCTCTTTGCTAAAGCATAACAAGAGTCAACTTTGCTTCAGTTCCTAACAAGTTCCTCATCTTTATCTGAGACGACGTCAACATGGACTTCATTGTCCGTATCACTATCAGCTTTTTGGTCAAAGACATTCTACATTCTAGGAAGCTCCAAATTTAAGTACATTTTCCTGTTGTCTCCTGAACCCTCCAAACTGTTCCAACCTCTGTCTGTTATTCATTTCCAAAGTCACTTCAACATTATTGGGTATCTTTATAGAAGCACCCCACTATCTGCAGTACCAAATTACTGGATTAGAAAAATCACAATCTGTTTTTATTCATAACCTATTTATATTCATTTTATTTGGCATTGAAATTACAGAATAAGATCAAATTTATTTAAAAATAAAAATAAAAAGTATAAAAGCAAGAGTATCCTTTCCTATGGGAAAAAATGTATGATTTTTGGTGCCGTAATTTAAGATAAGCCCAAGAAATAATTGCACAAGATCTATAAAAGACTAAAACAAATTATGAACATCTTTAAAACATCTTCAGAATTGTTTCTCAAATATCTTTGACTCTAAAACCCACAGTATATAAAAAGGTGCTGTTAATTTAAGACAGTGAAATATTTGTCATTTACGTTTTTTCCTGCAAGTCTTGTATCACTGTAATTTAAGGTGTAGCATTAATTTTTAAATTATCACATAATAATTTGAAGTTAAATATCAAGAAACTACTTCAAAATAACTTTTTTTAAAAATTGTACTTTAGGTTCTGGGGTACATGTGCAGATCATGCAGGGTTGTTGCATAGGTGCATGCATAAGCTGGTGGTTTGCTGCCTCCATTCTCCCTTCATCTATATCCAGCATTTCTCCCCAAGTTATCCCTCCCCACCCTCCCCACCACTTTTAATCCATCTTGACTACAAATATGACATTCTTAGGAAGTACAATAGGTGAAGGAGTATATTTCAGACTTACTTTTAAGTAGACTTCTTGATTTAGTTAGAAAAGAAAGAAAAATAGTGGTCAAAAAATTTGAAAAATCTCACATGGGGCATTCTTTTATCGTGCATATTAATCTTATGAATAGTTTTAAAATAAAGAAAACTCTTTAACTTCGTTTATAACTCAGCATTCCTTATTATCTTTGACCATGGTTCCTGGTTCTACCTAGAAACTAACATCCCATGAACTAATGACCATGAAACATAGTTTTAGAAATGCTGAGCTACAAAATGCCTTTTTTATAAATCTATAGATTTTAGTAGGCTACATGAAACTTATTACCATGTATTACTATGCCAGTTGCAGAGGAAAATGTGTTGCTAAAGTAATAATATGATAGTGATCATATGCAATTTAGAATACTCTTCACAAAATGAGAATCTCAAAACCTCCAAGATTTCTCTATAAATGTTCACAAGTACAGCACAGGACACATATATTATTAAAGATTGATTAAAAATGTTTGGTCTTTTTTATTTCTGAATTTTTGGTTTAAAAGATATTGGGAAAGATTTTATTGTAAAATGCATGAAAGTGAGTTGGGTATTTTTCCTCCAATGACATAGAATGCCCTGGATATGATTTAGCATGGAGGCAGTAAATGTAGATGAGGCTTTAGCATAAAAGCACTAAGAGAAGTATGGGAAGTAGCGTGTTCAGACAGGGATCAGCCATGTACATCAATCTTTGCACCCTTCTCTGCATGCAAATGAAATTAATAAATGTAATGTTCACCAGAATAAAGGCATGCCTTTCACAACTATAAATTTTATACCATCAGTTTTCAATGAAGAGAATATAAATATGCCCACTCTCAAGTCAGAAAGATCCAGGTTGATGTAAAGTGCTTGCCAGAATATGCATCCACTTGAACATAGCTACAGCTGTTGTCACATAATTCATATTCTTAATGCAGGACTTGGCACAGGTAGAATTTTTTTTTTTTGATGAGAGGACACATCAGAGCTTACATTCCAGGCAATAGTTTTTTGATGGATAGTATAAAATGAAACTACCCTTTGCATTATGGTGAACCATTTAAATGTCCAGGAATGGACACTTACTATCATCAATATATACACCTCATTGTAGATTTATTTTACTTATTGGCAGCAAGCCCAATTCATATTATTACGTGGATTTTAGGTTAAAGCTAATTTTAAATGGAAAATATACACTTCCATATCTTATTTTATATTATGTTATGGTGTAATATTAATATACAATCACCATATAAAACTCTACCTTAAAAATTGGTAAAAATAAATATGAGGATATTTATATGTATATATGTACTACTATGTATACATATATACATATATGTATACCCACAAGCATATCCACATGACTCATGCATTTTGCCTCACATTGAAAATTATAGTTTTGGAAGATATTTTACAAACAATATTCACAATGGTCTTACCATAAGCTGTTAACACAACTAAATTTAAGCTAAAAATGATCTATATTGGAAAATCACCTATGTTGTAAAATCATCACCTAATAATCATGTATAGGAAGCAAGGGAAGGTCAAAGAACATTAGAAACTCTGAAACAGGAGAGGTGATTTCGATGTAAGGAAGTTTTAGAGATCTCAGAAGAATGAGCCCATGGATTTACGCTTCAGTTTTGCATCACTAATACTAGTAATTTACATGTGTATATTTCTTCCAGTCTTCCTATCAAATGATATATTCTCTTCTATGTTTATACATTTTTATTCTTCATAGGCTGATATGGTTTGGCTCTGTGTCCCCACCCAAATCTATTCTTGAACTGCAATCTCCACAATCCCCACATGTCAAGGAGGGGAACTTGTGGGAGGTGATTGGATTATGGAGGTGGTTCCCCTATGCTGTTATCATGATAGTGAGTGAATTTTCGTAAGATCTGATGCTTTGGTAAGGGGCTTTTCCCCACTTCCCTCATTTGCTCTCTGTCATCTGCCAGCATGTAAGATCTACCTTTGCTTTTCTCTTGCCTTCCACCATTATATTAAGTTTCCTGAGGCCTCCCCAGCCATGCAGAACTGTAAGTCAATTAAACCTCTTTCCTTCATAAATTATCTGGCCTCAGGTATGTCCTGACAGCAGTATGAGAATGAGCTAATACAGTAGGCATTTATTGTTTTACTTAGTTTCTGTTTCTTTATAACTTCAGTTAAAATTGCCACAGCATAGCATCTTCTAGCTTATGCATGATTTAGTTTCAACTTCTACCAATGCCTGATTAATTTCATATTTCTCAATTCTTTCCTGAGAATGAAAAAGTATTATACTTCAGTTTATGGGTTCACAATATACAATATCTTAATGATTAACTACTCTAATGATGGTGGCAGTGACCTATCTGGATCAACCACCATGGGGATGCCAGCTCAGCAGGGGAGGCATGGCTGGGGTTGTGCACTTCACTGAGCTGGCAGGAGCCATGGGAACTGGGAACATGTGGGATCCCTGCCCCCTACAGAGTTGGCAACCTGGGAGTCCTATGCTCCCAGGTACACTTGCAGCTGCCTAGCTGTGACTCTAGACCCAGGCATCCCTGCACTCTCAGGGGCCCAGGAAGCCCCTGTCCTCACAGCCTCAGAAGTCCCTGATCCCACTCCCTGGCCTCTCCCTGCTCCTGCTGCCTGCTCTGATTTTGGAGCAAAGTTGGGGCCAAGCTTCGGTGCTGTCATGATCCAGCCAGGTGTGCATGTACTTGGTGCAACACTCACATACCAGCCCCCTGCTGTTCTGGTCCCTTCAGACTCTGGGTGCCAATGAGCATGAGGGGTAGGCCATGGGATTCTGAGGCCAGCTCAGCATGGGCTTGCAAGCACTCCTCGACACAAACAGCCTGGGTGCCATGGATGGCATATTAATGGCAGCAGCAAGACAGGTTCCTGGTGGAAAGGGGCAGGGTCCCAGTGAAATCTCACCTTTAAGCCAGGGATGGCATGAAGACTTGGGGCTGGGTGGCCAGTTACAGGTGGATTCTTCAGCCCAAAGTGAGAACTTATGATGTTTTTTTCCAGGGCCACCATGGCCACCCATGGACAAATAACAACCCACTTCTCCCTTTCGAAACTGTAAGAACCGCAGACTCAGCCAGACTCAGACAGATGTAAGGTTGACCTGCCTGTGGAAAAGGGCTGCCCACTAGTAGTCTTGTCTCCACTGAGAGGTGGTCACCCACTGGGACAACCTGCCTGTGGAAAGGAATTATCCACTTTGGGTCTCCTGAGATCTGTTTTGTTGCTCAGTGAAGCTCCTCTCCACCTTTCTTATCTTCCAGTTGTCTACATACCTCATTCTTCTTGGATGCAAGACAAGAATTTGGGACCCACCAAATGGCAGGACTGAAAGATCTGTAACACAAAGAGGGCTAACACATGCTCCCAGCTCACAATTTCATGGGTGACAAGAAGGAAAGAAAAACTTGGCCATTCTGGTAGCCTAGACCTCAGGATTCTCCGAGCAAAGGCTGTAATATGCTGTAACACCCTCTTTGGGGCTCTGTGGTTCCTGGCATCTCTGGGCTTTGGGGCACTATTGTGTTCCCTAGTCCACAATTGGTGCCTGCAGCAAAAGTCACTTGTACGTCTGGGCCAGCTGCAGCATCACCCAGAGCCACACCTGTGCCAGTGCCTGGAGCTACCTACCCCACTGCAGCCAGCGCACCTATCTGTGCACAGTTACTGGATTCGATGCTCACTCACTTGCACAACCCTTGCTACTCTGCACATGGGTCACTTTTGGCAGGCATGGGATCTGGGCCGGTAGAAATGGCTAAGCATAGCCTGTCAGGCCAAGAGGGTGATGGGAGCCCAGCAACAAAAGCAAAACCCAAGAGGAGGCACTGCCAGCCACAGGGGTTTCTAACAGGTGAAGCGACACTATCAAGATCCCATGAAACTAACACAGCTTGGGTCACCTGTGTTCCCAATGTTCGGTCATTTATGATTGTGAAATCCGGTCATATGGCCTGTACAGAAGTACTCTAGATGGGAATCAACAGTTGCACTGGTATCTCTGAGAACTCTTCATGATGTGTCAGGCTCCATAATTAGCATGTGAACTATAAAATATAATTATTTTCTGCTATAATTATATTCTGAGTTGTCTATACAGTATTTTCTAACTAAAATATGATGACTCTGTTTAACTACATATTAGGTAATACCCTCTGAAATACAGATTTCAGACAAATATTTAAGTACCTCTAGCATAGACAAAAGAATTTACCTCACCTACATATTTTATTCTGAGGTGTTACTTTGTTACTGCTACGATAATATTTAAAATTCTTTTTAGTAAATGTTTTCTGGATGCGGCAGAATTTTTATGAAGTCTGTGTAGATTAAATGAATTATAAACAAGTGGTACCTGTACACCAATCAACTTTATTTGTTTAAAGAAAATATACTATTTACATGTGTAAGCTCTTGTGAGCTTTCCCTGATTTTCTCTCACCTATGGAGTGATCAATGTTCTGAGTTTTTTATATATAATAAAGTTTTTTTGCTTTTCTTTGCAGTCTTATCACATATTTCATGTACTAATAAAGTATACTGTATTTTAAGTTTTTCTTCTTCATAAAATTGTAAGCATATTACACAAACATTTTTAAGCTTAGCTTTTTGCACTTAACATTAGGTGTCTGAAATATATTTACGTTGCTGAAGGTAGTTCTTGTTAAATTTCTACTGCTGGTATTCCACTGAACAAGTACACCAAAATGTTTGTTTGTCTATTCTAAGATTGATAGACATTTTAGTACACTTTTGTACTTTGCTATCACAAAAAAATGTAGCTATAAGTAATTTTGTATGTATCTCTTCACAGATTTTTGCAAGTTTTCTCTAGGACATACATCTCTCTGTATATAACCTGAATCCTTTTCAGATGATTTAAGACTTCCAGTAGGAGTGAAACGGCTGTCTTAAGATACAGGCATCATGAACTTTACTATATAATGTGAATTTTTTTCCCAAAATGCTGTGCTAATTTTCCCTCATGCTATCTGCCATAATGTTTTTCATTTTCTACTTTATTGTAAACACTTGATCCTATTAGGTTTTCTATTTATATATGTTTTTATTTGTTTTTATGTATGTATTTATTTATTTTTATTATGTATGCACATTCATTTATACTGTGTATTTAGTCACCACTAGAATCGGTAAAAGTAGTATTTTGATTAGTTTGTTTCTGTTATTGTTGCATTTATCTGATTACCAGTGTGAGTGATTACTTTTATTTTTAGGGTTTTTTGCTGTTAGATTTTTCTCAGAACTTTTGTTTATCTTTCCTAATTATTTGCCTTTGTTAATATTTGTTTAGGATGTTTTCTAACATTTACATATACCTATCTACTCTCAGCTATAAAACTAATTACTCCTTACCATCTGTGGTTTGTCCTTTCATTTTTTTTTGCAATACTTTAATAAAAATATTTTCTTAATTTTAGCGAATTAACATGCATCAGCCTTTTCTTTTGTGATTTGCTTTCTCTGTTTCTTGCTTAACACACGCTTTTTGAGATATCCTCTTACACCTGTCAGAATGGCTGCTATTAGAGTCAGAAAACCACAGATATTGGTGTGGACAGGGAGAAAAGGAAACACTTAAACATATCTTTGGTGGGTATGTAAATTAGCTCAAACTTTATGGAAGACATTATTGAGATATCTCAAAGAACCAAAAATAGAGCTACCATTTGACCCAAATCTTACTACTGGGTATCCACCCAAAGGGAAAAAAAATGTATACAAAATGCACCTGCACTCGCACATTTGTTACAGCACTATTCACAATAGTAAAGTAATGGAACCAACCTAAGTGTCCATCAATGCTTTACTGGATAAAAAAATATATGATACATAAAATACACCTGCATAGTATTCTGTGATGTGTATATATATATATATATATATATATATGTATTTAAATATGTTATTTACATAAAAAAATATATATATGTACCATTGTATGTCTACACATACCCATTGTTGGGCTCCCCCTTTTAAGTTATAGCATGTTATACTTGATTTTCTGCTTAGGAGAGAGTTATTTAGGGTAATGACCTCCAGATTCATGTATGTTTCTGTGAAGAACATAATTGCAATTTTGAACACCTGCATGTATACACACACACACACACACACACACACACACCAGGTGTAAAAAATCCAAGTGTAAAAAAGAATGTAACATGTCCTTTGTAGCGACATGGATGAAGCTGGAGGCCATTATCCTAGGTAAACTAACTCCTACGCAGAAAATCAAGTATTACACGTTCTAACATAAAATTGGGAGCCCAGCAATTGGTACATGTAGACATAAAAATGAAAATAGTAGGCTGAACACTGTGGCTCACACCTGTAATCCCAGCACTTTGGAAGCCCAGGGCAGGACGATCATGAGGTTGAGATATCCAGACCATCCTGGTTAGTGTGGTAAAACCCCATCTCTACTAAAAATCCAAAAATTAACTGGACATGGTGGTGTGCACCTGTAGTCCCAGCTACTCAGGAGGCTGAGGCAGGAGAATTGCCTGAACCTAGGAGGTGGAAGTTGCAGTTAGCCCAGATCTCACCAGCCTGTTGACAAAGCAAGACTCCATTTCCAAAAAAAAAAAAAAAAGGATATAGTCATCACCAAGGACTCTGAGATGGGGCTGAGAGTTGAGAAATTGCCTATTAGATACAGTGTTCAATGTTTTGGGTGGTGGGTACATTGGATGCCCAATGTCCACCATTGCATAATATGCCAATGTAACATACATGCACATGTACCTCCAAATTTAAATTTTTAAAAAGATATGCTTTTATATTCCTAGCTCATATAGATATTTTCCTATATTGCATATTAAAGTATTTGACATTTACTTGTTAACATTAAGTCTTTAATCTACATGGAATTAATTTTTTATATGTTGGGACAAAGTAGTCTAGTTCCTCTTCTTTCATTTATTGATTACTAACAGTCAAAACCAAAAAACTTTGTTCAATTTAGTATGTCCTGAGTTTTTATTATGTTTCATTAATCACTGTATATTGAAATTCTCTTCTATGTTGGTCAATGTGTTTATTTTCCTTTACATTATTTTAAAAAGAAAGAAAAAGAAATAAATGAAAAGAAATTGAAGAAATGAAATTAAGAAATTAAAAAGAAAGCAAAAGAAATTAATGAGTGTTGGAGATACTCAGATGGAAAGTCCACAAGATGACCAAAGTTTTATGAACAACTGGATTCAAATATTCTAACAATGACCTTAAAACCTGGTTTATATGGTTTGACTATGTCATCACCCAAATCTCATCGAGTTGTAGATCCCATCAATCGCATATGTCATGGGAGGGTCCTGGTGGCATAGAATTGAATCTTGGTGGTGGGTCTTTCCCATGCTGCTCTTGTGATATTGAATAAGGCTCATGAGATCTGATGGTTTCACAAAAGGGAATTCCTCTGCACATGCTCTACCTTTGGCTGCCACCATGTAAGATGAACTTTTGCTCTTCCTTTGCCTTCCTCCACAATTGCGAGGTCTCCCAAGCCATGTGGAACTGTGAGTCAAATAAACATCTTTTTCTTTGTAAATTACCTAATCTTAAATATGTTCTCATTAGTGGCATGAGAATGGACTAATTCATTGGTCATACTTCATCACTCGATTTTTCTTTGCTCTGTTTCATACTCTAAGATGACTCTCTCTACCCTGTCAGCTCCCAGGGGATTCACTCTTTCCCAAAGTTTCAGTAAATATACTGGCTTTGTGTGATTGGTTCAAATAGAATCACATGCTAATTTCTGATCAAAGCTAAGGAATATAGACAGTTGGTGGGTTTGGGATGTGCCCATTCTGAACTAGGATTGAGTTGAATCTTATTCAAACCACTCAAACTAAAATCAAGGGAGAGAGTTGTTCAAACTGCCACTGATTACCCAAAGTAACTTTTAGATATATTTTAACATTAAAGATGATATTTTTATAAAATTTGTATAAATAGAATCATTCAGTATGTAATATTTTGTGTCTACCTATTTTGTGAATTGAATTGATACTATTGGAAATTGTAGTAGTTAACTAATTTTTATTGCTATATAGAATTGCATTGCATGAAAATATAATAAAATATTTTTTCTACTCTTGGTAGATATTTATTTAGTTTTAAATTTAAGGCTACTCAGAATCATGTGCTTATAAACATTCATGAGCTTTTTTTGATTATGCATGTTGGTGTGCTTTTTTTTTCCTGAGTATCTACGTAAGGTTCGTATTGCTGAATTATAAGATATAAATATGTTCAGCTTTATTAATTATTCCTAAAAAGTTTGCAAAAATAGTTCTATCAATTTATACTTCCAGTGTTCATGAAAGTTGTTCATATCTTTGCCAACTCACTAACATCTACATCGTCGCTTTATTTTGAAATTTCCTCATCGTAGGTGAATATAATTCATATGCTTACTGACATATGGATATTTTCTTTCTTTCTTTTTTTTTTTTAGACGGAGTTTTGCTCTTGTTACCCAGGCTGGAGTGCAATGGCGTGATCTCGGCTCACCACAACCTCCGCCTCCTGGGTTCAGGCAATTCTCCTGCCTCAGCCTCCTGAGTAGCTGGGATTACAGGCACGTGCCACCATGCCCAGCTAATTTTTTGTATTTTGAGTTGAGATGGGGTCTCACCATGTTGACTAAGATGGTCTCGAGCTCTTGACCTCATGATCCACCCGCCTCGGCCTCCCAAGTGCTGGGATTACAGGCTTGAGCCACCGCGCCCGGCCGGGTATTTTCTTTTATCCAGTGAACGGTAACATCTTTCCCCATTTTACTATTGGGTTGTTCTTTTCTCATTGATTTGTAAAAGTTTTTTGAAGTTGTCACTCATCTCACTACTGCCCTGTTCATTTTGTTTTTATTCTTTGTTCCCTAAGCCTATTACATTGGTTGGTTTTTAATGAATGGCTTCAAACTCACACATTTTTTGGAATCATAAGTGTTCTGTTAATTCTACTTAGTAAATTTTTAATCTCATACAGTGTAATCTTCATCTCTAGATAGTTGATTTAAATGGTATCCGTATTTTCCATATCATTACTTAATTTTTGAACATATGAAATATAATTATAATAATTGTTATAGGTCTTACCTTTTTTTTGGTAAGTAAATGCATCTTTAGTTGGACACTTAACCTTGTAATATGAGTACAGTTTACATTCTGAGCTTTTTAAAATTATTTTTATTTAATTATTATTATTATTATTTTTGAGGCGGAGTCTTGCTCTGTCTTCAGGCACCAGGCTGGAGTGCAGTGGTGCTATCTCAGCTCACTGCAACCTCCTGGGTTCAAGGAAGTCTAACTGCCTCAGCCTTCCCAAGTAACTGGGACTACAGTGTGCACCACCACGCCCAGCTAATTTTTGTATTTTAGTAGAGATGGGTTTCTACTAAATGTTGGCCAGGCTGGTCTCGATCTCTTGACCTCATGATCTGCGCGCCTTGGCTTCCCAAAGTGCTGGGATTACAGGCATGAGCCACCGTGCCTGGCCCATTCTGAGCTTTTTAACTACAGAGAAGAATGATTTATAATAATGAGTTATTAAAATTTGATACTTAAACCTCTGACTAGCTTTAAAATATATTTTATTTATTAATTAAATCATTCTTACTTTTTGTCAGTTTTTTAATCAATATTTATTAGTATTTTCTGTGTATATAAGTTGTGCATTTACCAAGGAATCAATAGTAAAATAGATAGATATGTGTTTTTCCTTGTGTAGTTTATGTTTCAACAAAAACGTAGGATTTGAAGAAGATTTTATTATGATAATTGTGGTGGAAAAAATACATGGTATTAGTGTATAATTTTTTATTTTATTTCTAAATTACAAATATGGTCAATTCTTTCTTGACCTTGTAGATCGGTTAAAGTTTTGAACATAGTAGTACTTATGTAATTATTTGCTTAGACTAGGTTGAACTTACATCTTCCGATTTTACTTTTCTGTAGTAAGGAGTTTGATTCAATCAAATCTATAGACATTTGATTGAAGACATATATGAGAATTTTATTTTTCTAAATGTTCTGTTTTCAGTAATTTATAAATGATTATCTTAAGGATACATCTTAATGGTTATTTTTACTTGTATTATCAAATGCAAATTTTGTAAATGTGGATGAAACTTTATTATAAAGTATTGTAATAAATCTACTAAGCTTTAATAGTTTTTCATAAGAACAATCTTAAAATTAAAATAAATTGGAAGTCTGACTAACCTGCTAATATTTCACCAACTTTCATTTTCCCCCCATATTTATTATATTTTAATACTTTATTTCAATCTCACTTGAAAGAATGTAGGCTATAATAATAGATAATAGATTAAGAAATGTGTTTTCCACTCATCATTCTCATCATCTTTATCATCATCCTATGTCATCTAATTTGCATTCAGACATTACCTATTTTGTTTTTCACCTTAAGTGTCATCATGGGAGGGACAATAAAGAATATTAATTGTACATTAAGTAGCTGATATTTATTGATGGATTACTCTGTTTTAAGAAAAATTCTAATAACTTTCTTGGTATCTACTTAAAATTTCATCTGAGCATTAATATGTATATGAAGAAACTGAGTTACTAAGACATTATGAAACCTCTCAAGAAAACAGAAGTAATGAGGAGAGAAACTAGGATGCAAAACTAGGCAGTTTGAACCAAGAAGCAATTTTATCCACTTTATTATTGGAGACATGGATATATTTAGACATAGAAAAGTGCTTTGATGTTAGTTTATTTGGGGTTATGTCACACTATATGCCTATTGCTGGGGAAAAAATAATCATCTCAGCAGTGAGACTGCATTTAATAGCAGATTACAAATTATTTCTCAATTAACTAGAAGAGAAAATAAATCTGATGAGCACTGTGTAACTAATCACTGTGTGCCTCATAAATTATTGCCTATTGATTTTCCTTAAAAAAGTAAAAACTCACAATCTACTGTCTGATTCCTTACTACAGAAAAGGGATTACTAAAGGCGGGGAGGGCAATGGGTTTACACATATCTAAAATGGAAGAGAAAAGTTGATGCAGAACTAAAACTGAATAAATAAGGACACATAGGTGGAGCCTTTTTCCCCCCACCCTCTATTTTACCACCAGCACCAATAACCACAAAAAGAATGCATCAGTGACATTAATAGCTTAAATGTTAAAATAATTCCTGTCCTTTGAGATTACATCAGTGGTGGAAAATTCAAGAATCTCTTTTCAAACCTGTCAGTTAAAAGAGAATTTTTCCTTCTGTAATGCCATGCCCCTATTGTGACTATGTTTATTGAAAATTATTATATCCCACCTTGTCCTTTAGTTATTTATGCACAAGGCTGCCTATCCTAATAGATTTCTTTTTGTGTTGTCTGTTTGTTTTTATTATTTATTATTTTTATTTTTATTATACTTTAAGTTCTGAAGTACATGTATAGATCTTGCAGGTTTCTTACATAGGTATACACGTGCCATGATGGTTTGCTGCATCAACCCCTCACCATCATCATCTACATAAGTATTTCTTCTAATGGTATCCTTCCCCAATCCCCAACCCCCTGCTATCCCTCCTCTACCCCTCCCACCCCCCAACAGGCCCCACTGTGTGGTGGTCCCATCTCTGTGTCCATGTGTTCTCATTGCTCAACACCCAATTATGTGTGAGAGTATGTGGTGTTTGGCTTTCTGTTCTTGTGTCAATTTGCTGAGAATGATGGTTTCTAGCTTCATCCATGTCCCTGCAAAGGACATGAACTGATTTTTTATGGCTGCATAGTATTCCATGGTATATATGTGCCACATTTTCTTTATCCAGTCTATCATTGATGGGCATTTGAGTTGGTTTCAATCTTTGCTATTGTAACGAGTGCTGCAATAAACATATGTGTGCATATGTCTTTATAATTGAGTGTTTTATAATTCTTTGGGTATATACCCAGTAGTGGGATTGCTGGGTCAAATGGTATTTCTATTTCTAGATCCTTGAGAAATTGCCACACTGTCTTACACAATGGTTGAACTAATTACACTCCCACCAGCAGTGCCAAAACATTCCTATTTCTCCACATCCTCTCCAGGATCTGTTGTCTCAGATTTTTTTTAATGATTGCCATTCTAACTGGTATGAGATGATATCTCGATGTGCTTTTGATTTGCATTTCTCTAATGGCCAGTGATGATGAGCTTTCTTTCATGTTTGTTGGCTGCATAAATGACATCTCTTGGAAAGTGTCTGTTCATGTCGTTTGCCCACTTTCTGATGGGTTTGTTTGTTTTTTTCTTGTATATTTTTTTAAGTTCTTTGTAGATTCTGGATATTAGCCCTTTGTCAGATGGGTAGCTTGCAAAAATTTTTCCCATTGTGTTGGTTGCCAGATCACTATGATTATTGTTTCTTTTGCTGCGCAGAAGCCCTGAAGTTTAATTAGATCCTATTTGTCCATTTTGGCTTTTGTTGCTGTTGCTTTTGGTGTTTTGGTCGTGAAGTCCTTGCCTATGTCTATTTCCTGAATGGTATTGCCTAGGTTTTCTTGTAGGATTTTTATGATATTAGGTCTTATGTTTAAATCTTTAATCCATCTGGATTTTTTGTATAAGGTGTAAGGAAGGGATCCAGTTTCAGCTTTCTGCACCATTTATTAAACAGGGAATCCTTTCTCCATTGCTTGTTTTTGACAGGTTTGTCAAATATCAGATGGTTGCAGATGTGTGGCATTACTTCTGAGGCATCTGTTCTGTTTCATTGATATATATCTTTGTTTTGGTACTAGCACAAGCTGTTTTGATTACTGCAGCCTTGTAGTATAGTTTGAAGTCAGGTAGGGTGATGCCTCCAGCTTTGTTCATTTTACTTAGGATTGTCTTGACTATGCATACTCTCTTATGGTTCCATATGAAGTATAAGGTGTTTTTTTCCAATTATGTGAAGAAAGTCAATGGTAGCTTGATGGGGATAGCATTGAATGGCTGATACCATGAATTCATTTTGTGAATTATGGGACCTAAAATCATACACAGAGTCCTTAGAAATTTTTAGTGAAATTCACTAAATATCCTTAAACATTGGGATAATATACTTCGGCTATGTATTACACAAATATATAATTTCTTTGGAAACTAGGCCACAAAGGAAGTCTTAATAGAACTTTTTTCATGAAGCCAGCTGTTTAAAAATTTTCCTTATAGCCACTACAAAATAAATAACTGTACAGCATGAATTTAAAACATGAAAAAGCAAGATTAGCAACATTTCTAGAACATATATGTAATATATACTTGGGAAACGGTAATACAAATGTATTTCGCTTGTTTCTTTTATGGTTTTAGCCCTTGGTTTTCGATGCTAACTGGAAAAGATTAAAGCAAATAAAAATAGGTACTCTGTTTTTCTTCACTCATTTTTGTTACTGTTGTTTGGTTGATTGGTCAAATCATTTTTAACTTCAGCAAGTAACACATTCCATAAGTTTTTGTACTTTGAAAATTACTGTGAAATTCTTCCAAATGATTTACAGTAATGTGGCTAAGAATACGGTTTATGTGTCTATTTTTAATTAGGCATTTTTACATGTTTATAATTTCATGAAAAATAAAATATATAAATTTATGGTAAATTTTTATTTTAGAAATAGCTGTGCAAAGTATACAAATATGAGAACATTTACAATGAAACATAATATCTATCTATTTCTTTCCCTATTGTTCTAGGTAAAGAATCAAAAGTCTGGGTCTACCACTTATTCACTATATTACATTGAGTGCGTAATGTTAGTGCCCTGTTCCTCAATCTCTTAATTTATAAAATTAGGAAACTAAAAAAATAAAAATTTTCTTAATTTCTTATACAAATTTAAATGAAAGTGTATCTGCCTCTGATGATTAGTTTATGAACAAAATGCACATATAATTATTTAACTTTCATTTTTTTTTACTACATTAAATATATATACTCCACAGGCACCTAATAGACTAATTTCTACAGTAGCAATACCATAGTTTATTTTTGTAAACTCTACATGTATTTAAGTATATCATCTTGCATAAATATTTCACTTTCATTTTCTCAGTGTTCAGTATCCTTAAAATTATTTTATAGATATTATATTTATGAACCCTATATCACAATAGCCAGCTGTTACAACTAAGGTACTTATTACTCTTCTTTGAAGAATACTTGTTAATCATCTGCAAAATTCTACTTAGAACTTATTCTCAAGATGTAAGTTCAAGCATCTTGTCCATTTAGTATTCATGATATTATTGTGTCATCCAGAAAGAATGGAAAACAAATAAGATACAAATATTTTTCTGCTTGCCAGTTTACTATAGATATGTATGACAGTACAAATATTTATATGTATACTATAACAGTATGAAAAATACTGTTTTAAGAAGGATGTATAGTAAGCTCTACTTAGTCTCTTTCCAAGGTTATAAGATGTATTAGTCTGCTTGGGCTGTCATAACATATTACCACACACTGAGTAGCTTATATAACATATTTATTTACTCACAGTCTTGAAATCAAGAAGTTCATGAGCAAAGTGCAGCAAATTTGGTTCTGAAACAGTTTGGCTCCGCTGCCACATAAATCTTATCTTGAATTATAGCTCCCATAATTCCCACGTGTTGCAAGAGGGACCCAGTGGAAGGTAACTGAATCATGGTGGTGGATCTTTCCCATGTTGTTCCCACTGCACAAGCTCTTTCCTTCTTCCATGTAAGACATGACTGCTCCACATTTGCCTTCTGCCATAATTGTGAGGCCTCCCCAGTTATGTGGAACTGTGAGTCAATTAAATCTCTTTCCTTTATAAATTACCCAGTTGGAGTATGCCATTATTAACAACATGAGAACAAATTGGTACAATATCCGCTGGTCTTAGGTAATAACTGGTTAAGGCAATTGTACTTTTGCTTTTTTAGGCTAACTTAGTAGATCAGAAAGACACAATTCCCTGGATCTCAAAAAGAGTCAGTAAATATGATAATATCTGAATATTTGTCATTTAGAAAGTCATTAGATGATTCCAGTGCATCTAAATGTTACAACATTGGCATTTTGGCTCACTAGTTTCTCTACAAACTATTGGTAGCTTTTTGAAGAAAATGAATCCTGGCAACTGACTATAATACATTTAGCTTCTAAAGGACTAAAATGTAATGGTTACATTCTTGAGGTATAAACTGTTTGTATATTTTCTTTTTCTTTTACTTTAAAAAATTTTGTTTATGCCAGGGCAAAGCTAATACGTTGTTGAGAATTGTATTATCAAAGGATGAGTTGGGCCATCTTGTTTTGTAGCAGATGGTAAATATTTAATAAGGGAATGCCCCACACAGTCTCTAATTATTAAATATAAGCCATTGCATGTTTTCAATATCCTCCGTGTTTATTCTCAGTGTTAGTGTTTAGGTAGTGTTCTCTGACACACACAAAAAAAATTCTAATACTGTTATTTTCATATAAAAATCAAGAAGATGTATTCCAGGGTAAGACAATTTCATTAGCTAAACAAGATATTAAATTCAGAGTGACTCGACTTGGAAATTGGATTATACTTTTCGCATTTTAAAAACTTGCTCAAATCTGATCCACTATTTAAAATGAATATGGCTAAGTTCCAAATTATTTTTTTCTTCACTGTCAGCTTATCTGGAACATGCTGACAATGGAGTGACCCAATTTATGAAAGCTCTATCCATCTGAATAATAACTTAAATTATGATAAAACTTTTCTTAAGGAAAACGTATATTTCAGCATTTGAACTTTTAGTACAATTAAGGGACACAATGAGTGTTTTTGAGTTTTATTCTAATAATGAATTGACAAATGTGGATTAAACAAGACTTGGCCATGCTCCAAACTGTGCTTGATCACTGGAAATAAGATTTTCCCATGAATAAATATCCATGAAAGAGGCTGACTTCTGTCTACTGTCAAAAGATTTAGCATATATATATATATATATATATATATATATATATATATATATATAATTGGGATGCTGTAATAGTGCAATCAATACGATTAAAATGTTCTTAACCAGGAGCACTACAGGCAATAAACAATATTTAATACAAATAATAAGGTGATAAATTGACTATTTAATAGTAAATTGGGCAGAATATTAGAGAATATATGAAGACATCGAGTTAGGGCTTAGCTTTACTGAAGAGTAGCCTTAGCATCTCGGTTAAGCATTGTAAGTGAGTGAACGTTTCCTTAGGTAGAAAATCATGGAGAAGACAAGATGACATTTTGTGATTCCCTTCATTTATTCTACAACTACTTTTAAACTGATTGCTTCTATCAGGAAGAAGTTGTGTGTTTCTAATACACATTTATTTAACAAAATGTTATAAAATTGCTTCATTGTGGCCAAAACTAAGGATAAGTTTTATTCAAAGTTGATTCACAGTTGCATTCCTGATCCTCGACCATGATGCTATGGAAACTGGATTTTTTAAGAATAACACCTGCAGATTCTAATTTTCATGAATAAAACTTAAAAGGAACTGTGTTTATTCTCACATAAAGTGGCACTTATGGGCGTATATACATCACTCTAATTTCACTTCTTAACCTAATAAATAGTACTCAAGAAAATATATATCTAGTAAAAGTGTTTACTTTTCATATAATTATTCTACGTAATTATATTTATTAACAATGTAAAGAAAATATTTTATGACTTTCATAAGTATTTCAGAAGTTACCACCTCAAATGAATTAAATTCCCTATTGTGAATAAGGCATACTCATTCCAAAGTCTAAGATTGATAGGTTGCTTGACTTATCACAAACTGATCAATCAAACCAAATTTTTTAGGCTTTAGGAACATAGTTCTTAAGTATAGTTTTCATTTATTATGTGTTCAAAATTTATTTGCTCTGAGAAGCAAATTAAGTTTGGAATTAAAATTTTGTATGAAACGATGGGGATTCTATGTATTCTTGTAAAATAAACAATTCTTAGAGATTTATTTAATTTTTTCCGTATCTGTTCATTAAAAAATAAATCTCTTTACATGGTGTTCTTAAATTTTCCACATACCGCAACAGGTGAGTTCACAGTGTTCTTCCTTTCTTTTCTTTGTATGACATGTTGAATATGACTCTAAGGTATTATGTGCATAATAGATAAGATATAATCTGTAGACAACCTGCCTTGAATAACTTAGCAAGTTTTGCATCAACTCCCAAATCCTAATTATATCAATTAATTGCATTTTAAAACTTTGTTTTGTTGAGTTTTATTTAAAATGCAATATATCATGGTGGCAAATTTCAGCATTCACAATACAATCTGATATAGATACCTTGCAAATTAAAGCAATAAAACCTGGCCTACAAATTATGATATTTCTCTCTGTCACTGAGATTGACTATGACTTGGGGACAGTTTGTGGCAAAAGCATAGAAACATCTCCTCCAAGTTTCTGGTATTTAAAGTTATCCTTGAGACCAGCCATGTTATTTACTTATTAAAAAAAAAAAAAAGCAAAACAGTAAAACCTAGTCAGTCATGTAAGTGGTTACTTGGTTGTTTCTAATTCTGTGAAGAAAGAAGGTAGCTTAATAGGAGTAGAGTTAAATCTGTAAATTCCTTTGCATAATACAGTCATTTTAACGGTACTAATTTTTCCAATCCATGAGCATGGAGTGTTTTTCCATTTATTTCTGTTTCTGATTTCTTTTAGCAGAGTTTTGTAGTTCTCTTGTAAAGATATTTTACCTTCTTGGTTAGTTGTATTCCTAGGTATTTTATTTTCTTTGTGGCTATTGTAAATGGGATTGTGTTCTTCATTTGACTCTCAGCCTGACCATTATTGGCATATAGAAATACAACAGATTTCTGTATAGGATTCTGCATCCTGAAACCTTCCTAAATGGTGTATCAGTTCCATTAGCATTTTGGCAGAGTTTTGGAGTTTTCTATGTATAGAATCATGTAATAAGTTAAGAGAAATATTTTGACTTCTTCTTTACCTATTTGGATGCTTTTAATTTTTTCTCTTGCCTGATTGTGCTGGTTAGTACTTCCAGTACTATGTTTAACAGAAGTGGTGAGACTGAACATCCTAAGTCATACAAGCAGCCACCAAACACATGAAAAATACTCAACATCATTAATCATCAGTTCAAATGCAAATCAAATCCACTAGTTGTGAGATACTATCTCACAACTAGTCAGAATGGCTATTGTAAAAATGTCAAAAAACAACAGATACTAGAGTGCTACGTATACACTAGGAATACTAGACAGCCACAAACAAGAATAAAATCATGTCCTTTGGAGCAACGTGGATGGAGGTAGAGGCCACAATCCTAAACCAATTATCACAGGAAGAGAAAAACAAATGCCACATAGTCTCACTTATAAGTAAGAGCTAAGTATTGAAGGTACCTGGACATAACCACAGAAGCAATAGACACTGTGGAATTCTAGAGGGAGAGATAGGAAGCAGGAAATGCGCCAAAGACTAGGTTTATATGCTAACTACCTGGCTGGAATATATCCATGTAACAAACTTGCACATGTATCCCATTGAATCTAAAATAAAAGTTAAAATTAGAAACAATAAACAAATAGGAATAAAAGGTATGCCAATCATTTTAAGACTATGATTTCTGATTGCTGTTGTAAAAAATAAAAAATTCCAATGGAATTATTTCCACCATCATAAAAATTGTAAATATTTTGCAGTTAGAGTATAAAATGACAATAAAAATTGTAAAAACAAAACCAGAAGAAGGTAGTTGATTAGGTATGTAGCTTCCCATAGCTCATTGTTCTATGTTAATTTTCATTGTATCCTTAAGGAAGACCTCATCAACTTTTAATGCGATTTGAGACCCCCCATTTTGTTTCTCTATGACTTTCATGTATTTAAATTAAATTTTTTTAAGTTTTGGATATTTAATTTAAAATATTTTCTTTATCCAAATGACACTTATAATGAAAAAAGTTGTTTAATTTTCAAAGTGTTAAAACACTAAACATCTTGAATTCATGCCAAAATTGATGACCTGACTTCAGTGTGTTGTTTATTAAAATCTAATAGATTTAACCTCTCCTAAAGCATACCATAAAACTTTTGGTATTTTTTAATGCTCAAAATAAAGAATAAAGACTATAAAGACTTAGTTTCTTGTTTTCGTTTTTGTTTTAGATCTAAAAATACAGAATAAACAAGACAACTGGAGAGACTATCACGTACACTAGCAGTAAGTTTCAGCTTGTTGAAACTAATTACAACTTTTTGAGGCAGCAGTAGGACTTAGTTCAGTAAATTCAAAAGTGAGTGCTGGAAAAGACAAAAAAGAAGACATTGTAAGAAGTATAAAGCAAAATGTGGGAAACAATTTTTTTAATTTTTAAATAATATGGAAAAGTGATATTCACCTATTCATATGTATCTTGCTAATCATACTGAGAAAAAATAGTAAAGGAAATTACACAATACTAAAAAAACAAACAGCCAAATTGAAGTTAATGTCTCTTAATCTCTGCTTGCTTTAACTTGGGAATGTAAAAAAGTGGTTGAATTTAGAAATAGAAATTCCATTTGACCCAGCAATCCCATTACTAGGTATATATCCAAAGGATTATAAATCGTTCTATTATAAAGACACATGCACGTGCATGTTCACTGTGGCACTGTTTACACTAACCAAGACTTGGAACCAACCCAAATGCCCATCAATGATAGACTGGACAAGAAAAATGTGGCACATATACACCATGGAATACTATGCAGCCATAAAAAATGATGAGCTTGTGTCATTTGTAGGGACTTGGATGAACCTGGAAACCATCATTCTCAGCAAACTGACACAAGAACAGAAAATCAAACACCGCATGTTCCCACTCATAGGTTGGTGATGAACAATGAGAACACTTGGAAACAAAGAGGGGAGCATCACACAATGGGGTCGGTTGAGGGGGACTATGGGAGGGATAGTGGGAGGGAGGGTGGGGGAGGGATAACGTGGGGAGAAATGTCAGGTATAGGTGAAGGGGGGATGTTGGCAGCAAACCACCTTGCTATGACTGTACCTGTGCAACAATCTTTCATGATCTTCACATGTACCACAGAATCTAAAGTACAATAAATAATTAAAAAAAACAGGTGGTTGGCATCTGAGTGTTTAAAAAATGAAAAAAAATAAGCTATGATATTTCTAACAAATATATATTGAAAGTAGAGCAGAAATTTCATTTTTCCTCATAAATTTAGTCTTCATATACATTCATGAGTTTCACCACAGGACACATAGGTATTATACAGAATAATAGAGAACTGTAAAGTATATATAGAGGAGTTGAGTTACAGACTACTAAATAGAAGTGTCTTGAGTTATAAAGAAAGAGAGAAGGCCACTAATAAGAAATTATAAACTAAAACAGTTGTGTAAAAAACAAATTATTTTGCAAAAATTCCACTATTTACAAAGGAAAAGAATTAGAAATGTGACTAGGACTAGAAAGAAGATGTTGAAAAGAACAACTTTAAAAAACAATGTTGCTTAATAGTGAGCCTCCCAAGTTTAAGGAGAGATGCGACATAGTACTCATGGAACACACCATTGATTTTAGAACAGAATTAATAAAATATATTTTGCATAGAATTGTACTGACAATATAGGAAGTAAGTAATGCATGAAAATCCAGTATTAGATATTTAATACTAGATCTAGATTTGACACAAGTGTTACAGATTTAATACTAGATGTGTTTACTATTTAATACATCTAGTATTAATACATCATGTATTGACATGTCATTACTTATTTCCTAGCTTGATAGCTGTATCACGTGATAGTGGTATCACAGTGTTGTTTTAATTTTCTCTGATGACGTATGATGTGGAGAACTTTTCCATATGCTTATTTTCCATCTGTATATCCTCCTTGGTGAGGTATCTGTTAAGATCTTTTCCCCATTTACTTATTTGGATTGTTTGTTACCTTATTGTTGAGTTTTAAGAGCTTTTGTTTATTTTAAACAACAGTCTTTAAACAGATGTGTCTTTCGTAAATATTTTTGTTCAGTCTATGGCTTTTCTTTTCATTTTCTTAGCATTGTCTTATATATTTGTTAAATTTGTACCTAGATATTTCATTTTTGGGAGGCGTTAATGTAAATGTTTTTTATTTCAAATTACACGATTCTTTGGTGTTACATAGGGAAATGATTGACTTTTATATATCAACTTTAAATATTGCAACCTTGTTATAATTGCTTAGTAAGTGAAGCACTTCTTTTGACTCTTGAATTTTCTTTTTCATTTGCATTTCTTTCACTTCATTTTATTTATTTATTTATTTATTTATTTAATTATACTTTAAGTTCTGGGATACATGTGTGGATCATGCAGGGTTGTTACATAGGTATACACATTCCATCGTGGTTTGCTGCATCCATCCCTCCATCATCTACATTAGGTAATTCTCCTAATGTTATCCCTCCCCAATACCTCACCCTCTGCTATCCCTCCCCTACTCCACCTCCCGCGACCCCACAGCAGGCCCTGGTGTGAGACGTTCCCCTCCATTGTTCCATGTTTCTCATTATTCAACACACACTTATGAGTGAGGACATGCGGTGTTTAGTTTTCTGTTCTTGTGTCAGTTTGCTGAGAATGATGGTTTCCAGTTTCATCTATGTCCCTGCAGGGATTCTGGAATTTTCTATATGGACAATCATATCCTCTACAGACAAAGACAATTTTTTATTTCTTTCTTTCCAATCTGTATGCCTTTTATATATTTTTCCTATTGCATTAGAAAGAAATTCCGTTATTATGAAAAGGAGTGGTGAGATGGGATATCCTAGTCTTGTTCCTGATCTTAGTAGGGAAAGTTCAAGTTTTTCACCATTAAGTATGATGTTAACTGTAGTTTTGATGTTGATATTATCAAGTTGAGGAGGTTATCTTGTACTTTTAGATTTCTGAGAGGTTTTTTTAAACCATTAATTGGTGTTGGATTTTGAGAAATATTTTTCTGCATCTATTGATATTGATTTTCACTATTATATATCTGTTTAATATTTTTCCTTTTGTATTTCTCTTGCTTAAGATTTGTTGATCTTAAGTTTGTGAGTTTATATTTTTATCATTTGTGAAAACGCTTACCTATGATTTTCCAAATATGTTTTCTGCTACATTCTTTCTAACTTCTCCTGTAACTCCAATTGTACATACATTATAAGTCATATTTTATTGGGTATATCAATATATAATTTTGATATATACATAGGTACATTAAAGGGTTTACTGTAAAACATAATGAAAACTTTTGTACTCAATGATAAGCAAAAGCAACCTAATCAAAACTGAAGAAAATATTTGAAATCTTTCACAAAAAAGAATTAATAAATAATTATTACATAACAGAATGCTCAACATAACTAGCCTTCAGAAAAATGCATATTAAATTTCTGTGAGATACTCTATTAATAAAAAAAATTCAATGTTTTGACTTGGATATGGAGTTACTAGAACAGTCACATATTGCTGATGAAAATAAAAAATGTACAACAACTTTGGGGAACAATTTAACAGCTTTTCATACAGTTAGATACACATGTGTGGTAGGACTGAACTAGTCTTCTAGATATTTGCCCAAGGAAAACAGAACATCTATATACATGAAGATTTATATACTAATGTTCCTAGTAGCTGTATTCGTACTAACCCCCAAAACTAGAAAAAGCCATACTTTTCAACAGCTCAGTGGGTTGAAAATTGTATATGCATAAAATGGAATATACCTCAGAAATAAAAGTGTATAAACTACATGAATTAATCTCAAAAACATTATGCTTGACAAAACACTAAATTCAAAAGAATATATGATCTACATAAAATTCTAGATTAAGCACAACTGTATTTGTGGTTTTCATGTGCTGAGGATAGAAGAATGACAGCAAAGAGAAGCTTTTATGTTGATGAAAATGATTGTGGTGGTGTCTATATGGATATTTATATTTTCAAAACACACTTACCTCTACAAATAAGGTAGTTGCATTATACTGATGTAAATTTTACATCAACAGATATGAACAATAGGAGAATATATTTCTCTGTCACCTGTACAGCTACACATATCAGTCACAGCAGGGTGAGAAGGTTAGAAGGACTGAAATATTTTAATACAGAAATATAGAAATGTGGTTCTAGAACTTTTATGCTTATGACACTGAACACACACACACACACACACACACAGAGCACACTAAAGTTCATACTGGTTTCTATTTAACCCTAGGCACAAAGGGCTTAGCTCTTGTTAGAATTAACATTTTAATTTTTCAATTTAGCAAAATTATCTTTCTTTGCTTCCTTAGCTAGACTGCTTTTTAAGAATGTATGATTTTTGTAATGTGCTCAACCAGTCCTATTTGTTATATGTTGACTAAGTCTCTTAAAGCTTTTGAGATAGTGAAAGGACCCTCATAAATATCGCCTGTGCTGTGTTCCTTTCCACGTCATAAGCATTAATTCTTATCTTTTAAACATAACCTTAAACATGCATGTATCTTAGAAGATAGTGTTTTGTATGCTTCAGATTTAATTTACATAAATAATATTGTGTAATAAATATTATTCTAATTTTTCATCTAAATTTATGTTTTTCTGATTTGTCTTTTCCCTTTTTTCACTCATTACACGAGCCCAGTATTTCACAAATTGTTCTCTATAGAATAAGAATTTTATGAATCTCTTTTAAAAATTGGTTCTAATAGTTTACAAAACTTTATATACTAGGCCGGGCGTGGTGGCTCAAGCCTGTAATCCTAGCACTTTGGGAGGCCGAGGCGGGTGGATCACGAGGTCATGAGATCGAGACCATCCTGGTCAAAATGGTGAAACCCCGTCTCTACTAGAGATACAGAAAATTAGCTGGGCATGGTGGCACGTGCCTGTAATCCCAGCTACTTGGGAGGCTGAGGCAGGAGAATTGCCTGAACACAGGAGGCGGAGGTTGCGGTGAGCCGAGATCGCGCCATTGCACTCCAGCCTGGGTAACAAGAGTGAAACTCCATCTCAAAAAAGAAAGAAAAGAAAAGAAAACTCTATATACTATATATTTGTACATTGAGGGTTTAGCCACAATATTAATTGTTAATGTAATAGAGTATTTTAAAAATTCTAATTTGCTTACAAATGTTAATGTGTACATAAAAAATATTTTTCTTTCTGCATATATGAGGTTTTCATGGAACAAAAATTTAAAAATATTTCTGTAGGTGTGCATACAAATTTATGTGACCTAAATATTTCTGAAACTTTATTACTTCGCTATACATTGTATCCTACTTTGAAAACATTGTCTCAGTAATCTGTTTTTAAAATTTTTTCATTTCTTCCTGTGTCACACAGCCCATATCTCTTCTTTCCAAAGTAATCTAGATTTTAATAGGTGTTGCCCTCTTCTTCTACTCCCGTTCCACTTGATATCTATCCAATAATATTGAGGTTGTTTTGCTAACTAGAAGCTCACATAGGATTTATCAAATCAAAGGCTTAGCAGTTTTGTGGTTTGATGAGGATAGATTTATTTAGGAGAGGATTCTCAAATGCCAGTATCTCGAGGTTTTTGGGAACCTTCACAAAGTAGTACTCCAAACTATTACTTTTGGAATATCTGTTTGGCTTCATCTCTCAGATCTAGAGATATGAAGATTTATTATACATCCTTTTATTTGTATTTCCATTTGTAATTGGTATTTATAAATGTAACTAGTCACACTTATACATTTTGCAAAAATTTATACTCCTTGTTTCTGACAGAGTTGAAGAAGGATTCGTTCATTGAAGAATTCAAATACATTCATTTTTAGTCAGCTTTGAGAAACATTTTTCTTTCTTATTCTTAAATAGAAAATTAATTAAAAAGTCAATATTCATCAGCTATTTGTGAAAAGTTCTAAAAACAAAGAACATAAAAACAAAAATAAACAAAACAACAAAGAAAACAAGTTGAGTAGGATAAGTTTTATAAAGTAAAAAATAGCATAAGCATCAAAAGAAAACTTTAAACAAAATACTTAAAGTGATAAGGGAGTATATTGCATTCACGAACCAACAAAGAAGAATGTTGTTTAAAAGGAATCAAAATGCTCTGAAAAGTTAAATATAATAACAAAAATATATCAATCAGTAGAAATGATTGGGAAGAATAAAAATAGAACAAGACAATATGTAAGAAAATTACTGGATCAGTCCTAAAGTTGCTGGAATAGAAAAATTAGAAACAAAGAGGGAAAATATTAAGCAAATAAAATGAAACTTGTATTTTATCTATTAAAGAACCTTCCATGTGCTTAGAATTATGACCGGAAATTAGTATTAATGTAGACTTTCCATGTGCTCAGAGCAATTACCATATAAAATCCACATAAAGATGCAACATTTTGAAATTTCAAATGATGAACAGAAAAAGGTTAGTAGCCTAATATGTGTGGATGAAGGATAGGGTGCTCTTAATTTGGAAAAATTAAAATCTGATTTTAAAAATCAATTCCTGGTGCCAGAAGACAGGGGAGAAATTCTTTTCAAGTTTCCAAGGACAAATAAGCTCTACAGCATAATTAAATCATCAATCAGATTGCTAATCATTTTTGAGAATAGGATAAACATATCTTTAGACTTAGAAGGAAAATAAAAGCTATACCTCCACACTATTTTCTTTGAGAGGCTCATACAAATGTACTTTAGCAACAGTAACATCAACAACCCCACAGCCATCACCACCACCAACAGTAATAACTATAGTTCATAGAAAGAGAACAGAAGCCAGGAAATTGTGAAAACATCCTATGTTGAAATTGGAAGTCATTTAAATTCGTTTCTAAAATGCTACAAGATTTGAAGGAAAGGGTGGGTATGAAATAGAAATGTCCAGAAATAAAATAAGTTATGAAGCAAGATATTTTTGAAAAATAATGCAGCTATGTGGTTACCAAGATATGCAAGTAAAAATTAACATTGTATATGAAACAATAACAGCCTGGGATTTTTATCATAGGTAATGTTTGGCATGACATTGACTAATAAATTCAAAGTCAGTGATATAAGCTCTGATTATTGACTCAAATTTTTGATAAAGCTATTGTTACACATTGTTGTGATAGATTTCTTTTATTTAATAGCTTTATTGAGGTATAACTGAGGTGCAGAAACTGCCCATATTTAATGTATAAAACTAATGAGTAGATATTATGCATACACCCATGAAACCATCACCACAATCAAGGTAATACACATATTCATCACTTTGAAAAGTTTCTGTGTCCCTTTCCCTTTTGTAATGGTAAGAACACATCATGAAATCACCAAATAACAAATACTTAAAGTGCACAATACATTATTGCTAGCTATAGGCACCATGTTGTATAGCAGAGCTCTAGAATTTATTTATCTTGCATAACTGCAACTTTGTGCCCCTTGGCCAACGTCTCTGCATCTCTCTCTTCCTCCAGCCCCTGAAAACCACTATTCTATTCTCTCTTTCTATGAGTGTGGCTATTTTAGATATCTCACATAAATTGAATTACTTAGAATTTGTCCCTATATGACTGACTTATTTCACTTAGCATAATGCCTTACTGGTTATCATGTTGTCACAAATGGCAGGATTTCATTCTTTTTTTAATGAATACCATTCCATTGTATGTACAAAGCATGTTTTATTTATCCATTCATCTGTTGATGGACAGACACAGGACAGATAGATATAGATTGTTCCACACCTGGTCTATTGTGACTATACTGCAATGAACATGAAAGTTACATCTCTTCAAAACACTGATATTATAGATGCTGGATATATACTTAGAAGTCAGATTGCTGGGTCACATAGTAGTTCTATTTTCAATTATTTTGAGGAATCTCTATGCTATTTTCCTTAGTAGCTGCACTATTTTACGTTTTCATCAACATTGCTACAAGGGTTCCAGTTTCTCCACATCCCGGCCAATACCTATTATCTTCTTTTAAAATTTGTTTATAATAGACTTTATGACAGGTGTGAGGTGATAGTTCATCAAAATTTTGATTTGTGTTTCCCTCATTACCAAGAACATTGAACATCATTTTATACACATGTTGATCATATGTATGTCTTTTTTGGAGAAATGTTTATTTAGGTCTTTTGTCCATTTCTTAAGCAGGTTATTTTAAAAATCAATTAGTTTTTATTGTGCTATTTCATTTTAGATGTTTCTTCTATGTTTTTTATATTAACCATTTGTCAGATACATGATTTGCAAATAATGTTTTATTCAGTAGGTGCCTTTTTATTGTTTATTATTTTCCTTGCTGTACAGAAGATTTTTAGGATTTTACTTGGCTTGATTAAGGAGACTCAAACTGAGACTCAAAACCAACAACAGAGTGCTTTCAAGCAACAAACATTTTTTTTGTCCAGACATTTCCAGGATTTAGTAGAAATAAATCAGTCCAAACAAGTTTTAATATCCAGAAACATCAACACAGCTGTCCATGTTTGAAAACATAAGGCTCAAGGAAAAGTGTATCCTCATGGTCTGGAATTATTCATTGAGGGGATAATGCAGCTGCTTTTTATATTCTAGTTCTCACAAAGAGGGAGCGACTTCCTTTTCCTCAAAACCAAGGAATATGGGAGTGGTATAAGAGTGTCAGATCTTAGAGGAAATGAATATGTAATATCTGAAGTTGAGAAAATACCATTCAGCTTGATATTTAAAAACTGTGGCAGAACTAATTGTAGAGAGTGATTCAAAAAGTGTAAGTGGTTGTCTGCTGTAAGAGATGTAGAATTGAGAAGTAGGACTGTGGGGAGGTAGATATATATGCTTATTTTTCATTTATGCCTATCAATATTGTTTATATTGTTTACCTATAAGTATGCATGTGTATGCATTGTTTTGACAAAACATGAGTTTTACATGTATATCTTTAAAAGAGTTGTATTTATGGAGCCTATGACAGAAGAATAAACTATGGATTAATGAAATAAAATCTTAGAGGTAAGCACATCTCTGAGGACAGTTTTCTAGATTATGTTGACATAGATTATTATCTTTACAAAGTATAATTTCTGTTCCCAAGCTTTGCAGCGGCAGAAAGCAGACCTTCTTGGAATATCCATATGTAATCTCACTGTAGAGGTCTCATTTTGACCAAGTTTATAAAACAGTGCAGTGACTAAAACAAATAATAATGAAGTGTATATTTCAAGATAGCTAGAAGAAAATGTTTTGAATGTTGTCACTACAAAGAAATGATAAATGTTTAAAGTGATGGGTACGATAATTACACCAATTTGATCATTATATGTATACATGCATTGAAACATCACACCCCATAATTGTACACACCCCATAATTGTACACACCCCATAGATATGTACAATTATAATGTGTCAAATATAAATTTAAAAATTAATTTTAAAACACAGTAATACATAGAGATAATTGTCATATTTTCTAATTGACAATTTAACAATATAATAAATCACTGTATTAGTCTATACATGTATAAACACAATATAGCCACATTCAGTTAGCATTCAATTTGAAATAATTGTATATTCACAAAATTCACAAGCATAGCCAATAGCCATATCTGAAGATGAGACTGCAGGGAATATTCTGTAGAAATAAAAGACCTCAAAAATGTCAATGTTAGTCAACGAAGAGAGGAAAAGATGAACAAAACCCTCTTAAATCGCTGTTTCATCTTCTATCAATCCAATTATGGATGAATCCTTTCCACTGTACTAAAATTTAGTTTGGTACTTTGTCATTTTTTCATCATTTTAAACAATGCCAATTTTAATGATATGATACTGCAATGTAAGTACCTGATGTATTTAAATGATGAAACACCAATCCTTGCCAAAAATAATAAAACAGCACATATTCGGTATTAGTTGTGACAGTTACTACAGTTCCTAGATTACAAACAGCTTTTCCTTAGTTAAAAAATGCACCAATCTAGTGAAGACACACACAGATAACAAACATTGAGTAAACACAAAAACAGAGCTTCAGACTTGTGGGAAAAGGTCAAAAATTTGGAATTCCATAAGGACAGGGAAAGAGTACGATGCTGAAAATCCTGCGTTTGGTGAAAGACACAGATCTATAGATTTATAAGGTTGAATGAATCCTATGCAGAATAACACAAATATATGTTCAGATATATTATAAACAAACTTCCATAATCTTAAAATAAATAAATATGTCGAAAGCAGCCAGAGAAATACAGTTCATTATATATAGGGAAACAATGATTTGAGTGACCACAGACTCCTCATTGCAAATCTTGGAAGCCAGAAAAAAGGGGCCCAGCATTTCTGAGTAGTGAAAGAAAAGAGCTATCCATTCAGAATGGTATTGAGTAAAAATGTCCTTTAGGTCAATGAAGCAATAAAAACATTTTTATATGAAAGAAAACTAAAAAAAAATGTAGGCTGAAAAATGGTCTAAAATAATTGTCCAAGAAAATTCTAAGAGAGAAGAAAAATTATACTGGAATGATACTTGCAAAATCCAGAATAAATTAGGAAAATCTAAAGCATAAATATATGATAAATATAACAGGTATTTCTTCTCTTCTTGAGTTCTTTAAAATGTGGTTGCAAGTTAAAAACCAAAAAATATAGCACTGCCTCATGGAAGTTTCAATATGTAGAGATGAAAAATGCAAGACAACCAGGGCACAAAAGGAGGAAAGTAAAGTGTGTGGTAAAAAGGTTTCTACATTCCAATGGAAGTGAAAAAAATTCTAAATAAGTAGCACAAATCTATGAATGCATTTTACAGTTTCTACAGAAAAAGATCTTCAATAGGTGAATAAACAGAATGAGAAGATATCCATATGATGAACTTAGTCATCAGTACATGCTACAACTTGGATAGATCTCAAAGGTATTCTGCTGAATGAAAGAAGACATTTTCAGAAGATTTCATGCTATGTAATTCAATATCAGTGATATTCTTGGAAAAAGATTATGAAGAAAACATATTAGTGGTTACCAGACATCACAGGAGGGTTTGACTATATAAGGATAGCATGAGGGAGTTTTTGGGGTGATGGAAATGTTTTTTATCAATATTATGTTACTGGCTATCAGAAATTATACATGTGTTAAAATTCATAGAATTATATACCAAAAGTTCATCTTACCGTACTATAATTTCAAAAATAAGCCAAAAAATAAAACAATTTAATTCAACTTTTATTTTAGAGTCAGGGTTTATTAAATGGGTATTATTAATTTACAGGTTTATTAAGTGTTTATACTGTATGAGACTGAGGTTTGGGGTATGAATAATTGCATCATCCAGATAGTCACCATAATACCCAATAGGTAGCTTTTCAACCCTCACACCCCTCCTCACTCCCTACTGTAGTAGTCCCCAGTGTCTGTTGTTCCCATCTTTATATCCATGTGCGTGCAATGTTTAGCTCCCACTTATAAATGAGAATATGTGATATTTTGTTTTCTGTTTCATGTTAATTCGTTTAGGATAATGGCCTCCAGCCCATCCATGTTGTTACAAAGGACATGAATTTGTTTTTTTGTTATGCCTGCTTAATATTCCATGATGTATATGTAGCACATTTGCTTTATCCAGTCCACCATGGATGGGCACATAGGTTGATTGCATGTCTTTGCTATTGTGACTAGTGCTGCAATGAACATGGGAGTGGTCTTTTTGGTAGAACGATTTATTTTCCTTTGGGTATATACCAGTAATGGGATTGCTGGGTCAAATGGTAGCTCTGTGTTAAGTTCCTTGAGAAATCTCCAAACTGATTTTCACAGTGGCTGAATTAATTTCCCTACCCACCAAACAGTGCACAAGTGTTCCCTTTTCTCTGCGACCCAGCTGACATCTGTGATCTTTTGACTTTTTAATAATATCTCCCTCTGTCGCTATGGCTAAAGGGCAGTCGCACCATCTCAGCTCATTGCAATCTCTTCCCCCTGGGATCAAAGGATGCTCCTGCCTCAGCTTGCCGAGTAGCTGAGATCACAGGTGTGTGCCACCACACCGGGTTAACTTTTTTTGTATTTTTAGTAGATACCAGGTTTAGTCATATTGATGATGTCGAACTCCTTGCCTTAAGTGATCCACTAACCTCAGCCTCCCAGATTGCTGGGATTGCAGACATGAGCTGCTGCACTCTCTAAGTATCTTGTGATTTTGTTTTGCATTTGTCTGATGATTATGATATTGAGCATTTTTTCATATATATGTTGGCTGCTTGTATGGCTTCTTTTGCGAACTGTCTGCCCACATCTTTTGCCCACTTTTTAAAGGAATTATTTGTGTTTTGCTTGTTGATTTAAGTTCCTTATACATTCTGAATTTAGACCTTTATCAGATGCCTAGTTTGTGAACATTTTCTCCCATCCGTAACTTGTCTGTTTGTTGACTGTTTCTTTTGCTGGGTAGAAGCTCTTTAGTTTAATTAGGTCCCACTTGTCAATTTTTGTTTTGTTGCAATTGCTTTTGAGGACTTGGATTTTTTATATTGCTCTCTCTGTACTTTTAGTTAGCAAAAATACGTTAGTATTTTCAGTCAGCCATATGTTATCGACATAAATATCAATCACATCAAAGGTCCTATTTTATTAAAAAATATTTTCTTTCCTTTTATTGACTAAAATAGTTAAATATATAATTTCAATCAGTTTCACTGTGGATCACATGCATTTTTCCCAAAAATAACTAGAACTAGGTAGAAAATGAAAATGCCATTTCCAATATTTCTAAATCTACATTAAAAAATTATTTGCCTATTGACCAAACTTATCTATTTTTGTGTACAAAATATTGCAATTTGATCCAGTTTATTCTAAACAAATGGAGCGCATTAATATATAATCTGATGTTATTACAGGAAACTTGAATTTTAATGAGTCCAGCTTGATCTGGATGAGTGAAGACAGGCATAACACAATTGAGTCAATTAGCAAGAATTTTGTAATCAGTGTTGATTAAGAAAATTGGATGATAGTATGTGCAGAATTTGGAGGCATTCCCTCGCTTGAACATTAATATAATGGAATAAACATTGGCATTTTAAGGGTAGCACATTACTCTGAAATAAAATGATAGATGCTTTTGATATGTGCAAATATTAATCTGTATGTCTTTTATTGTACATGACTTGAAATCCATTGAAAGCAGATATAAGAAAGAAGGATAAGATTTTCTACTTTCATTTTTCAGTAAATTATAATTATTAAATCTGCTATCACTAAATATGTAATGAAATAAATTTAAAATACAGAGATATAATCGTCATGATTATACTTTTGACCTGTACAATGCGAATGAGTATATATCCTGGCTATGGAGCTTTGTTTGTTTCATGTCATTTGCACATTATATACAGTTGCTGTTCTGCCACTGTTGCAGACTGTTTATCCCAAGGAGAAACCAATGCACTTAACTGACATATGTTTGTAGATAAAATATATGCACATCTTTTCTATCAGTTCTTTATAGCATCAATTGTTTTCTCATTTGTATATTCACTTTCACTTTATAGGCTATATTGGAAATAATTCCCTTTGGCTTTATTTGAATGTTCTTTTAAATTATAGTTTACCTAGCCCATTATCCTCTATCACTTAATATACTTTTATTAATGATTTTGAAACATTATATAATTTCATGATATGAGCTTAATATTGAATATAAATTTTCTTAATTAATACTTTGAAATAATAAAAGCATTGTCTTTGTAATTATGAGTCATGCCAGACCTGAGAGCAACAATTCATATTAATTAACATAACATAAAGATTTAAGAAACTAAAATATGTCCTAATTATGATGCTGAGAATTATGTAACAATTAAATATGTAAAATTAAAAATATGTATACAGACCAGAATAGTAAACTTATTTTGAAGGTAGAATGAATGTCTATTACATTTTTTTCCTGAATAAACAAACCTTTTCTTGAGTGATTGTGCCTGATCCAATTTTGTTTTTATATGTAATTTAGAGTTCATCAACCAAAGGAACTGAAAATCAATTAAAATGTTATTTCAAGTAATAATTTTTAAATAATATTTCTAATTATTGTTTGAAATAATATTTTCTTTCTCAAGTAATATAAAAGATTATAAATATAATTTTGAATGTAATTATGGCCATTCTTCACATTAATTTCCAGACAGAATTAAAATATATCACTTTCTTATCCGTTTTTTATTTATTTGTTCTTTCCTTTTTTTCTGCTTTTCTTGAGTTTAATAAGCATGTTTTAGGATTTGCATTATGTCCAAAATTACTCATAGAACTTTTTTTAAAAAAATAATGTTTTCCTTGGTTTTATTATATGTGTTATAATGTGAGTTAACTTTTAATATTTTTGTTGTTGTTGTTTTGAGTCAGTCTTGCTCTTTCTCCCAGGCTGTTGTGCACTGGTGCTATGCATCACTGCAGCCTCCAATTCCCTGGCTCAAATTATCCTCCTACCTCAACATCCTGAGTAGCTGGAACTACAGGCAAATACCACCTGGTTTTGCTATGCTGGCTAGGCTACCGCCAAATAATATTATACCACTTCTCATATGTAAAGATTGTATAACTATTATAATTTTCAATTCTTCCTCCCTATGCCTTTACCATCACTGTCATATATTTTATTTTACATGTTATAAAGACAATAATTTTCACCATTCGGCTGTAAACATTCAGTTATCCTTTAGAGTAATTAAAATCATAAAAATTGTTTTATTTCACCTTCCTTCATTCCATCTTGAATGCCTTTTAGTTCTTAGTTTTGATTCAGTTTCTGTGACTTTATTGTATTTATTCTACTTGAAGATCTTCCTTTAACATATCTTGTAGCGTGGGTCAACTGATAGTTCATCCCTCAGTTTTTGTTCATTTAAGTTTTATTTTGCTTGACATTTAAAGATTATTTTTATAGAATATTCTTCAAATTTCTGCTTGACTCTTTGTTTCTTTGTAGATAAAGTTTTTCTCTGATTATCTTAAAGATTTCCTCTTTTCTTTCATTTTTAGAAATTTGAATATGATAGGTATGGTTTCCCTTTTTGTGTTTATTCTGCTTTTTTTTCTTTGAGCTTTGTGGGTTTGCAGTTTAATGTCTATCACAGTTTTGAAAATTTTTCTGCCACGATTTCTTCAAATATTTCTTGTTTTCATCCTCCTTTCTTCTACTTTGGCCGTACTGATTGCTTGTATATCAGACCATTTTATACTGTCACACATTTTTGTATATTCTCCAATGTTTTCCTTTTTTCTCTCTCTCTTTGCATTTCTGTTTGGGTAATCTCTATGGACCTGTATTCAAGTTTAATAATTGTTTTTTCTCTGCTCCATGAAGTCTACTGGTAAGCCTATTGAAGCCTTTATTTCTATCATTGTGTTTTGATTTCTAAGATTCCTATTTTCTTAATTTTTAATAATTTTCCTTTATCTGCTGGAAGTATCTATCTGATTTTATATGATGTCTGACTTTTCATTTAGAGCCTTTAACATATTTATCATTGTTATTTTATATTCTCTGATTATGCCAATATCTTATTCATATCTGATTCTGGTCATGATGATAATTTTATCTTGTCAGCCAATGTTTATTCTGACCTTTTTACATACCTCATAAATGTTTATTTTAAGCCAGGCATGTTGTAAAATATAAAGGTAAGTAAGGCTATGTTTGAAAGTGAGTGCGACTTTTCTTTTGTTAGGCCTTAGTGTAAGGGTATTGCACAACTCCCTAGTATAAAGATTTTATTGTAATGAATTACTCTTGGTGCACTATAAGATTCAAATTCTGCTAGTCATATCTGGTGTTTAAAGTTGGGGCAAATTTGAGATTTCTCCAGTATCGTTTATTTAGTTATCTTCACTTTTGACTTTAGATGTTCTTTTTATGTTGGTTCCAAGAGAGAATCTGTTTCTTGCTCCTTCCCCAGTTGTATTCCACTGTTACTTTTATTCAATGCTTGTTTGAGTGATGGTGTATGTGTTCATGTGTATGTGTATGTGTGTGATGTAGTGGCAGGCATGCTATCTAATATTTTGATTTACCTTCAATCTTAGGCATTATAAAAGTGGGTGTCAGTGGTACTGCTCACAAAGGTAGTTATTTACCTCAGTCAGAGGTAATGCTGAGCCTAAATCTGTATTATTATCCTTCACCTACAAATAGAGATTTTTTTGTTTGTTTTTGTTTTGTTTTGTTTTGTTTTGTTTTGTTATGTTTTGTTTTTCTACCCATGCCTCCATCACCTGTACTCCTTTCCCACCTTTGCTATCGGGTTACCCTTCCCTCATAGGGAAGCCTTTTAATTATTAATAGAGACAGGTGTGATGAGTATGGGTAGTTTGGCAGGGGCTACTACTCCCATCACCCAGCAAACAGGATGGTGGAAGCTTTTACTTAATTCTCTCTGAGAATGAATGGTGAGATATCTTGAGGAAAGTCTGTAAGATACTGCAAACCCCCTATGTCAGTGGCCCGCAGGGAATCTTTAAACTTTCACACTAACCTACATCTAACCTTTGGCCATTTGATGACACTGTCTAGCTGGATCTTCCTATTGGCTTATATGGCATTAAGTGGCATGTGTTTCAGGTAAGCACATGTTTGGGTAGGGTTTCTCCCTGTAAGCACTTATCTGTCTACAAATTTTCAATTAGCTGTTTGAATTACAGCTACAGGTTTGTGATGTGTTGAAGAAACACCATTAATGGCAATTTTTCCAATGTTTTCTTCTGGTGGTATGAGTGAGAACAATGTTCTTTCTAGCTCTCCATTTTGAGCTAAAGCAAAATATGTATATTATGGGACTTTTATTTCCTAACGTAATCATTTCCAACTGAACGTCAACTGCTCCTAAAACACTTTTGAAATGATAGATCGATTTGTAAAAAAAAAAAAAAGGCTCAATAACCTATAGAAATATTTACACTAGATGCAGAGTGGTCTTTTCTAAACTTCATATGTAGCTATTTAGCACAATTGCTAACATACTGTTTTCAGAAGGTATTGATTATAAAATAAAAACTGTATTTTCCATTCATCAGAAAAGCATGTAATATGCTTTAGTTGTTATGATGAATAATGTAACTTTTTTATCTGTTTTTGATCTTGTTTTACATATTCAATCTGAGGGAAATATTTGCATGTAGGAAAATGATATCAGCTATAGGTTACATTTTATTAACATTAAACCTTTTAATTAATTTATATTTAATTCAAAGAAGTCAATAAATTAACTATAATCTACCACTGATTTGCTTTTATTAAAATGCATATAACTTGTTATGGCAGCAAATATCAGATACATTTTTAGAATTATAACGAAGAAATTTCAAATTACTTCAAACTCTTATTAGATTGAATGTGAGACCATGTGAGAATATGCTATAAACTAAGATTATTTATTTTTAATTTAACTTAATATGTTCTTAAATTTAAAGCACCAGGGCTTAACAATTAGTTTGAAAATTTTAAATATGCCTAAAAAGTTAAATTATATATAAAATCTTAAGAGAGATTTATTTTATACTGAGATATTTATTTACAATTGTACTTAATTGAACATTGAGAATCAAAGGAATTTATTAGAAATGCCATGGTAAATTGTTCAAATTCTAGAGCTCAAGTGGTTCGAGTTCACATATTATATGCATTTCTCTATCTCTACCCCATCCCTCACTCTATCTATCTCTATACCTATACCTATACCTATGCTATATCTAGCACTTAGCTGCCCAAACATAGACAGGTTTCTTAAATATCCCTGTCTCCATAGAAATACTTAAATCTCTCTATATATATAGCTGTTTAATTTTTTTATGAATTTTTAAGAAATGTATCAAATTTTAATATTTGAAACATTTAATTTTATTTAATACCCAAACATTCATGTTTAGGTAGCTATTAAGTGCTAAATATCTACTTTATTATTTAATTAATTTGAAACATTTAAATTTATTTAATACCCAAACATGAATGTTTGGGTAGCTATTAAGTGCTAAGTATCTACTTTATAGTTTTGTGAGATTAAATAATTTAATTCACAATAACCACTTATAAATGTCTTTATTAGACAGCTATCATACTATTTTATTAGTCACAATTTCTCAACTCCTTATTATATGTGAAAGTCTATGGGAAAGTATCCAGTAACAAGAACAGGAAGTAGAAATAATAAACAGGTGATAAACACTTCATAAATTTTACCTTCTCTTTTCACAACCCTGATAGGCACCAGTGAGCTCCCTAGATGGAAGTAAGTGGTAGTGATTTGATTCAAACCCAGCTTTTCAAGAATTTGAATTTTTTTAACATATCAGGTGACAATGGGTGAAATGACTGGTGCTAAATATCACTATTCTTTTCCTTTTCCTCCTGAAATAACTCAGCTACTGGAGTTCTATTAGTCTGACCATCTTACTGCAGGAGTTTTGACTGCTCTTTTATAGGCCTTCACCATATTTCCAAGATTCAATATCTAAAATCTTGCTCTTTACTCTGCACAAAGTAAATTAAAAGGGCAGTTTTTAATTAAAAAAAAAATAGTGCTGTGCAGTAACTATATATCTGAGTTAAATACCTAAGTATGCATGCTCAATAAAGTATACAAATAATTATTTTTGACCATGATTCTTTGTTTATATAACACCAAAGTAGTCCTCTAAGTAATTAGCTAATGTATATTTGTTCATCCAAAGAAATTAATTGAGCAGTCACAATGCTTGGTGAGTTACACATTATTAATTATGAAAAGAAACTGAAAAAAAAGAAAAAATGCTGTATCAACATTTTAATTTTACAGAGTTGAGTATAGAGCTTTCTTTTTATTTTAAAATGCAAAAAGCTGATTCACTCTAGTGACTGTTGAATCGGCAACCAACAGAATGGGAAAAAAATTTGCAGTTTACCCATCTGACAAAGGGCTGATATCCAGAATTTACAAAGAACTCAAACAGATTTACAGGAAAAAATCAAACAAGCCCATTCAAAAAGGGGCAAAGGATATGAACAGACACTTTACAAAAGAAGACATACATGAGGCCAACAAACATATGAAAATATGCTCATCATCACTGGTCATTAGAGAGATGCAAATCAAAACCACATTGAGATACCATCTCATGCCAGTTAGAATGGCAATCATTAAAAAATCTGGAGACAGCAGATGCTGGAGAGGATGTGGAGAAATAGGAACACTTTTACACTGTTGGTGGGAGTGTAAATTAGTTCAACCATTGTGGAAGACAGTGTGGCGATTCCTCAAGACCTTAGAAATAGAAATTCCATTTGACCCAGCTATCCCATTACTGGGTATATATCCAAAGGACTATAAATCGTTCTACTATAAGGACACATGCACACGAATGCTCATTGCAGCACTGTTTACAATAGCAAAGACCTGGAACCAACCCAAATGCCCATCAATGATAGACTGGACTGGGAAAATGTGGCACATATAAACCATGGAATATTATGCAGCAATCATATATGATGCGTTCCTGTCTTTTGTAGGGATATGGATGAATCTGGAGAACATCATTCTCAACAAACTGACACAAGAACAGAAAATGAAATGCCGCATATTCTCACTCATAGGTGGGTGATGAAAAATGAGAACACATGGACACAGGGAAGGGAGTACTACACACTGGGGTCTATTGCGGAGAATGGGGAGGGACGGTGGGAGGGGGAAACTGGGGAGGGATAGCCTGGGGAGAAATGCCAAATGTGGGTGAAGGGGAGGAAGGCAGCCAAACACATTGCCATGTATGTACCTATCAACTATCTTGCAAGTTCTGCACATGTACCCCAAAATCTAAAATGCAATTTAAAAAATAAAATAAATAAAAAATAAAATGCAAAAAGCATAGAAAAAATATCAAGCATGCATACAAACACAAAAATGTTGAATATCTCAGCTAATTTTCTTCTAAATACCAACACATTTGAAGAATCCTTTTTTCTACAACTAGACCAAAGAAATATGTATAGTTGTCTATATTTTTTCAAAATTACAAATGCTTTTATATATAACTTACATATTGTTTAACTTTATTTTTCTGAGCACTATCTTGATTGCTATCCAGCCTTGGTTAATCTGTTTACGAGTATCTAAACCCCCAATTTCTAAAGTTTCTACTCTGGTTCCTTGAGATTGTAGAGATTCAGCATCTTTCTTCCTTCTCTAACTTGGGCCCAAACTCTGTACTACAGATTTTATTTATTTTTTGGGTTACTCTTTCAGCTATAAATTTAAATGTGAACATCCCATATTTATTGTTTCTATATACTTAGAATGGCTTGCATGTGGGAGGAGACATTTTGTCTATAATAATTATTCCTTCCTGCTTGGAATTGGGCATCATCTAAAAATATTTACAGTTGCATTGTCAGGGGATACTGAATATAAATGCATGGTCTCTGAACACAAGAGGTAAAAAATGGTAGCTATGAAGATGAGAATTATATGCATCTATTTTCCTTTCCAGATAAATCAATTTCATGATTCTGAGAAATCAATATAGTATTAGCAGGAAAATATAGGGGAAATTAGAGGCATTCTTGGGAAAAAGTATTGACTCAAACTCTGGAAGTGAAAAGAATTTGTTATATATATAAATATATATATGTACATATTATACAGCAAAAGAGAACCTTAGCTTACTTTGTAATTTTCGTATAGCAAAAAATATTAAGCTCAACATAGCATATTAAAAAAATTTAGAAAACATTAAGCCTCAACTAACGTACTTAATTTTAGATTCAATGACAAATATTTTAATACTTTCATTTTAAAAGGTTTAAATTGTAAAATGGGTTATATATTTACAACTTCTGGAAAACGCTGATTTTATAAGGTTAAACAATATTAATTTTATAATTCAAGAAACATTCTCTGTATAATATGATTGATTTAGAATATAGAAAGGTGACACAGCTTCTATTTTGCTCTTGGAATAATTTGCTATCTGTGATTCCATATTTTTAGCTTAGGTAATACATAAACATACTAAGTTTGATATATTATACATGCATATTTAAATTATGAAACTGAAGTATGCATTCACCCTAAAATATCCATTAACAAGAATAAGAGGAAAGTATGGAATTCCTTATTCTTCACATTGAGCAATCTTTATCTTCATAATACTGACACATTTTTTATTTGTGCTTAAAAACACTTTTATCCTCAATTTTCTTTGTTACTACGTAGTTTTCATATATATAATTTTGGTTTTTATATTCATTTTATTTTTTGATAAAAATCCACAGAAATAAAAGTACTGGCTGAAATTTTCTTATTATTTTATAGTGGAAGAGCTTGGATAATTGAAATTCTTTTCTGAAAATCCTTAAGCAACTTATACTTTGACCAGCACTATAAAAGAAACAACTTTTGTTGCAGACTATGTAAGTAAAATTTTGTTTTAAATGTCTTTCATTACTGGTAAGGTTGAACACTCCTCTCTTTACTATATCTCTCCTATACTACTTCCTTTCTTAGAAACACAATGAACTTTCTTTTTTTTTTTGGTGTCTTTTCTTTTTTTTTTTTCTTTTTTTTTTCTTTTTATTGCATTTTAGGTTTTGGGGTACATGTGCAGAACATGCAAGATAGTTGCATAGGTACACACGTGGCAGTGTGTTTTGCTGCCTTCTGCCCCCACACCCATATTTGGCATTTCTCCCCATGCCATCCCTCCCCCGCTCCCCCCCCGCTGTCCCTCCCCATTTCCCCCAATAGACCTCAGTGTATGGTGCTCCCTTCCCTGTGTCCATGTGTTCTCATTGTTCATCACCCGCCTAAGAGTGAGTATATACGGTGTTTCCTTTTATGTTCTTGTGTCAATTTGCTGAGAATGATGTTCTCCAGATTCATCCATGTCCCTACAAAGGACATGAACTCATCATTTTTTGATTGCTGCATAATATTCCATGGTGTATATGTGCCACATTTTCCCAGTCCAGTCTATGGTACTGGTATCAAAACAGAGATATAGACCAATGGAATAGAACAGAGGCATCGGAGGCATCACAACACATCTACAACCATACAATCTTTGATAAACCTGACAAAAACAAGCAATGGGGAAAGGATTCCCTGTTTAATAAATGGTGTTGGGAAAACTGGCTAGTCATGTGCAGAAAACAATGAACTTTCAAGTCACCTGATTATATAAGACAGCTCATTACTCATGGCTGCTCTGTATTCCTTAAAGATTATCTTTACCTGTGAATTTGGTAACATTGCTGTGTAATAAATTGTATGGTTATAACATTTACATGTCAATCAAATGTTCTAGTTAAATATAATATTCTTATATTTTGAAAAGAGTCCTCATGGATCAAGTAAGAATTTGTTTTACCAGCTATTAATCATGGGGAATCATATTAATTCCCCATGACACTTTGAAGATGTTATATAAATATACCCATGATTGAAATGAAAGCTAACTTTATAGCTAGTTGTCCTTCATCTTCACTGTAGGCTTTTAATAACTATTTCGGTACCTTTACATCATTACATTTTTCTATAGTCTCATATTATTATTGCTTTAATCAGACAGCTATTTTTTTGATAATGGAAAATAAAAGACAAAAAGAAAAGAAAATCATAGGCCTGTATATCAGTTCAAATTGTATTACTTCACCATTCCACAAGTTGTACGACAATCTATCTTCTCTAAGAAATTGCTACTAGGTGTTTACTAATTATTAGCACAGAAGTCATTATAATTTTTCAAGTTATAATTAGTTATGGTGACTGATTCAGTTCAAGGACTCAGCCATCGGCTGTCTTAGATTATAAATGTAAGATATTACTTGCTCTCTTCCAGTCAAGGTAATTCATTAGTTATGCTGTTTGACAGCAGCTGTACCCTTTGAGATGTGATTTATTCAGATTCCCTCAATATTACTGTGGAAGGATGGGGAGATAAGTGATTTGATGAGGCTGTGTATTTACTGTCAAATGCCATTATGTTTTGAATGTGCATTAACAGTGATAGGAAGTTTGTGTATTAAAAGCAAAGGATTAAGTCAAATAAAAAAATTCCAAAAAATCCAAGGGTACACAATCATATTGACTATTGGCATATATTTTTAAAGGATAGTATAGAAAAAAATAAATTATTAAATTTCTACTTTGCTACTTTTCATTTGCTGTGAATAGTAGAAACATTGTTAAAAATGTAAACATAGAAGACACACTCATTACAAATATAAGTTGTCAAATCTTTATCCACTGAAAATAACTATAATTGTCCTATTTATGCAGTAATTATTTAACTTATGTTTATTTTATAACAGAATATATAAAAGAGAAATTTGACTTGAAATAAACTATGTATATAGAAACTTGAATTTAGAGTATTCTCTTGAAGTTTAAATGAAAAAATCACATCCTTACAGTGTTTTCCCAATGTTTATCTAAAAGTTAATTGAGGAAAAATATTACTAGACTATATATCCTACTAATGTATTTGTGGATATACATGTATATTCCAGTGGCTAGAGGCTTGAAACAAATGTGTTACAGTGATTTTCCAAATTTTTTGTCATTGTAATCTTTTTCATCAATTTAGATTTTTAATAATGTATATAGTTAATAAATAATATAGGTCTATACTTCTAAATACATGCATATTTAAAGCTTACCTGGTTTAAGAGTGCTTCTGAGGTCCTATTTCTTTTTTCCTTCTTTCAACCCTTCCCACCTGTGAGGTCCTGCTGAGTCTCTAATGCCCAAACATCTATGTGACTATGTTTTTTCAAAAAAAAAATTTAAACACAGTTTTATTGTGATAAGAACACTTAACATAAGCTCTATCTTTTTAATAAACTCTAAGTATATGATACATTATTGCTGATTATGAGTACAGTATTGTACAGCAGATCTTTTTTTAAACCACTGATCTAGCCTGGTACTTATATAACAGAAATGGAAAGTTACTGTTAGCTATTGCAGTGACATAGAAAATGAAGCAGAAAATATTCAAATCTGAGTATTTGGAGTCTATGCACAAAGCTCATGACATTCTTACAGGTTCCTTCAAGAAGAAAAGAAATGTTTTAATGACCATATTCAGTATCCTATTAAAGTATGCAAACTGAGAATTCAGCCATGGCTATAATTAAAAAATATGGCAGTTTTATGTAGAATAGTTATGAAGATGTATTTCCCTTATATTTATTAAGTCTATGTACAAATGATTTTCATAGCATAGTTCAGATTTTGTTTTCTTTTCACAAGATAGACCATTGTCAATTTCAAATGATCTGGAGAAATAAGACAAATGACAAAGCTTACGGGGCAGAGGAAGCAGGAAGAAGCAGAGAGAGATCAAGAGAATGGCTTAGACTAGGACTTAGAGTTTGCCAAAGCCATCAGCAACCACAAGACTGAAATATAAAGTAAACTTCTACTAACATTGATTATAGACCTTTCTACCTTCAAAGGGCCAAACTAAGAAATTGGAACACAATATGGTCTTCAATGTGTACTTTCTGGGGCAGGATATTTACGATACAGTAAATATTTACGATACAGTAAAATGAAAACATAAAAGTTGGTAAGAGATACAGAAAATGGCAATTAATTCACCCTGAGGTTGGAGAATAGGGGCATTTTTGAACTAGGCCTTGAAAAAAGGAATAAATAATCCATAAAGAGGATAAAGAAGATGGGCAGTGAAATGCTCCAGGCAAAAAGATATGCAGTCTCAATTAAATATTAAATATCGATATTTTTAGAAGTCATAATTATAAGAAAAGCCAACGTTTAAATCTTTAGTATGTGCCATGCACATATATAACTTACATTTTTAATTATTTGCAAAGGACTCTTAAAATATTTTGCATTGACTAATTCATATAAATTTTATTAACTCATTTAATAAAATCTCAACAACTCTCAACAACTCATGAATTTGGAGTGGTTATTCCATCATTTTATAGGCAAGGAAACAGAAACAGAGTTGCCAAGTAATTTCCCTGGTACACCCATGACTAAGTAATTAGAAGAACCAGTGAACACATCTAATAAAAGTTACTTCAGAGCTAAATTTTTTAACAGTATTTTGCTCTGCCTCCTTTAGGGTAATACATAAAATTATGACTGTTAATAAATGTATATCATCTATAGTTACCAATAGTAAAGAGAGAAAAATTTAAAACAGAGGTTTCTTAAGCCATCAACATGCCGTTTTCACAGTTAGAAGCTCAAGAATGTCAAATAAACTTTATGAAAGGAGTGGAGCAAAATATTTTATAACCAAATTGCTTTCCTATCCAAACAGTGTTTTGCAAGCCCACTCACTTAAAAAGTAGAGGGTCTAAAAAAAAGTAGAGGGTCTGTAGTAATTACTTAAGTGAAATTAACAAATCAATTTAAGTAAAAGAGTAGTAAATGCAGCCTGGTTATTATGCACAATAAGTGCATATGATTATTTTAAATTTTTAAACTTTTTAAATTTTGTGGGTACATAGTACATGTATATGTTTATAAAGAACATGGGATGCTTTGATATATCTATGTCATGTGTACAACCATATCATGGAGAATGGGGTATCCATCTCCTCAAGCGTTTATCCTTTGTGTTACAAACAATCCAGTTACACTTTTGGAGTTATTTTAAAATGCACACTTAAGTTATAATTCACTATAGTCATCCCGTTGTGTAATAGGCTTTATTCATTTATTTTTACTATTTATTTGTACTCATTAACTATCCCCACCTTCCGTCATACCCTACCCAATAACTTTCCCAGCCTCTGGTAACCATCCTTCTACTCTCTACATCCATATGTCCAGTAATTTTTATTTTTAGAGCCCACAAATAAGTGAGAACATGCAGTGTTTGTCTTTCTGTGCCTGGCTTATTTCACTAACATAAGGATCCAGTTCCATTTATGTTTCTGCAAATGACAGGATCTCATCCTTTTTATGACTGAATAGTAATCCATTATGCATATGTACTACATTTGCTTTATCCATTTATCTGTTGATGGATGCCTAGGTTGCTTCTAAACCTTAGCTGCTGTGAACAGTGTGCTGCAGTAAGCATGGGAGTGCAGATATTTCTTCAATACTGGTTTCTTTTGTTCGGGGTATATACCCAGCAGTAGGATTGTGAGAATGTATGATAGCTCAATGTTTAGTTTTTGAGGAAACTCCAAACTGTTCTCCAGAGTGTTTGTGCTAATTTATATTTCCACCAACAATGTATGAGGATTCCATTTACTCCACATCTTCACCAGCATTTGTCTTTGATGGCAGCAGCAGCCCATCTGGAGTGGTTGGTGTGAAGACACTAGCTGCAGTGAAAGGTGTGACTGGGGCTGTGGGCTCTATGGAGCCAGGGAGAACTGGGAACAGGCGGGAACTGGGTTCCCTTCTGAGTTGGTGGGGCAGGAGCCCCACCCTCCTGGACACAGCTTCAGCTGCCAGCTTTTGCTCTGGACACAGACATGCTCTTGGGGTGTGCTCTTGTGGGTCCAGGGAAACCCCCATTCCACCGAAGACTCAGAAGTACCTGCTTCCACTTCCTGACCTCTCCCTGATACTGGCACCCACTCCAATTTCAGAGCAAACTTGTGGCTGAGCCCAGGTGCTGTCGCAACCTGGCTGGGTATGCATGTGCTTGGGGCAGCACTGACGTGCCAGGCCTCTGCTGCCTTAGCCCCCTCTGGTCTTTGGGCATGGATAAGTATGCAAGGGAGGCCAAAAGGGGCCTGAGAGCAGCTCAGTGTGCGCCTACAGGCAACCCTCAGCACAAACAACCTGAGTGCTGTGGATGACTTGTTAATGGCAGCAGGCAGCAGACAGGCTCCTGGGCAGAAAGGGGCAGGTCCCTGGTGAAGCCCCCTCTTCAAGCCAGGGACTGCCTGAAGCATGGGAGCTGGGCTGTCAGTTCTGGGTGGAGGCCACTGCAGAAAGTAACTTACGATGCTTTTGCTAGGCCCACCCATGGCCACCCATGGATTAATCAGCATTAACTTCCTCCCTGCCGAAGGTCATGAAAACCTGGAACTCAGTTCGACTCAGGAAGACCTTCTGATGACCTGCCTGCAAGTAGGAGCTACCACTCTGGGTTTCCTTTCCACTGAGGGCTACATAGCCTTTCAGGCCAGGTGGGCAGAACAAGCCCCAGTGGGCATGAGCAACACTCAGGCAGTAGGTGCCACTAGTCACAGAGGATTCGGACTGGCAAAGACATACCCCAAAAATTCCATGATATTATTGCCTGTTTTTTGTATATAAACCATTTTAACTGGGGTGAATGATATCTGATAGTAGTTTTGCTTTATATTTCTCTGATGACCAATGATGTTGAGCACCTCTTTATATGCTTCTTTGTTATTTGTATGCCTTCTTCTGAGAATTGCCTATTCAAATATTTTGCCCATTTTTTGATCAGATTATTAGATATTTCATATAGAGTTTTTTGCATTCTTTATATATTCTGGTAACGAATCCCTTGTCAGATGGGTAATTTGCAAATATTTTCTCCAATTATGTCGCTTGTCTCCCCATTTTGTTGATTGTTGCCTTTGCTATGCAGGAGCTTTTTAACTTGATACAATCCCTTTTGTTCATTTTTGCTTTGGTTGCCTGTGCTTGTATGGTATTTCTCATTAAATTTTTGCCCAGACAAATGTCCTGGAGATTTTCCCCAGTGTTTTCTTGTAGTAGAGGAATAGTTTGAAAGCTTAGATTTAAATCTTTAATCCTTTTAATTTGATTTTTGTATATGGCAAGAGATAAGGGGCTAGTTTCATTCTTCTGTAAATGGATATCTAGTTTTCCAAGAATCATTTATTGAGGAGAGTGTCTTCTCCCCAGTGTATATTCTTTGCACCTTTGCCAAAAATGAGTTCGATGGAGGATAGCCCCCTAATCCACAGCAAGACAAGGTGCTGGTCAGAATCATGTTGCCCGCTTCAAGGCTCCAGCTCCTAGATGACATTTCTATGTTTGTGGATTAGTTTCTGGGTTATCTCTATTCTGTTCCATTGGTCTATGTGTCTATTTTTATTCCAGTCCCATCCTTGGTTCTCAGTTATTATCTCTTTGAATAAGCTTTCTACTCCTATCTCTTTCTCCGCTACCACATTAAGGCCAATATCTCTTCAATTTGCTCTGTTGGGCTGTTCAATTTTCTGGATCCTGTAAGCATGTTTCTTTTTAATAACTATTTTTCTTTTGTCTCAGCTGACTGTATATTTTCAAAAATCCTGTCTTTAAGCTTACTCATTCTTTCTTCTGCATGATAAATTCTGCTATTTAAAAACTCCGATGCATTCTTCAGTGTGCCAATTGCAATATTAAGTTCCAGAATTTCTTTTAAAATAAATTTTAAATATCAATTATTATTTATTTTTTAAAACTATTTTGATCTTGTTATTCAATTCATATGATAGAATTCAGAATTATTTCTCTGTTACCTTTACTTTTTTGAATTTCCTCAACACAGCTAGTTTGTGTTCTCCGTCTGAAAGGTCACATATCTTTCTCTCTCCATGAGTGGTCACAAGTGCCTTATTTAGTTCATTTAGTAAGGTCATATTTTTCTGGATGGTCTTGTAGTTATCTGTTGCTCATCTGTTTCTGGGCATTGAAGAGTTAGGTATTAACTGTAGTCTTCAAAGTCTGGACTTGTTTATAACCGCCCTTCTTGGAGTAGCTTTACAGATATTAAAAAGAACTTGGGTGTTACAATATAAGCCCTACCGGTTTCAGAGTTCATCCCAATCCCAGTAATGCTATGGTTCTTGCAGATTTGTAGAGGTACTGCCTTGATGGCTTTGGACGAGATCTAGGAGACTTCCTGGATTACCAGGAAGATAATTTTTTTTTAAAGGAGAGAATGAAAGAAAGAAAAAAAAAGGAGTGAAGGAGAGGAAGAAAAAGAGGGAGAGAGATCAGGAATGTTGCTTTATTCTAAAAATGGGTATTGAAAACCTCTTTTATGTCAGTAATTGTGCTTAATAATGGCTGATTAATATTTCATTTAAACCTATGAGTAGGTGTGATGTGGTACTGAAAAGAATGTACATTTTGTGCATTTAAAGTGAAGAGCTCTATAAATGTTTATTAAGTTTACTTGTTCTGGATCTGAGTTCAAGTCCTGGATATCCTTATTAATTTTCTGTCTCATTGATCTATCTAATATTGATGTTGAAGTCTCCCACTACTATTGTGTGGGAGTCTAGGGAGTCTAAGTCTTTTTATAGGTCTTATGTATCTGGGTGTTAGGATCATTAGCTCTTATTGTTGCATTGATCCTTTTACCACTGTATCTTTGTTGCTTTAAAATCTATTTTATCAGATGCGAGAATTGCAACTCCTGATTTTTATTTATTTATTTATTTTTGCTCTCCATTTGTTTGGTAAATCTTTCTCCATCCCTTTGTTTTGAGTCTTTGTGTATCCTTGCATGTGAAATAGGTCTGGATATAGCATACCATTGGGTTTTGACTGCATCTTTTGATTGGGGGATTTAGTTGATTTAAATTTAGGATTACTGCCATTTGATGTTAACTGGCTGTTTTGTCCATTTTTTGATGTAAATTCTTCATGTTGATGCTCTTTACTTTTTGGTATATTTTTAGAAAGGCTAATACTGGTTGTTCCTTTCTATGTATAATGCTTCTTTCAGAAGCTCTTGTAAAGAAGTCCTGGTGGTAATAAAATCTCTGAGTACTTGCTTGCTCATAAAAGATTTTATTTTTCCTTCAGTTGTGAAGCTTAGTTTGGTTGGATATGAAATTCTGGGCTGAAAG